>OZ014522.1:18871432-19471432 GCA_963966055.1 Lathyrus aphaca | reverse complement strand
GACTTTTCATATTATTTATTTATGTTAAGTGGGAAGGTTATGATGGAAGTCCATGCAAAAAATCATCGGAAAATTAGATTCTATGAAACTTTTCGAAATGCAAGATTCGTTCAAAAATAATAGTATACTATACATTAGTTTTGGTCAAAAAAATCAAATTTAATTGGGGACTATTTGAAATGATACGAGACTTTTAAGATCATTTATATATGTTCAGAGGAAAGGTTATGATGGAAGTCCATGCAAAAAAAATCATCTGATATCTTGATTTTATGAAACTTTTCTAAATGCAAGTTTCACCCCAAAATTCATAATATAATATACACTAGTTTATACTTGTTTCGGTCAAAAATCAAATTAAATCGGAGACTGTTCGAAATGATACAAAATTTCACATATCGTTTATATATTTTACCAGGGAAGGTTGTGATGGAAGTCCATGCAAAAATTCATCGGAAAATTAGATTCTATGAAACTTTTCGAAATGCAAGTTTCGGTCAAAAAAATCAAATATAATTGGGGACTATTTGAAATGTTACGAGACTTTTCAGATCATTTATTTATGTTAAATGGGAAGGTAATGATGGAATACCATGCAAAAAATCATCGAAAAATTAGATTCTATGAAACTTTTCGAAATGCAAGTTTCGGTAAAAAATCATAGTATATTATACACTAGTTTCGGTCAAAAAAATCAAATTTAATTGTGGACTTTTTGAAATGAAACGAGACTTTTAAGATCATTTATATATGTTAAGAGGGAAGGTTATGATGGAAGTTCATGCAAAAATATCATCTGAAAACTAGATTGTATGAAACTTCTAAATGCAAGTTTCGGCCCTAAAATTATAATATATTATACACTAGTTTATACTAGTTTCGGTCAAAAATCAAATTAAATCGGGGACTGTTCGAAATGATTCAAAACTTCACATATCATTTATATAGTTTACGAGGGAAGGTTATGATGGAAGTCCATGCAAAAAATCATCTGAAAATTAGATTCTATGAAAGTTTTGCCCCAAAAATCATAATATAATATATACTAGTTTATACTTGTTTCGGTCAAAAATCAAATTAAATCGGGGATTGTTCGAAATGATACAAATTTCACATATCATTTATATATTTTACGAGGGATGGTTGTGAGGAAGTCCATGCAAAAAATCATTGGAAAATTAGATTCTATGAAACTTTTCGAAATGCAAGTTTCGGTAAAAAATGATAGTATATTATACACTAATTTCGGTCAAAAAAATCAAATTTAATTGGGGACTATTTGAAATGATACGATACTTTTCAGATCATTTATATATGTTAAGAGGGAAGTTTATGATGGAAGTCCATGCAAAAATATTATCAGGAAAACTATATTCTATGAAACTTTTCGAAATACAAGTTTCAGACAAAAAATCCAAATATATTATACACTAGTTTATACATGTTTCGGTCAAATATCTAATTAAATCGGGTACTATTTGAAATGATAAAAAACTTCAAATATCATTTATATATTTTACGAGGGAAGGTTATGATGGAAGTCCAGGCAAAAAAATCATCAGAAAATTAGATTCTATTAAACGTTCCAAAATGAAAGTTTCAGTCAAAAATCATAATATATTATACACTAGTTTCGGTCCAAAAAATCAAATTTAATTGGGGTACACTAGAATCTATGAAACTTTTCAAAATACCAGTTTCGGCCAAAAAATAATAATTTATTATACACTAGTTTATACAAGTTTCAGTAAAAAATCAAATTAAATCGGGTACTTTTCGAAATGATACGAAACGTCACATATCATTTATATATTTTACGAGGTAATGTTATGATTGAAGTCCATGCAAAAAATCATCGGAAAATTAGATTCTATGAAACTTTTCGAAATGCAAGTTTCGGTCAAAAATCATAGTATATTATACACTAGTTTCGGTCAAAAAAATCAAATTTAATAGGGAACTATTTGAAATGATACGAGACTTTTAAGATCATTTATATATGTTAAGAGGGAAGGTTAAGTTCATGCAAAAATATCATCTGAAAACTAGATTGTATGAAACTTTTCTAAATGCAAGTTTCGGCCCTAAAATTATAATATATTATACATTAGTTTATACTAATTTCGGTCAAAAGTCAAATTAAATCGAGGACTGTTCGAAATGATACGAAACTTCACAAATAATTTATATAGTTTACGAGGGAAAGTTATAATGGAATACCATGCAAAAAATCATCAGAAATTTAGATTCTATGAAACTTTTCGAAATGCAAGTTTCGGTCAAAAATCATAGTATATTATACATTAGTTTCGGCCAAAAAAATCAAATATAATTGGGGACTATTTGAAATGTTACGAGACTTTTCAGATCATTTATTTATGTTAAGTTGGAAGGTTATGATGGAAGTCCATGCAAACAATCATTGGAAAATTAGATTCTATGAATCTTTTCGAAATGCAAGTTTCGGCCAAAAAATCATAGTATATTATACACTAGTTTCGGGCAAAAAAATCAAATTTAATTGGGGACTATTTGAAATGATACGAGACTTTTAAGATCATTTATATATGTTAAGAGGTAAGGTTATGATGGAAGTTCATGCAAAAACATCATCTGAAAACTAGATTGTATGAAACTTTTCTAAATACAAGTTTCGTCCCTAAAATTATAATATATTATACACTAGTTTATACTAGTTTCGGTAAAAAATCAAATTAAATTGGGGACTGTTCGAAATGATATGAAACTTCACATATCATTTATATAATTTACGAGGGAAGGTTATGATGGAAGTCCATGCAAAAAATCATCAGAAAATTAGATTCTATGAAACTTCAGTCAAACTGGGGCAATCACCTCGAGATTCAAATCTCTCCAAGAGCGAAGATTAGTCAGTCAAGTGCAAAGCTATTCAAATATTCGTACTGGAGTAGGCCACCCCAATAGTGCGAGAGTTCATTCTTTCCCAAAGACAGACGATCAAAAGCATTTACCCGGAGTTTAGAATACCGTGGTCACTTGTAAAGCTAACTATCTCGTTCAGCGCTTCTGACAGATACAAACTCATCTGCATTGGCAATGGTTACCTCCCCAGCGAGGTTGTTACACTGAATCATGCAGTCGTTACGGTGCCTAAGAGTTTAAAGACACAAAAGTCTTTTGTAAAATCCTCTTAAGGCAAAATCCATACGGAAGCAGCTGATCCCCAGCACGGTACAATTTGAAATCTTTCCTCCCCAGCTGGACGTGTCTCGGTGATGTCATCTCCAACAGGCAAATGGAAGTTGTCCTCACTAAAGTCAGAAGTTTTTCCTTCAGATGGTTTCCTTGATCTCGGTTCCTCAACAAATCTAAGGCAATTCCTATTCCCCTAGAAGATTTCAGATAAATCATTCTCCTCCCCAGCAGGTCCATAAGAGTGGATATTCCTCAATAATCAAGGTATCCCCGGGCACGGCCCTCAAATTTAAAAGTCCAATTTATTTTTGGCAAAGGTGATGATTCAGGACAGATGAATTATTCACGCTCCTCTCCGACAGAGATGTTATCCCCACGGGACTACTTGATATCAAATTCACAATCATTGTGTTTCCCCCACAGAGTTAACAGAGACTTATTACTGCCGCGTCAGGAATTTCTTTTACATTCACACCAGTTCACTAACAATACTCAAGACATAATATCCCCAGTGTCATGGGGCAACATACCATGCAATTCAACATATGCAAAGTCCAGCCGCAGACTGGCCAAAGTCCATCTTCGGGTGGCAAATTTCAAAGTCCAGCCGCAGACTGGCCAAAGTCCATCTTCGGGTGGCAAGCTTCAAAAGTCCACCCGCAGTGTGGCAAATCTCTAAAGTCCCCCGCAGTGGGCAAAAGCCTCCCGTAGTGAGCAAAAGCCTCCCGTAGTGAGCAAAAGTCTCCCGTAGTGAGCAAAAGTCCACCCGCAGTGTGGCAAATCTCTAAAGTCCCCCGCAGTGGGCAAAAGCCTCCCGTAGTGAGCAAAAGCCTCCCGTAGTGAGCAAAAGTCTCCCGTAGTAAGCAAAAGTCCACCTGCAGTGTGGCAAATCTCTAAAGTCTCCCGTAGTGAGCAAAAGACTCCCGTAGTGAGCAAAAGTCCACCCGCAGTGTGGCAAATCTCAAAAGTCTCCCACAGTGAGCAAAAGTCCAGCCGCAGACTGGCCAAAGTCCATCTACGGGTGGCAATTTCCAAAGTCCACCCGCAGTGTGGCAAAGTATTTTGAAGTCCAACCGCAGATTGGAAAAAGTCCATCCTTAGGGTGGCATCATATCACAAGTCCACCCACAGTGTGGCAAGCCAGTAGCCTTCTGGCATTATTCAAAAGGCATCCCCTGTCTACTATTCTTCCTATCATAATTATATCCAAGACGAGTTTGTTCGGTTGAGTTTACTTCCTTGATCGTTTGCCACAGAGTGCAAATTTTCTGGTTGTTTTTAGTATTCAATCCCTGCTTACTTCAAATGTCTGAAAGCAACTGCTGTCATCCATTCACGTCTGCAGAGATTGAATAGGGGCAGCTGTAACACCCCAAAATTTGCCCTCCTATTTTTATTATTAACCTAATTGGCTCGTGTTTGATTTCATCTGCATTGTTTAGTAGGCCATCACTTTGTCTTTGTTCATTGGGATGAAATCACTAAAACATGGGATCAGGCTTTTTCTGGTGATAGGGATTTTTCGGTTCAAAAGTGATTCATTTGGTTATTACACTCAATGCAAGGTTGAGCTCTCGTTATTATGATCACTTTATCACCCAATGTTATTTCTTAGAGGCTTCAAGAAATTAGACCTTTTATCATCGTTCTCAATGGAAAGAGCTATGGACTAGGTTGGTTCATCACGATCTAAATGATAATGAGAAAGCTTGAAGATTTGTTGTAAGCATGGCCATTGATTTCAATTTAAGTGAAGTATTAATGACGTCTAGTATTCAAGGTCTTAGCGTTCAAATAAATTCTAAGTGATAGTTGGTGTCGCCATCCATTCAACATTAAATTCGAATTTGGTTTATCATGGCAAAAGAATCCAATTTTTATTCAAAATCCAAGTGATAGTTGTGTCGTATAGGTTATGTTAGCAAATAATATATTTGTTTTTTCTTGGGTCCAAGGAATAATACAATTTTGTAGTCATTTATTCTAAAGCTATATGAGGACTTAGGTGAATTTGGAAGTGGCAAATAAAAAGTATATTTCAGCCAAGAGAAGAAGAAGAAAAGAACATATTACATCAGTCAAACTTAAAGACGGTTTGAATTATTCGGGTTGAAGTTACCAAATGTGCAGCTAGACAATGGAGTTCGAAATCCTTACAGAAGAAATGTGATTTGGATCTGTTTCTTTTATGGAAAGCATCATTAAATACATACAAGTCGGAATAAAAGTAGGAGACAAAGAAGAAACGCTTAGAAAGGCATATCAAACTCAAAAAAATTCATAAAAAGAATTCTTTCAAAAGAATACAATTACACAACCATAACGAGATTCATACAAAAAAAATCATTTACAATTTTTTCAATAGAAAACTTGTTACAAAAGGGATCAGAAGAATGAACTTCAAAACAAAAAAATATAACAAACTCTCACAATTCTAACTGATACAAAAACTCAATAATAGTTGTGATGGCTAACATAATCTGGAGCTGGATAAAGAATCAGTCGCAGGATTTTAACAAACTCTCCAACCGCATCAATATTTATCCCGCAAAATCGCCGAAAACTCAGCATTTTTGGACGGAAATCTCCCTTCAATCCCTTATTCTTACATTCATAATTCTGCAAGTACCTACAAAAGAGAAAAGACTCAGAACTCAGCATACATCATGGAAAGGGATTTTAGATTAGAAAGTCAGGAACAGGAAAGGCTTTGAATCAAATGTCAAAAGCTGAGAGAAAATTACAGAAGAAGTCGGTTACAACAAACTATAACTAACCTATAACAGAATTCCTAACTGTTATAATAGATTTCTCAACTGAAATTCACTGGAATTGTTGAGAGAAAAAACTCACCTTTATAAAGTTCCATAAAACCAGAATTGGAGGGGGATTTTTTTTGGGGCTGGATCTTCTTTTGCTCTCATTCACTCTTCTTCACTGGATCTTCCATTCTTCTTCCAACTTCTGCATCACACTTTCATCACCAACAACCACGTTATCTTCTTCAATTCTCATCGTCCTCCAGAACGTATATTCATAGACCTGCAATATTCGCACAACATTCTAAAAAGCTTAGCTTGCCACGCTCAAAGTCAGAAGCAAAAAGGAAGAGGGTTTACGAACGTACACACAGAAAAGAGAGAATCGAAAGCTATTACGTACCTGAATATCTCTACGATCAAAATCAATGAGCCTGCCTCAATACCAAGAACGCGCATAACAACACGCAGAAAAATGATAACACTACATCAAACCGAATTCAACGAGAATAACAACAACTCGAAATCACAACCAAATTGGAACGCAACAAGGAGAAGATTGTAAGGTGTCTGATCGTCATCGTCGGCATCGTCACCGTCACCTTCAAACGCGCAACCTCATCTTCATCGGATAGATTCGTAGGGAATCATCGCCATCTCCTTTCATCATCACGCACAGGTGAGATCGGGATCTGTTTGTGTTGATTTTGAAAGTTGAATGTTTTAATCCGATATCTAGGTTAGTTTTTGGAAAAATCTGGGGCCAAATATGAGATATGGAAGGGAAGAGGATTGAGGTTTGTGTTTAGAATTTCTGAGAGGGAACACTTGAGGTGACCGCGACGCTGGCGGCGGCGGTTTTAGGGGTGAACGGCGGCTAGGGTTTCCTGTAGGGAGGAGGACGAAGGGTGAGTGAGAGGGAGAAGATGTGTTGAGAGAGAGAAGGCCCTTTTTTATTTCTTTTTATTCTTTAGTTTGTTTAAAATAATATGATTATTATATTAACATCTGTGTTTATTATAAAATTAATCTGAATTAATGAAATAATCAACCCATAAAAACTGAATTAATGTGTCATTTGGGAAACTTAAATTCATAAAAACTCATTTGTTGCCACCGTCTCATTTAGTGGAAGAGACAAGATTTTATTGGACCATTTTTGATATAACATCTCTTAGTCTCTTACCTGCTTCCCACACCCCCATATTCTGTTTCTTAAACTGAAAATTGCAAATAACACCTCCCTCAGGCTTTGTGCGAATTGGGCCTAGCAAAAACGCTGTTAAGACCCCCCATGCTAAGCCCAAATTCATTTTAACTTAAATACATTTCTATTGTCACCCCCCTCCAATTTCTCTTTTCTTTTAAGTTCTATTTCTATATAGTTTCCAAATTAATTCAAAATAAATAATAAAATGCTTGATAAAAATCCCAAAAAATTATATTAGGATTTTAGGCCATTTTAGAACCATTCCCAACTTTTATTTTCTAAATTTAATAAATTTTCGATTTATTTTCGATTTTTTCATTTTTATGGATTTATATTGAATTCCTTCATAGACACATAAATTTGTACAATTTATTTATGCCACTTCCTGTAACATTTTGGATCCATTCTTTTTGCTATGATTAGAGGGCAAATAGAAGTACCTAGAATATTTTTGGTGAATTTTTAGGACATTTTTTCTACTGTTTTGGTATGGTGATTTGTACAAAATTGTGATTAAACTTTTGATAGAATTAAGTGACCATTTGACATAGTTAGGATTAGAATTTTTTAAGAGATTTTTTAACATAGTGTTATAATCAGGTTTAAGACCTTAGGAATTTAATTTCACATTTTTTCCATGACTTTTAATATTTTTTGGCATTTAAATTCATTTCCATCATATTGTGCATATTCATGGTTCATATCATTCACTAACTATTTGTTTTTTTTGTGTGCAAGGTATTTTTCAAGGTTTGGCTTATGGACTTGGATATTATTTTATGCCTAGATTATACTCTTGTGATTTGTGCTTTATGATGTAATAGCTTAGAACTTGTACGTTTGTGTAGCTTCTTTAATTAGGTTAGAAAAGATAAAATGAATCGTTAGAAAACAAAATCTCAAAAAATGAAACAAATAAGATATTCGATCCAACGTCGAGTATATTTTAAAATAAATAAATAAAGATTGCATGTGACTTTAGGGTTCCTCGATTACCATCATTCCATTCCATTCAACCAAAAGCAAGCCTTGTATGTTTCACACCATAAGTCGTGCGTCTTAGCACCACGCAATCAACCCACCCGATCCATCGTTTCATCCCTTTTACATTTCATTCACGTTTTTACCCACCGTGACCTAAGAGGACCATATTGTTCACTATTAATTCTCTTGTACTTGCATTTCTAGTCTTATATCTCCTAGGTAGATTTAATCTCAAACCTCACTAACCATAGGTTATCTTCAAATTCAAACTGATTTAGGGTAAGTCTAGTTTCCCTTAGAATTTTTTCCCTTTTATAATTTGAGTCTCTCTTCTCATCTTAAAAGAAAATCAAAAACACTTAATAAAGGAAAGGTGTACAATGCGCCACGAGCCTTAAGCTATACGGGAAATGATTAGTGGAGGTCTCCTTCACTCTTCTAGGATGCTTTACAAACGTTCCATTGGGGGCGATCTTGGAAAGTATTCGCTCCTGTATCATAGTCTTTAGTGTTGTACATATGAAAAACACAAATTCAAAAACACTTCTTCTAAAAAACAACAAACCAAGAAGTCACATCTTCTTTTCTCATCTCATACCCTTTGCGGACAAACATGACTTGTCTCGACAGTTCAAACAAGCAATACGGTAAACACCCTCGAGTCAGAGCCGGTAACACCTGAGCTAGAGCTATGGCAACGTCATCCTAAAAATCATAAACGAGTATAAGCCTTAGTTAGACGAACTACGGCGTCTCTAATCCTCATTTATCCCGATGAGGTACGTAGGCAGTGGGGTAGGGCCCATTCGAGCACAATCTTTCTTTTTCCCTACATTTTCCCCCCTTTCATTTCCATTTGTCGATTCCATTTCTTTTCTCATTTCATTTCCAATCCAGATAATCATTCTTTCCTTTAAACAGCATATTATTTCTCACCCTTTGAAAACAGACTTATAAGCGTGGATCCCGTCGGGTACGGCGGACGGATTGGGGTGCTAATACCTTCTCAATTCGTAACCGACTTCCGTATCCAGATCTTTGGTTCGCAAGGCCTTGTCCTTTTCCTTCTTCCTTAGGTTTGTGCAACATTACCTTTCCCATTCCTTTGGGATAAAAATGTCTGGCTGGCGACTCTAACCTTTTCGCGCCACTTTCGCGTTTGTACTAGGATGAAAATCCCGGGAGCGACAGCTGGCGACTCTGCTGGGGACTTTTAGAAATTCTAATTTCCCCTTTGAGAGTCAATCCTAGTGCTTGTCTGTTTCTGTTTTCTTTGGGTGTTTATTCGTTTGTTGTTATGCTTTAGTTTAGCTTTACTGTTTTGTTTACAGTTTATCGCTTTCCTTTACAGCTTTATTTACAGCTTTCTGCACTTTACTTTACTGTCGCATATACTGGCATATATTGTACTGGCTGTTCTGGTTTTCCTTGGCGGGATGGGATTATTGTGAGATAAGCCAAATACCCGGCTTGAGTATACACATAGGATTTAGAGTGGGCAGTCGTGTGGCTTGCGTGGTCTTGAGCACGTGTAGTTTTCACGAGTCCCACACCCAGATCAGGCTCTCTTGGGATATATTCTATACTGCCTAGGCAGACCATAGAATGTTCCCACCTGAGCTGCTAACACTGGGAACCGATCATCGAGGACCTTAGTGGAAACAACCCTCTCCAGTGGTGACAGTGGCAGACCACATTTCGTGGCAAACCCATTCGAACCCGAGGGCCCACTAGGAAATCTCATAGGATGACCTTGTTCTCTCGTAGGAACCTGGTTAAAGCAACTGGTCGTATGACGGTAGTATTGTACCCTTCGGGATGAATGTACTATTGTTTCTCGACTTCAGTGCTCGAAGCCGGGAACTTATGAGGGATGCTTGCTTTTTCCGGAATTCAGCTGAGGCCTCCCTGAGTAGTACATAATGCCAAACCGATTCCCTGATTTGGTCATGAGCCATTTCTCGGAAATGGTGAACGTATTATTGCTATTCGGCTTTGAGAGTCCGTGATGTTGACCCGTAGTAGCATACCCGTTAGATTGGGAGGGGTTTACAGGTTTGCAGGAAAACTAAACCTTCAACCTACCTTGTTCTTGATACTTGGGTTTTCTTCCAACACATGCTTATGATCTGGTATTCTTGACAGTCGGTATTCAGGCAAAATCAGAAGACAGTACAACAGTGCCCAGTATATGCAACAGTGATCACATGCCATTGCATTACATCACATCATCCGCATACTTGCATTCCTAACGCATGTTTATTCAATTACAGGGCTGCATATCCCGTCCTTGATTCCTGTTGTGGGTATTGATCTATGAGCATGGAATCCAAGAAGAAGACCAAGTGTATTATTTCCTACAAGGTTTATCATCCTGTTGTGAAAGAAATTCTCAAAGTGAAGGCCTTAGCTCCTCCAGAAGTTCTGAATGTCTTCAAGCAGGATTACGGGTGGATTTTGTATTTCATAGAGCCCATCAGTGACTATGCTTTCAGAGGGATGCACACCTTGCTACAGTTTTATGATCCACAACTTAGATGTTTCGTACTTTTTGATTTCGTGTTGGCACCTACATTAGAGGAGTATTCGAGCATCCTGAGAGTTTCCGTGAAGGACTGTGCACCATTCTTTGGGACCAAGATTGATCCCGACTTCAAAGATGTAGCAACTGCTCTTTATTTGAGCAAGTCATTATTGGAAGACCGGATTGATAGCAAAGGAGGCTTCCGAGGATATCATTTGAGTTTCTTGTTAGATGAGGCTACCAAAGCAGCTGAGGCAAAAAGTTGGAGTGCCTTCAACGCGATCTTAGCTTTGTGTATCTATGGAATCACTTTGTTCCCGAACATGCCGAACTTCGTGGATGTTGATGCTATTCGCATTTTCATAGCAAAGAATCCTATTCCTACTCTCCTAGGTGATCTCTACCACTCTGTGCATTATAAGAATGAGAAACGAAGGGGTGGAATGTTGAATTGTTGCGCGACTGTATTCTACAAGTGGTTCACACGCTTTCTTCCACAATCAGGAGCTTTTGAGAAGACGAAGAACACTCTTGAATGGTCAGAAAGATTGATGGGTTTGCAAGCAAAGGACATTGTCTGGGTTAATCAGGGTTTGCGGTGTATTGACATTCTTCATAGTTGCGGAGGATTCCCTAATGTTCCATTGATCGGGAGGAAAGGGGGAATTAATTATAACCCTTCTCTCACGGTTAGACAGTTTGGGTATGCCTTAAAGGAACCACCAGCTGATGTGGACATCACAGAGTCTTTGTACTTCCAATCAACGGATGGATTCGAGATTGCTCAGAAAGCTTCTAATGCTTGGCATAGTCGAAAGACAAGAGGGAAGAAGACTTTGGGAGTAGGGAATTGTCGAATGTATCCACCGTTTGCAGAATGGTTAAGAGAACGGGTTGAAGTGTTACTGTTACCATTTGGGCCTGCGCCTCTTCTATATCCCACGGTCATTGAACAACCTACCACAATTAGCATTGAAGAGTTCAACAAGATGAAGACGGAAAGAGATGGTTTGTTAATGGAGAATGCACAGTTAGGTCAGGAGCTTGCTAAAGCTAATCACGCTAGACTTGAGATTGAGTGGAAAGCTCAAGAAGATGCTGAGAGGCATGCTATTGCAAGGAAACAGTGTGAAGTTGAGTTAGCTCGGTATGAGAGGTTCGAGTTTGCTACCAGAAGTTCTTCCAAGGAACACATTGACACTAGAAGGCAACTGGATCAGAAGACCTTGATGTTTGAGAACATGAAAAAGAGATATGCTGCTTACAGGATCAAAAGAGAGGAACAAGACAAAGTTCAAGCTGAAGAGATCGCAAGTAAGCTAAAGGAGAAAGACGAAGAGATGGCTGGTAAGTTGAGAGAAAAAGATACAGAACTTGCTAGAGCCCGAGAAGAAGCTGATTACTACAAGCGGATGATGATTTGCTATCAGAAGAAGCTGAAGAGGTTTGAAGACAACCAGGAGCAGACAAAGGAGTTGGTAGAAGTTTCAAAGGCAGGACCGATCATTGACTCAGACCTAGATAGAGGATCGCATTGACAAAGACATCTTTCTATTTGCTTGTATGTTATGGGATTACCATCAGAATTGTTGATGGAATCTTTTTATCGTTACACTTCTGTTTGAATCCATGCTTTTGGTGTTTGACTATATCAACAAAGTTCTTATCAAAAAAAAGGTCTCTTTACTATCATTATGTGTTCTCTCACTTTGTGATCACCGACACATCTGACACATTTTTAAAAACACGTCGGTCTTCGTATTCTTGGAATTGTTTGGCACGTCTGCTACACACACACACCTTATATTATCAACACTGCTTGTTATTTACAGCAAAAAGAGCTTCTGTCTTCATCAAACCCACAAAATTGGAATCAGGGGATGGGATGCCCTAAAAATGGATCGACATGCCATAACATTCATTTCCTGCATATCATATTCTTGTGTTTTTGCAGGTTACCCAGGGTTTCTAACTTATTTGATTTCAGGCAATATAGCTGGTCAACGCGTTCACCGATATCCGACTAAAAGAAACCGAGTAAGGATGGCTGAACGAATGCAGACAGATCTCAATGAACTCCGACAGAGGATGGATCAGTTCATGGAAATGATGACCGGCATGGCCCAGAACCAGGAGCGTCTCCGGTTGATGGTTGAGCAACCTCATGGGAACGTTAATACAGGAATACCGGCTGAGAATGTGGATTCTAACGCTGCCCGTAATGGAGAACCTAATCCAAATAGGACCACAGCACGTAATGCAGGTTTACAAGACAATCAAGAGGACCAGTTCACTCTACTGGATGCTGATATGGGTAACATGAATGAGATCAACAATCGCAGGTATGAAGAGCTGTTAGAGAAGATCAAGGCCATGGAATGTCAGAATTCCTTGGGCATCGATGTAACCAGTCTCGGGTTAGTACCAGGAGTCAGAATCCCTCCCAAGTTCAAGGCACCATTGTTTGACAAGTACAACGGCAGCACGTGCCCTAGGACTCACATTCACGCGTACTTTGGAAGAATCTCGGCTCACACTGATGACGAGAGACTTTGGATGCATTTCTTCCAAGACAGTTTATCTGGAGCTTCGTTGAGCTGGTACATGAAGCTGAGTCGGGTCTCTATTCGAAGTTGGAAAGATCTAGCTGAAGCACTCCTCAAGCAATATCAATACAACATTGATATGGCTCCGAATCGCACTCAGCTACAGAACTTGTCTCAAGGACCTAAGGAGAGTTTTAAGCAGTATGCCCAGAGGTGGCGTGAGCTGGCCGCACAGGTTCAACCTCCATTGCTGGATCGCGAAATGGCCGACATGTTTATGGGCACCTTGCAAGGTGTTTACTTGGATCGTATGGCCGCCTGCCCGTCCATTGGTTTTTCTGATATCGTCATTGCGGGAGAAAGAATAGAGAATTTTCTGAAATTGGGAAAGATCCAGGATGCAAGCAGTGCTAGTTCTTCTGGTATGAGAAAGCCTTTTGGCAATGGCCAAAGAAGAAGAGAAGGCAAGACGAATGCTGTGTATAGAGGCCGAGACAGAAGTTATTCTCAAGGTTACCACCAAGCAGCTGCGGTGACCATTACTCCACAGGTTCAACAACAACGACCACAGGGTCAGCAACAACAGGTACAGAGACCGTTTCAGGAAAGAACAAGAGCGAGGAACCGCAGACTTGATCCCGTCCCATGCCCATATGTTGTATTGCTCCCAGAGCTGCTAAAGTTGAACCTGGTTGAACTTCGTACCATGAGACCTCCTGCTCCTGACAATCTACCTCCGAATTTTGATGCTAACGCCAGGTGCGAATTCCATTCAGGTGCCCAGGGGCACAGTATTGAGAAATGTTGGGCTTTTCAGAACAAGGTACAGGACCTAGTTGACTCCAAGGCGATCAATTTCGCTCCTCTCCCAAATGTACTCCAGAATCCGATGCCTAGTCATAATGGAACCGGTGTCACGGTTATTCTACCAGATGGTTCATGTTAAGCTGAAGTCTTCAAGTTAATCACCCAGGACGCCAGGGTATTCATGAAGCAAATAAAGCCAGCAGTATTCAAATACTCTTAGTGATGGCATTTGTGTTTGCCTTTCTTCATTGTTCATTTTTCATCCCTATTGAGGGGAACTACGTCGCTCTGATTCTTCATTGGTCATCTGGTCAATGGAGATACGTAGGCAGAAGATCATCAGGTCTTTCCGAGCAACCTTATGGGGCAACTTTACTCCCCAGCTTCACTCTTTCCTTCAGATGTCTTGTGTCAGAGTCAGAATAGCTAGAAGAAGAAGTATGACTGCCATGGTTAGGTATACAACTGCGAATTGAAGATTACAAGTCTGTGAAAGAGCTATTAACCACTGAAAGCATCCAAGACTGACAGGTCTAGACGGAGCCAAGCCTCCTCAACTATGGCAATATTCAGTTTCTTTACTGCATTTCCATTTGTAGTTTCTTTTATATGCTAAACATTTGTCTACATGTATGAAATTTGTTTACTTTTTGAATGTTAGCAATAATAAAACTCACATGTTTTTCTTGAAGTAAATTCATTTGCATTCCCTTATAATTTTGCATATGTATATCGCAATACCAATTGTCATGCTTAAATTCTATGAGGGAGAATGACGAAACAAAAACGCAAAATCTCTAATTGTGTGCTCTCGAGTAAGGCCCTGTTGACGATGTACAGGCTTTGTTTCAAATCCTTAAACACTGGAGATATAAGGAAGATAGACCCTTGCTAACCCCTTCGAGCCTTGAAGTAGGAGTTTCTTTTCACATAAAAAACCCTCACATGTAACCCAGGGGCAGGGTAGATGTCAGCTAGTCAGACCAAGCATTCAGACTTTCATAAAGAAGTGTATTTGAAGATCCGTTGCATTCTACTATGCTAATCAAGAGGTCCAAAGACCCGAAACCACAATGGTTATCCAAGTCAAAAGGTCCAAAGATTGAAAACCACAATGGTTATCTTTCGTCGACCCAAAGAATGAGGCAGTCACAACCCTCGCGAAGCAATCAAGACAAACGGTGTCACACGAATTGTTCAAAAAAAGAAAAGAAAAAGAAAAGGCCCGCTAAGTCGAAACTTGAAAACAAGCGACTTAGGCAAAAGTTAGGGCATCCCGCTGGACTCCACAATAAAAGATTCACAAGAATCCGTCCAGGCAAAAGTTAGGGATAAAGCAAAATAACGCAAAAGACGGAAAGGATTACACAAGAAAGATCCTCAAATGAGAACAAAGTCGTGTGACACAGACACGAAAGATAGAGGAGTGACTGACTCTCAACAATAACCTGATTGGTGCTTGAACTAATAGCAGCAATGGTTCCTCAATCAACACGAAACCCTTATGAAAGGTGAGTGCTTGTGAAAATTAGCTGAATGTAGGAATGGAGAACATCACGAAGAGTGGGTGGGCACAAATAAATTTCGAGCCTATATCTTTTGTTTCTATAACCGTGAACCAGGCCACGATACAACCCTCAAAAGTCCTAACTGAAACAGGGTTAATTTGAGAGCGTACTACTACGAGGCCGCGTTCATGTCTCCTTTGAGTTATGCTAAAAGACATTTGTTGGTGTTGCATGTACATACTCTCATTCAAAAATAATATTGTATCTTAACCAGTGATTCGCTCACGAAGGTTAGCGATCCTTTTTTTTAAAACTTCAAGTTTGACATGTGTGTTACATTAGAATTTTCATTCTAAGAATAAACATTTTTCACTTGCATACATTTGTTTGGCATCATAAATGGTTCACATGCGGAAATTCAATCCAGAAGCTCAAGTTTGCCAAGTTGAGAAGTCTAAAACTTCCGAAAGACTGTCACATCGAGGTGCACTTTTTCGGGAAAAAAAAACTTCATTGAGCAAGGACTTTCCCAACTAGTCACAGTAAGATCTAGCCAATCCGTGGCAGTTAAGTCAAGCAATCTCTTCAAACTTCAGTCAAACTGGGGCAATCACCTCGAGATTCAAATCTCTCCAAGAGCGAAGATTAGTCAGTCAAGTGCAAAGCTATTCAAATATTCGTACTCGGGCAGGCCACCCCAATAGTGCGAGAGTTCATTCTTTCCCGAAGACAGACGATCAAAAGCATTTACCCGGAGTTTAGAATACCGTGGTCACTTGTCAAGCTAACTATCTCGTTCAGCGCTTCTGACAGATACAAACTCATCTGCATTGGCAATGGTTACCTCCCCAGCGAGGTTGTTACACTGAATCATGCAGTCGTTACGGTGCCTAAGAGTTTAAAGACACAAAAGTCTTTTGTAAAATCCTCTTAAGGCAAAATCCATACGGAAGCAGCTAATCCCCAGCACGGTACAATTTGAAATCTTTCCTCCCCAGCAGGACGTGTCTCGGTGATGTCATCTCCAACAGGCAAATGGAAGTTGTCCTCACTAAAGTCAGAAGTTTTTCCTTCAGATGGTTTCCTTGATCTCGGTTCCTCAACAGATCTAAGGCAATTCCTATTCCCCTAGAAGATTTCAGATAAATCATTCTCCTCCCCAGCAGGTCCATAAGAGTGGATATTCCTCAATAATCAAGGTATCCCCGGGCACGACCCTCAAATTTAAAAGTCCAATTTATTTTTGGCAAAGGTGATGATTCGGGACAGATGAATTATTCACGCTCCTCTCCGACAGAGATGTTATCCCCACGGGACTACTTGATATCGAATTCGCAATCATTGTGTTTCCCCCACAGAGTTAACAGAGACTTATTACTGCCGCGTCAGGAATTTCTTTTACATTCACACCAGTTCACTAACAATACTCAAGACATAATATCCCCAGTGTCATGGGGCAACATACCATGCAATTCAACATATGCAAAGTCCAGCCACAGACTGGCCAAAGTCCATCTTCGGGTGGCAAATTTCAAAGTCCAGCCGCAGACTGGCCAAAGTCCATCTTCGGGTGGCAAGCTTCAAAAGTCCACCCGCAGTGTGGCAAATCTCTAAAGTCCCCCGCAGTGGGCAAAAGCCTCCCGTAGTGAGCAAAAGCCTCCCGTAGTGAGCAAAAGTCTCCCGTAGTGAGCAAAAGTCTCCCGTAGTGAGCAAAAGTCCACCCGCAGTGTGGCAAATCTCTAAAGTCCCCCGCAGTGGGCAAAAGCCTCCCGTAGTGAGCAAAAGCCTCCCATAGTGAGCAAAAGTCTCCCGTAGTGAGCAAAAGTCCACCCGCAGTGTGGCAAATCTCTAAAGTCTCCCGTAGTGAGCAAAAGTCTCCCGTAGTGAGCAAAAGTCCACCCGCAGTGTGGCAAATCTCAAAAGTCTCCCACAGTGAGCAAAAGTCCAGCCGCAGACTGGCCAAAGTCCATCTACGGGTGGCAATTTCCAAAGTCCACCCGCAGTGTGGCAAAGTATTTTGAAGTCCAACCGCAGATTGGCAAAAGTCCATCCTCAGGGTGGCATCATATCACAAGTCCACCCACAGTGTGGCAAGCCAGTAGCCTTCTGGCATTATTCAAAAGGCATCCCCTGTCTACTATTCTTCCTATCATAATTATATCCAAGACGAGTTTGTTCGGTTGAGTTTACTTCCCTGATCTTCTGCCACAGAGTGCAAATTTTCTGGTTGTTTTTAGTATTCAATCCCTGCTTACTTCAAATGTCTGAAAGCAACTGCTGTCATCCATTCACGTCTGCAGAGATTGAATAGGGGCAGCTGTAACACCCCAAAATTTGCCCTCCTATTTTTATTATTAACCTAATTGGCCCGTGTTTGATTTCATCTGCATTGTTTAGTAGGCCATCACTTTGTCTTTGTTCATTGGGATGTAATAACTTAGAACTTGTACGTTTGTGTAGCTTCTTTAATTAGGTTAGAAAAGATAAAATGAATCGTTAGAAAACAAAATCTCAAAAAATGAAACAAATAAGATATTCGATCCAACGTCGAGTATATTTTAAAATAAATAAATAAAGATTGCATGTGACTTTAGGGTTCCTCGATTACCATCATTCCATTCCATTCAACCAAAAGCAAGCCTTGTATGTTTCACACCATAAGTCGTGCGTCTTAGCACCACGCAATCAACCCACCCGATCCATCGTTTCATCCCTTTTACATTTCATTCACGTTTTTACCCACCGTGACCTAAGAGGACCATATTGTTCACTATTAATTCTCTTGTACTTGCATTTCTAGTCTTATATCTCCTAGGTAGATTTAATCTCAAACCTCACTAACCATAGGTTATCTTCAAATTCAAACTGATTTAGGGTAAGTCTAGTTTCCCTTAGAATTTTTTCCCTTTTATAATTTGAGTCTCTCTTCTCATCTTAAAAGAAAATCAAAAACACTTAATAAAGGAAAGGTGTACAATGCGCCACGAGCCTTAAGCTATACGGGAAATGATTAGTGGAGGTCTCCTTCACTCTTCTAGGATGCTTTACAAACGTTCCATTGGGGGCGATCTTGGAAAGTATTCGCTCCTGTATCATAGTCTTTAGTGTTGTACATATGAAAAACACAAATTCAAAAACACTTCTTCTAAAAAACAACAAACCAAGAAGTCACATCTTCTTTTCTCATCTCATACCCTTTGCGGACAAACATGACTTGTCTCGACAGTTCAAACAAGCAATACGGTAAACACCCTCGAGTCAGAGCCGGTAACACCTGAGCTAGAGCTATGGCAACGTCATCCTAAAAATCATAAACGAGTATAAGCATTAGTTAGACGAACTACGGCGTCTCTGATCCTCATTTATCCCGATGAGGTACGTAGGCAGTGGGGTAGGGCCCATTCGAGCACAATCTTTCTTTTTCCCTACATTTTCCCCCTTTCATTTCCATTTGTCGATTCCATTTCTTTTCTCATTTCATTTCCAATCCAGATAATCATTCTTTCCTTTAAACAGCATATTATTTCTCACCCTTTGAAAACAGACTTATAAGCGTGGATCCCGTCGGGTACGGCGGACGGATTGGGGTGCTAATACATTCTCAATTCGTAACCGACTTCCGTATCCAGATCTTTGGTTCGCAAGGCCTCGTCCTTTTCCTTCTTCCTTAGGTTTGTGCAACATTACCTTTCCCATTCCTTTGGGATAAAAATGTCTGGCTGGCGACTCTAACCTTTCCGCGCCACTTTCGCGTTTGTACTAGGATGAAAATCCCGGGAGCGACAGTATATTATACACTAATTTCGGTCAAAAATATTTAATTTAATTGGGGACCATTTGAAATGATACGAGACTTTTCATATCATTTATATATGTTAAGAGGGAAGTTTATGATGGAAGTCCATGCAAAAATATCATCAGGAAAACTAGATTCTATGAAACTTTTCAAAATGCAAGTTTCAGACAAAAAATAAAAATATATTATTCACTAGTTTATACATGTTTCGGTCAAATATCTAATTAAATCGGGTACTATTTGGAATGATACGAAACTTCACATATCATTTATATATTTTACGAGGGAAGGTTATGATGGAAGTCCAGGCAAAAAAATCATCAGAAAATTAGATTCTATGAAACTTTTCAAAATGCATGTTTCAGTCAAAAATCGTAATATATTATACACTAGTTTCGGTCAAAAAAATAAAATTTAATTGGGGAATATTAGAAATGATACGTGACTTTTCAGATCATTTATATATGTTAAGAGGGAAGGTTATGATGGAAGTCTATGCAAAAATAATCATCCGAAAACTAGATTCTATGAAACTTTTCGAAATACCAGTTTATGCCAAAAAATCATAATATATTATACACTAGTTTATACAAGTTTCGGTAAAAAATCAAATTAAATCGGGTACTATTCGAAATGATACGAAACTTCACCTATCATTTATATATTATACGAGGTAAGGTTATGATGGAAGTCCATGCAGAAAATCATCTGAAAATTAGATTCTATGAAACTTTTCGAAATGCAAGTTTCGGTAAAAAATCATAGTTTATTATACACTAGCTTCGGTCAAAAAAATCAAATTTAATTGGGGACTATTTGAAATGATACGAGACATTTCAGATCATTTATATATGTTAAGTGGGAATGTTATGATGGAGGTCCATACAAAAAATCTTCGGAAAATTAGATTCTATGAAACTTTTCAAAATGCAAGTTTCGGTCAAAAATCATAGTATATTATACAATAGTTTCGGTAAAATAAAATCAAATTTAATTGGGGACTATTTGAAATGATACGAGACTTTTAAGATCATTTATATATGTTAAGAGGGAAGGTTATGATGGAAGTCCATGCAAAAAAATCATCTGAAAACTAGATTTTATGAAACTTTTCTAAATGCAAGTTTCGCCCCAAAAATCATAATATAATATACACTAGTTTATACTTGTTTCGGTCAAAAATCAAATTAAATCGGGGACTGTTCGAAATGATACAAAATTTCACATATAATTTATATATTGTACAAGGGAAGGTTGTGATCGAAGTCCATGCAAAAAATCATCGGAAAATTAGATTCTATGAAACTATTCGAAATGCAAGTTTCGGTCAAAAATCATAGTATATTATACACTAATTTCGGTCAAAAAAATCAAATTTAATTGGGGACTATTTGAAATGATACTAGACATTTAAGATCATTTATATATGTTTAGTGGGAAGGTTATGATGGAAGTCCATGCAAAAAATCATCGGAAAATTAGATTCTAAGAAACTTTTCGAAATGCAAGTTTCGTTCAAAAATCATAGTATATTATACACTAGTTTCGGTCAAAAAAATCAAATTTAATTGGGGACTATTTGAAATGATACGAGACTTTTAGGAACATTTATATATGTTAAGAGGGAAGGTTATGATGGAAGTCCATGCAAAAAAATCATCTGAAATCTAGATTTTATGAAACTTTTCTAAATGTAAGTTTCTCCCCAAAAATCATAATATAATATACACTAGTTTATACTTGTTTCGGTCAAAAATCAAATTAAATCGGGGACTGTTCGAAATGATACATAATTTCACATATCATTTATATATTTTACGAGGGAAGGTTGTGATGGAAGTCCATGCAAAAAATCATCGGAAAATTAGATTCTATGAAACTTTTCGAAATGCAAGTTTCGGTAAAAAATGATAGTATATTATACACTAATTTCGGTCAAAAAAATCAAATTTAATTGGGGACTATTTGAAATGATACGAGACTTTTCAGATCATTTATATATGTAAAGAGGGAAGTTTATGATGGAAGTCCGTGCAAAAATATCATCAGGAAAACTAGATTCTATTAAACTTTTCGAAATGCAAGTTTCAGACAAAAAATAAAAATATATTATTCACTAGTTTATACATGTTTCGGTCAAATATCTAATTAAATCGGGTACTATTTGAAATGATACGAAACTTCACATATCATTTATATATTTTACGAGGGAAGGTTATGATGGAAGTCCAGGCAAAAAAATCATCAGAAAATTAGATTCTATGAAACTTTTCAAAATGCATGTTTCAGTCAAAAATCGTAATATATTATACACTAGTTTCGGTCAAAGAAATAAAATTTAATTGGGGAATATTAGAAATGATACGTGACTTTTCAGATCATATATATATGTTAAGAGGGAAGGTTATGATGGAAATCTATGCAAAAATAATCATCCGAAAACTAGATTCTATGAAACTTTTCGAAATACCAGTTTATGCCAAAAAATCATAATATATTATACATTAGTTTATACAAGTTTCGGTAAAAAATCAAATTAAATCGGGTACTATTCGAAATTATACGAAACTTCACCTATCATTTATATATTATACGAGGTAAGGTTATGATGGAAGTCCATGCAGAAAATCATCTGAAAATTAGATTCTATGAAACTTTTCGAAATGCAAGTTTCGGTCAAAAATCATAGTTTATTATACACTAGCTTCGGTCAAAAAAATCAAATTTAATTGGGGACTATTTGAAATGATACGAGACATTTCAGATCATTTATATATGTTAAGTGGGAATGTTATGATGGAGGTCCATGCAAAAAATCTTCGGAAAATTAGATTCTATGAAACTTTTCAAAATGCAAGTTTCGGTCAAAAATCATAGTATATTATACACTAGTTTCGGTAAAATAAAATCAAATGTAATTGGGGACTATTTGAAATGATACGAGACTTTTAAGATCATTTATATATGTTAAGAGGGAAGGTTATGATGGAAGTCCATGCAAAAAAATCATCTGAAAACTAGATTTTATGAAACTTTTCTAAATGCAAGTTTCGCCCCAAAAATCATAATATAATATACACTAGTTTATACTTGTTTCGGTCAAAAATCAAATTAAATCGGGGACTGTTCGAAATGATACAAAATTTCACATATAATTTATATATTGTACAAGGGAAGGTTGTGATGGAAGTCCATGCAAAAAATCATCGGAAAATTAGATTCTATGAAACTATTCGAAATGCAAGTTTCGGTCAAAAATCATAGTATATTATACACTAATTTTGGTCAAAAAAATCAAATTTAATTGGGGACTATTTGAAATGATACGAGACTTTTCAGATCATTTATATATGTTAAGAGGGAAGGTTATGATGGAAGTCCATGCAAAAATATCATCAGGAAAATTAGATTCTATTAAACTTTTCGAAATGCAAGTTTCAGACAAAAAATAAAAATATATTATTCACTAGTTTATACATGTTTCGGTCAAATATCTAATTAAATCGGGTACTATTTGAAATGATACGAAACTTCACATATCATTTATATATTTTACGAGGGAAGGTTATGATGGAAGTCCAGGCAAAAAAATCATCAGAAAATTAGATTCTATGAAACTTTTCAAAATGCATGTTTCAGTCAAAAATCGTAATATATTATACACTAGTTTCGGTCAAAAAAATAAAATTTAATTGCGGAATATTAGAAATGATACGTGACTTTTCAGATCATTTATATATGTTAAGAGGGAAGGTTATGATGGAAGTCTATGCAAAAATAATCATCCGAAAACTAGATTCTATGAAACTTTTCGAAATACCAGTTTATGCCAAAAAATCATAATATATTATACACTAGTTTATACAAGTTTCGGTAAAAAATCATATTAAATCGGGTACTATTCGAAATGATACGAAACTTCACCTATCATTTATATATTATACGAGGTAAGGTTATGATGGAAGTCCATGCAGAAAATCATCTGAAAATTAGATTCTATGAAACTTTTCGAAATGCAAGTTTCGGTCAAAAATCATAGTTTATTATACACTAGCTTCGGTCAAAAAAAATCAAATTTAATTGGGGACTATTTGAAATGATACGAGACATTTCAGATCATTTATATATGTTAAGTGGGAATGTTATGATGGAGGTCCATGCAAAAAATCATCGGAAAATTAGATTCTATGAAACTTTTCGAAATCCAAGTTTCGGTCAAAAATCATAGTATATTATACACTAGTTTCGGTAAAATAAAATCAAATTTAATTGGGGACTATTTGAAATGATACGAGACTTTTAAGATCATTTATATATGTTAAGAGGGAAGGTTATGATGGAAGTCTGTAGATGTTTAGAATTGGCAGAATTTTTGACAAACAAGAAGTGTTGAACTTAGTTCAGGATGTCACACCAGATGTTGTGACATTATCAAACAGAGTATAAGTTAATGAACTTAATTCAGGATGTCACACCAGATGTTGTCACATTGTATAAGTTAACGAAGTAAGTTCAGATTTCAGGATGTCACACCAGATGTTGTGACAACTCAAACCTGCTACCAGAATTAAAAAATGCTTAACAGAACTGAGTAAATTCAGGGAATTTATCTAGAATAAATTGCGAATGGATAAACAATACAAGGCGCATCTGTAGGGAGATTAGTTATATTATTTCAGTATAACAGAAGAACTATCTCACCTAGAATCAAGGAAGTAACAAACCCTAATTCAAGGTGATGACAGCATGCGTATCAGGATTGGATAACCTACAGAAAGCCCAAAATCCAAGCATCTATTTAAGGAACAGAAACTCTCAGAATAGAGTAACGAAATTAAGAAGACTAAATAGGGTGTTTGTGTTTTAATAGCAGGTTTTATATGTGTATCACTTTATGAGCTTTTAAGCAAAAGTGTATTGTGTCTTGATTGAAACTGTGAAGTAAGATCAAGCTGTTGTGTTTGAAGTGTGACTTCAATTTTATTAAACATTGTAACATATCACTGTGTGATTAAGGGGGAGTGAGTTGGTACTCATATCTAAGTTGTGTCTTAGGTAGAAATTTCCTTGGGTAGATATTAAGTGAGGGATTAAACTGAGTGGTTTAAGTCCAGAATTAATATTACTTATATTGGATTTCCTTCCTGGCTTGGTAGCCCCCAGATGTAAGTGTGGAGATACACTGAACTGGGTTAACAATTTCCTGTGTTGTTTAATTTACATGCACTTTAATTTTTGTTTAAGTCTTCAAGTGTTTAAACATCTCATTCGACATCACGTACCTGATCCCAGAATTTCAATTGGCATCAGAGCAGGCACCCTGCCTGTTTAACTGGGTGAGATCTAGGGACTGCAAATTTTGGGAATATGGACAGAGATGTAGGGTCAGTAAATAGACCACCTATATTGGATGGATCCAACTATGACTACTAGAAGCCAAGAATGGTAGCATTATTAAAATCACTTGATAGTAGGGCTTGGAAAGCAGTCAATAAAGGATGGAGCACCCTGTCCAAGACAACAAAGATGGGGCAAAAGTGTTGAAGCCTGAAGAAGAATGGATCAAGGAGGAAGAAGATTCATCACTTGGAAATTCCAAAGCCTTAAATGCCTTATTCAATGGCATTGATAGGAACATATTCAGACTTGTGCATCATTGTGAGCTGGCCAAAGATGTTTGGGACACTCTCAAAACAACTCATGAAGGAACATCAAAGGTGAAGATGTCAAGACTTCAACTTCTCCCCACCAAGTTTGAAAACTTGAGAATGAAGGAAGATGAGACAATTCATGAGTTTTACATGAACATCTTGGAAATAGCTAATACTTCTGGTGCTTTGGGAGAGAAGATGAGTGATGAAAAGCTGGTAAGAAAGATTCTCAGATCTTTACTAAAAAGATTTGACATGAAGGTTACATCAATAGAAGAAGCTCAAGACATATGCACAATGAAGGTTGAAGAGCTCATTGGTTCCCTTCAAACATTTGAGATGGGAATGAATGATACAATTGTAAAGAAGAACAAAAGCATAGCCTTGGTGTCAAATACTGATAAAGAAGAAGAAAATCATGAAGCAGACCCTGAAGAAAATTTATCAGAAACAATTGCTATGCTTGGAAGACAATTCAACAAAATTCTCAAAAGAATGGATAGCAGGTCCAGACCAAGTGGAAGAAACTCAAACTCTTCTGAGAATAAAAGACCTTATGATAGAAGGACAAATTATAATGAGAAGACCAACCAAGAAAAAAGGATTAAATGTCATGGATGTGAAGGATATGGACACATCAGAAATGAATGCCCTACCTATCTAAAGAAGCAGAAGAAAGGTCTCTCTGTGACCTGGTCTGATGAAGACTCAGGATGTGATTCATAAGAAGAATCAGCAAAGCACATCACTGCTCTAGCTGGAGTATGTGAATCTGAAAGTGGATCCAGTGATGAGGAGCTGACTTTTGAAGAGCTTGAAGAATCATACAAGATGCTGTGTAAAAGGAGCATTGAAGTATGCATGGAGAATATAAAGCAGAAGAAGCAGATTGAGGCATTAAAGGCTGAAAAAACAAGTAATCTAGAGATCATTGACACTTTGAAAAGTGAAGTAAGCCTTCTCAACTCCAAGTTGAAGCATATGTCCAAATCTGTTAGAATGCTGAACAGTAGCTCAAACACACTGGATGTCATTCTCAACAACAATAAGCATTCAGGGGATAGAACTGGACTGGGATTTAACAAAGCTCAAAAGGTTGAGGCTAGCACCAACAAAACTACTTCAAATCCCATAAAGTCAAAAAAGATGTCCCAACAGATGTCCCAACATCATGAAAAGAACATGATGAAAAAGAAGTATCAAAGATGGAGATGTCATCATTGTGGAAGGTTTGGTCACATCAAACCTTATTGCTACAAGTTGCATGGATATACAAATCAGAAGCATCAGCAACCCCCTAAGCAGAAGATAGAGGTCATCAAGAAAGTGCTGCATGGACATCAAAATCAAAGATATCAACAATCCCCTAAGCAGAAGACAGAGGTCATTAAGAAAGTATGGGTACCTAAAGCTAGTCTTCATGATGATCAAAGTTACATGCCCAAGAACAAGTTCAAAAAACAACCTTGGAGCTCTAAAGATGGACACTACACAGGGCAAAGGCATCAAAGGAAACCTCACAACAAGCAAAAATGGTCAAAGAAGGGTGTTGCATATATAGCTCATACATCTCTCAGAGTATCAGCTAAAGAAGACTGGTACTTTGACAGTGGATGCTCAAGGCACATGACTGGATTGAAGAATCTGCTGGTAAACTTAAAGTCACATTCATCCAGATATGTAACCTTTGGAGATGGAGCTAAAGGAGAAATCAAGGGAGTTGGGACCTTGGACTGCCCAGATGTACCAAGACTAGATGATGTGCTGCTGGTAAAAGGATTGACTGCTAACTTGATCAGCATAAGTCAATTATGTGATCAAGGTTACAGTGTAAACTTTACCAAAACTGAATGCATAGTGTCTGATAAAGAACAGAAGGTTGTCATGAGAGGATCCAGATCTAAAGACAACTGTTATTTGTGGGAACCTCAAGATTTCAGTCTCACTTCAACTTGCTCCTTAGCCAAAGAAGAAGAAGTGAAGCTATGGCACCAAAGACTGGGTCATCTTCATCTCAGAGGTATAAAGAAAATCATATCTATGGAGGCTGTAAGAGGTATTCCAAAACTGAAGATTGATGAAGGCAAAGTATGTGGTGAATGTCAAATAGGCAAGCAAACCAAGATGTCCCATCCAAAGCTCCAACATCTGACAACTTCCAAAGTTTTGGAATTATTGCATATGGATCTTATGGGACCAATGCAGGTTGAGAGCCTTGGAGGAAAAAGGTATGCCTATGTAGTTATTGATGACTTTTCAAGATATACATGGATAAATTTCATCAAAGAAAAGTCTGATGTGTTTGATGTATTCAAAGATTTGTGCCAAAGAATACAAAGAGAAAAAGCAAGCTGTGTGGTCAGAATAAGAAGTGACCATGGAAAGGAGTTTGAGAATAAAAAATTCTCAGATTTCTGTTCTTCAGAGGAATAAATCATGAGTATTCTTCTCCTATCACCCCTTAACAAAATGGGATTGTTGAGAGGAAGAACAGAACTATCCAAGAGTCAGCAAGAGCTATGATCCATGCTAAAAAGTTACCATTGTACTTCTGGGCTGAAGCTATGAACACTGCTTGTTACATTCATAATAGAGTCACTCTAAGGAAAGGAACCTTGTCCACCATTTATGAAGTCTGGAAGGGCAGAAAACCTACAGTCAAGTACTTCCATGTGTTTGGAAGTAATTGTTACATTCTGGCTGATAGGGATCAAAGAAGAAAGATGGGTCCTAAAAGTGATGAAGGGATTTTCCTTGGATACTCCATAAATAGCAGAGCCTATAGAGTATTTAACTCCATAACCAAGGTTATAATGGAGTCAATAAATGTGATCATTGATGATGCTCCTGCAGATGTTGCAGATGATGTTGGAACATCTGCTGACAGTCAGACTGAAGTTGAAATAAAGAGTGATAATCCTGACTTCACTCTAACTGAGACAAGGACAGAACAATCCAGCAAACCTCCCTCCATCAGAATCCAGAAGGATCATCCTAAAGATCTTATAATTGGTGATCCCAACAGTGGTGTAATCACTAGATCAAGAGAGATGATTTCAGGTTCTTGTTTTGTTTCAAAAATAGAACCTAAAAACATCAAGGAAGCTCTTAATGATGAGTACTGGATTTCTGCTATGCAAGAAGAATTAGGCCAGTTCACAAGGAATGAAGTGTGGGATCTTGTTCCTAGGCCTGATGACATAAATGTGATTGGCTCTAAGTGGGTGTACAAGAACAAGTCAAATGAGCAAGGAGTTGTTACAAAGAACAAGGCTAGACTTGTAGCTCAAGGATTCACACAAATTGAAGGAGTAGACTTTGATGAAACCTTTGCACCAGTAGCAAGGCTTGAATCAATCAGACTACTTTTAGGAATTGCTTGTATCCTGAAATTCAAGCTATTTCAAATGGATGTGAAAAATGCCTTTCTAAATGGATATCTTAATGAGGAGGTATATGTGGAGCAGCCTAAGGGATTTGTTGATCCAAGCTGTCCAGATCATGTATACAAACTAAGGAAGGCTCTTTATTGACTGAAGCAAGCCCCAAGAGAATGGTATGAGAGACTGACTACTTTTCTCATAAAACAAGGGTACAGGAAAGGTGGAATAGACAAAACCTTATTTGTGAAGGATGAAGAAGGAAATGTCATGATTGCTCAAATATATGTAGATGACATAGTCTTTGGTGGGATGTCAGATAGGATGGTTAAACATTTTGTCACTCAAATGGAATCTGAATTTGAGATGAGCCTAGTAGGAGAACTAACCTACTTTCTTGGACTGCAAATCAAGCAGATGGAAGACTCCATGTTCATATCCCAAAGCAAGTATGCAAACAATACTGTCAAGAAGTTTGGAATTGACAGTGCAAGTCATAAAAGAACACCTGCCCCCACTCATTTAAAGCTGACAAAGGATGACAAGGGTGAGAAGGTGGACCAAAGCCTATACAAAAGCATGATTGGAAGCCTATTAATATATTATATCTGACTGCTAGCAGACCAGATATAGCCTTTGCAGTAGGTGTATGTGCAAGATATCAAGCTGATCCAAAAGTTAGCCATCTAAACCAGGTTAAGAGAATTCTGAAATATGTCAATGGTACTTGTGACTATGGCATAATGTACTCCCATGGATGTGAACCAATTCTCACTGGCTTTTGTGATGTCGATTGGGCTGGAAGTGCTGATGATAGAAAGAGCACATCAGGAGGATGCTTCTTTCTAGGAAACAATTTGATTTCTTGGTTCAGTAAGAAACAAAATTGTGTATCCTTATCCACTGCTGAAGCTGAATATATTGCAGCTGGTAGCAGTTGTTCACATTTGGTTTGGATGAAGAAAATGCTCACAGAATACAATGTCCCACAAGATGTCATGACATTGTACTGTGACAATTTAAGTGCTATTAACATATCAAAGAATCCTATCCAACACAGCAGGACCAAGCACATTGATATTAGGCATCATTTCATCAGAGATCTTGTGGGAAGAGAAGGTGATCTCATTAGAACATGTAGCCACAGATCTGCAATTGGCTGATATATTTACTAAAGCTTTGGATGCTACCCAATTTGAAAACCTAAGGGGTAAATTGGGAATCTGCTTATGTGAAATATAGTAGTTATGGAGAAGTGCCAACATGTCCTATGACATCGTGTGGCATGATCACCAGATGGCAACACCAGTCTGGTCAAAAACTCTGTGTATTCCACTCTTTAAAATTCTCCAAGTAACGGCTTTTATAAAAGCTCCAGCTTGCTCCCAGCTCTTCATCTCCTCATTATCTTCCCAAAATCATTTGCATGCTAAAGCTGATTTTTTGAGCTTACCAAAATCAATCAAACCTAAACTCTTCTTTCACTACATTCTCAAAATGTCTCAACATCAAAACCCTAACCTCACTGATGAAAACCTCAACCAAGAAGATGTGGTGCATGCAACCCCAATCTTTATGGTACCTATGGATATAACTCCCATAGACGAAATCAGAGGAAGTGTTCCTCTTGCTCAAAAGCCTAGAACTCCAAATGTGAGAAGAGCAAAGGAACCTGTATTCAGCAAAATCAAAGGGATTCCTTCATCCTCAAACACCACCCCCAAAGCCTCTGAATATGTGGATGCTTCTATTAAGAATCTTGTGAACAGGATTCTATCTGAACAAAGAGTTGTGAGTGGTATATCTGTTCCCCTGAACACCATGCCAACTCCACAAGAAGAACAGAGCAATAAGGCTGAAGAGGACACTCCTGCTCAACAGGATGTCCCAATAGATGTTGAAACATCTGAGGACCAACACAAGGCCTCAACTGATGATGATGATGATGAAGCCACTGATGATCAAGCTTCTGTTGATCCTCCTGCTGAAGAGGAGACTTCCCAACCTCCTCCTGTTGAAGCCATAGATGATGACTCTGACACAAAGATCATTGCATCTGTGGACCCTAGCATAGCCAAAAGGCTTAGGGCTAGGAAGGGGAAGAAGACTGCAGGACATGCAAATCCTGAAAAGAAACAACCTACTCCAAAGAAAGACAAGGCCAAAGTGGTATTTGGACCTACTAAACAATGGAGCAAGGTGAATACACAAAAGAGGAAAGCTGTAACTCCACCAAATTCAGATGTTGAAGAGGATGTCCCAACATCCCAACCAAAGAAGAAACCAGCACCTTCAAGGTCTACCTCTGTTGTTCCAGAAGCTCCTCTGGACAATGTGTCATTCCATCATGTGTCAAGTGTGAGCAGATGGAAATATGTATACCGAAGAAGGGTGGCACTTGAAAGAGAGCTGGGCAGCAATGCACTTGAGTGCACTGAGGTAATAGACCTAATATCTTCTGCTGGCTTATTCAAAACAGTTTCAAATTTTTCACCCTGCTATGAGCTACTAGTCAAGGAGTTCATTGTCAACCTGCAAGAAGACTATGCTGATGGAAAGTCAGAAGAATTCAGAAAAGTCTATGTAAGAGGGAGATGTGTGGAACTCTCTCCTAGGGTTATCAATCATTACCTAGGGAGAGAATCTGATGGGCCTAATGAGCTGGGGAAGACTGACAACCAAATTTGCAAGGTCATCACTGCCAATTAGGTCAAAACTTGGCCAGTCAAGGGCAAACTTTCTGTTAGCTTGCTAACAAGGAAGTATGCAATGCTGCATAGGATTGGTACTGTCAACTGGGTCCCTACCAACCATACCTCTTCAATAGCAACTGGATTGGGAAGATTCATTTATACTGTGGGCACCCAAACAAAGCTGGACTTTGGGGCTTACATATTTGATCAAACACTGAAACATGCAGGAACGTCAGCAACAAAGCTTCCTATTGCTTTTCCATCTCTGCTATGTGGAATCATCCTCAGCCAGTATCCAGGTATCCTCACTGAGAAGGATTCAGTCTGCAAAAGAGAAAGTCCTCTGGCCTTCCACTACAAACTTTTCTTGAGCCATCATGCTGCTGATGTTGAAGCTCTCAGTGGGACATCTGCTGGACCTTCAAAAGCAAAGACTCCCATATCCAAAGCTGCCTTGATTGCAGAACTGAAGAACACCTGCAAAGAGCTGGATGCCAGGAAGCAAAAGCTTGAGGAAATTATTCAAAGGCTGGAAATGGAAGAGAGTGCTCAGAAGGCTGCTAAAACTGATGATGACTCTGATGATGAATCTGAAGAATAGGAAGATACTGAATATGAAGACTCTGAGTGAAAATGTGTGAGGAAAGTGTACTGTATCAGCATTGTAATTTTGAAAATTTTGTAATTCTCTCTGCTAATGTAATTTGGCCCCAATTTCTGTCTAACAAGGGGGAGAAGAGAACTGAACAACAACAATGTCTGCTGCAGTTTACATGATTAATGAACAAGCTGTTTGTCTGTTTAATATCTGCCTCTGAACTAAGTTTTTTTTAATTTTGTTGAACAAGTCAGAATACATATAGGTTTGAGGGGGAGCAAACTCTCATATGATTAAAACAGAAAAGAACTCTGCTGTACTCTGATAAATGAAACTCTGCTGCACTCTGATAAAACCAGAAGATTGTGTTAGCCAAAAATTAGCCAAAGGGGGAGTTTGTAGATGTTTAGAATTGGCAGAATTTTTGACAAACAAGAAGTGTTGAACTTAGTTCAGGATGTCACACCAGATGTTGTGACATTATCAAACAGAGTATAAGTTAATGAACTTAATTCAGGATGTCACACCAGATGTTGTGACATTGTATAAGTTAATGAAGTAAGTTCAGATTTCAGGATGTCACACCAGATGTTGTGACATCTCAAACCTGCTACCAGAATTAAATAATGCTTAACAGAACAGAGTAAATTCAGGGAATTTATCTGGAATAAATTGTGAATGGATAAACAATACAAGGCGCATCTGTAGGGAGATTAGTTATATGATTTCAGTATAACAGAAGAACTATCGGAATAGAGTAACGAAATTAAGAGTAACGAAATTAAAGCATCTATTTAAGGAATCCAAGCATCTATTTAAGGAACAGAAACTCTCGGAATAGAGTAACGAAATTAAGAAGACTAAATAGGGTGTTTGTGTTTTAATAGCAGGTTTTATATGTGTATCACTTTATGAGCTTTTAAGCAAAAGTGTATTGTGTCTTGATTGAAACTGTGAAGTAAGATCAAGCTGTTGTGTTTGAAATGTGACTTCAATTTTATTAAACATTGTAACATATCACTGTGTGATTGAGGGGGAGTGAGTTGGTACTCATATCTAAGTTGTGTCTTAGGTAGAAATTGCCTTGGGTAGATATTAAGTGAGGGATTAAACTGAGTGGTTTAAGTCCAGAATTAATATTACTTATATTGGATTTCCTTCCTGGCTTGGTAGCCCCCAGATGTAAGTGTGGAGATACACTGAACTAGGTTAACAATTTCCTGTGTTGTTTAATTTACCTGCACTTTAAGTTTTGTTTAAGTCTTCAAGTGTTTAAACATCTCATTCGACATCACGTACCTGATCCCAGAATTTCAGAAGTCCATGCAAAAAAATCATCTGAAAACTAGATTTTATGAAACTTTTCTAAATGCAAGTTTCGCCCCAAAAATCATAATATAATATACACTAGTTTATACTTGTTTCGGTCAAAAATCAAATTTAATCGGGGACTGTTAGAAATGATACAAATTTCACATATAATTTATATATTGTACAAGGGAAGGTTGTGATGGAAGTCCATGCAAAAAATCATCGGAATATTAGATTCTATGAAACTATTCGAAATGCAAGTTTCGGTCAAAAATCATAGTATATTATACACTAATTTCGGTCAAAAAAATCAAATTTAATTGGGGACTATTTGAAATGATACTAGACATTTCAGATCATTTATATATGTTAAGTGGGAAGGTTATGATGGAAGTCCATGCAAAAAATCATCGGAAAATTAGATTCTAAGAAACTTTTCGAAATGCAAGTTTCGTTCAAATATCATAGTATATTAAACACTAGTTTCGGGCAAAATAATCAAATTTAATTGGGGACTACTTGAAATGATACGAGACTTTTAGGATCATTTATATATGTTAAGAGGGAAGGTTATGATGGAAGTCCATGCAAAAAAATCATCTGAAATCTAGATTCTATGAAACTTTTCGAAATACCAGTTTTGGCCAAAAAATCATAATATATTATACACTAGTTTATACAAGTTTCGGTAAAAAATCAAATTAAATCGGGTACTATTCGAAATGATACGAAACTTCACCTATTATTTATACATTTTACGAGGTAAGGTTATGATGGAAGTCCATGCAAAAAATCATCTGAAAATTAGATTCTATGAAACTTTTCGAAATGCAAGTTTCGGGCAAAAATCATAGTTTATTATACACTAGCTTCGGTCAAAAAAATCAAATTTAATTGGGGACTATTTGAAATGATACGAGACATTTCAGATCATTTATATATGTTAAGTGGGAATGTTATGATGTTGGTCCATGCAAAAAATCATCCGAAAATTAGATTCTATGAAACTTTTCGAAATGCAAGTTTCAGTCAAAAATCATAGTATATTATACACTAGTTTTGGTAAAAAAAAATCAAATTTAATTGGGGACTATTTGAAATGATACGAGACTTTTAAGATCATTTATATATGTTAAGAGGGAAGGTTATGATGGAAGTCCATGCAAAAAAATCATCTGTAAACTAGATTTTATGAAACTTTTCTAAATGCAAGTTTCGCCCCAAAAATCATAATATAATATAGACTAGTTTATACTTGTTTCGGTCAAAAATCAAATTAAATCGGGGACTGTTCGAAATGATACAAAATTTCACATATAATTTATATATTGTACAAGGGAAGGTTGTGATGGAAGTCCATGCAAAAAATCATCGGAAAATTAGATTCTATGAAACTATTCGAAATGCAAGTTTCAGTCAAAAATCATAGTATATTATACACTAATTTCGGTCAAAAAAATCAAATTTAATTAGGGACTATTTGAAATGATACTAGAGATTTTAGATCATTTATATATGTTAAGTGGGAAGGTTATGATGGAAGTCCATGCAAAAAATCATCGGAAAATTAGATTCTAAGAAACTTTTCGAAATGCAAGTTTCGTTCAAAAATCATAGTATATTATACACTAGTTTCGGTCAAAAAAATCAAATTTAATTGGGGACTATTTGAAATGATACGAGACTTTTAGGATCATTTATATATGTTAAGAGGGAAGGTTATGATGGAAGTCCATGCAAAAAATCATCTGAAATCTAGATTCTATGAAACTTTTCGAAATACCAGTTTTGGCCAAAAAATCATAATATATTATACACTAGTTTATACAAGTTTCGGTAAAAAAATCAAATTAAATCGGGTACTATTCGAAATGATACAAAATTAGATTCTTTGAAACTTTTCGAAATGCATGTTTCAGTCAAAAATCATGGTATATTATATACTAGTTTCGGCCAAAAAAATCAAATTTAATTGGGGACAATTTGAAATGATACGAGACTTTCCAGATCATTTATATACGTTTAGAGGGAAGGTTATGATGGATGTCCATGCAAAATAATTATCTGAAAACTAGATTCAATGAAACTTTTCTAAATGCAAGTTTCGCCCCAAAAATGATAATATAATATACACTAGTTTATAGTAGTTTCGGTCAAAAATCAAATTAAATCGGGGACTGTTCGAAATGATACAAAATTTAACATATCTTTTATATATTTTACGAGGGAAGATTATGATGGAAGTCAATGTAAAAAATCATCGTCAAATTAGATTCTATGAAACTTTTCGGAATGCAAGTTTCGGTCAAAAATCATAGTATATTATACACTAATTTCGGTCAAAAAAAATCAAATTTAATTGGGCACTATTTTTAATTGATACGAGACTTTTCATATCATTTATATATGTTAAGAGGGAAGGTTATGATAGATGTCCATGCAAAAAAATCATGTGAAAACTAGATTCTATGAAACTATGTTTCGGCCCAAAAAACATAATATATTATACACTAGTTTATACTAGTTTCGGTCAAAAATCAAATAAAATCGGGTACTTTTCAAAATGATACGAAACTTCACATATCATTTATATATTTTATGAGGGAAGGTAATGATGGAAAACCATGGAAAAAATCATCGAAAAATTAGATTCTATGAAACTTTTCGAAATGCATGTTTCGGTCAAAAATCATAGTATATTATACACTAGTTTCAGCCAAAAAAATCAAATTTAATTGGGGAAAATTTGAAAAGATACGAGACATTCCAGATCATTTATATACGTTTAGAGGGAAGGTTATGGTGGAAGTCCTTGCAAAATAATTATCTGAAAACTAGATACAATGAAACTTTTCTAAATGCAAGTTTCGCCCCAAAAATGATTAAATAATATACACTAGTTTATACTAGTTTTGGTCAAAAATCAAATTAAATCGGGGAGTGTTCGAAATGATACGAAAAATCACATATAACTTATATATTTTATGAGGGAAGGTTATGATGGAACTTTTCGATCAAAAAAATCAAATTTAATTGGGGAGTATTTGAAATGATACGAGATTTTTCATATCATTTATATATGTTAAGAGGGAAGGTTATGATGGAAGTCCATGCAACAAAATCAACTGAAAAATTGATTCTATGAAACTTTTCTAAATGCAAGTTTCAGCAAAAAAATCATAATATATTATACACTAGTTTATACTAGGTTCGGTCAAAAATCAAATTAAGTCGGGTACTGTTCGAAATGATACGAAACTTCACATATCATTTATATATTTTATGAGGTAAGGTTATGATGGAAGTCCATGCAAAAAATCATCGGAAAATTAGATTCTATGAAACTTTTCGAAATGCATGTTACATTAAAAAATCATAGTATATTATACAGTAGTTTCGGTCAAAAAAATCAAATTTAATTGGGAATATTTGAAATGATAAGAGACTCTTCAGATCATTTAGATATGTTAAGAGGGAAGGTTATGATGGAAGTCCATGCAAAAAAATCATCTGAAAAATTGATTCAATGAAACTTTTCTAAATGCAAGTTTCGGCCAAAAAATCATAATATATTATACACTAGTTTATACTAGTTTCGGTCAAAAATCAAATTAAATCGGGTACTTTTCCAAATGATACGACATTTCACATATCATTTATATATTTTATGAGGTAAGGTTATGATGGAAGTCCATGCAAAAAATCATCGTAAAATTAGATTCTATGAAACTTTTCGAAATGCAAGTTTCGGTCAAAAATCATAGTATATTATACACTAATTTCGTTCAAAAAAATCAAATTTAATTGGGGACTATTTGAAATGATACGAGACTTTTCCGATCATTTATATATGTTAAGAGGGAAGGTTATGATGGAAGTCCATGCAAAAAAATCATCTGAAAACTAGATTCTATAAAACTTAGTTTCGGCCCAAAAATCATAATATATTATACACAAGTTTATACTAGTTTCGGTCAAAAATCAAATTAAATCGGGGAGTGTTCGAAATGATACGAAAAATCACATATCATTTATATATTTTATAAGGGAAGGTTATGATGGAAGTCCATGCAAAAAATCATCAAAAAATTAGATTCTATGAAAGTTTTCGAAATGCAAGTTTCGGTCAAAAATCATAGTATATTATACAGTAGTTTCGGTCAAAAAAATCAAATTTAATTGGGGAGTATTTGAAATGATACGAGATTTTTCAGATCATTTATATATGTTAATAGGGAAGGTTATGATGGAAGTCCATGCAAAAAAATCAACTGAAAAATTGAATCTATGAAACTTTTCTAAATGCAAGTTTCAGCAAAAAAATCATAATATATTATACACTAGTTTATACTAGTTTCGGTCAAAAACCAAATTAAATCGGGGACTGTTCGAAATGTTACGAAACATCTCAAATAATTTCTATATTTTATGAGGGAAGGTTATGATAGAAGTCCACGCATAAAATCATCGGAAAATTAGATTTTATGAAACTTTTCGAAATGCATGTTACGGTCAAAAATCATAGTATATTATACACTAGTTTCGGCCAAAAAAACCAAATTTAATTGGGGACTATTTGAAATGATAAGAGACTCTTCAGATCATTTATATATGTTAAGAGGGAAGGTTATGATGGAAGTCCATGCAAAAAAATCATCTGAAAAATTGATTCTATGAAACTTTTCTAAATGCATGTTTCGGCCAAAAAATCATAATATATTATACACTAGTTTATACTAGTTTCGGTCAAAAATAAAATTAAATCGGGTTCTTTTCAAAATGATACGAAACTTCCCATATCATTTATATATTTTATGAGGGAAGGTAATGATGGAAAACCATGCAAAAAATCATCGGAAAATTAGATTCTATGAAACTTTTCGAAATGCATGTTTCGGTCAAAAATCAAAGTATATTATACACTAGTTTCGGCCAAAAAAATCAAATTTAATTGGTGACTATTTGAAATGATACGAGACTTTTTAGATCATTTATATACGTTTAGAGGGAAGGTTATGATGGAAGTCCATGCAAAATAATTATCTGAAAACTCGATTCAATGAAACTTTACTAAATGCAAGTTTCACCCCAAAAATGATAATATACTATACACTAGTTTATACTAGTTTCGGTCAAAAATCAAATTAAATCGGGGACTGTTCAAAATGATACTAAATTTAACATATCATTTATATATTTTACGAGGGAAGGTTATGATGGAAGTCCATGCAAAAAATCATCGTAAAATTAGATTGTATGATACCTTTCCAAATGCAAGTTTCGGTCAAAAATCATAGTATATAATACAGTAGTTTCGGTCAAAAAAAATCAAATTTTATTGGGGACTATTTGAAATGATACGAGACATTTCAGATCATTTATATATGTTAAGAGGGAAGGTTATGATGGAAGTCCATGCAAAAAAATCAACTGAAAAATTGATTCAATGAAACTTTTCTAAATGCAAGTTTCGGCCAAAAAATCACAATATATTATACACTATTTTATACTAGTTTCGGTCAAAAATCAAATTAAATCGGGTACTTTTCAAAATGATACGAAACTTCACATATCATTTATATATTTTATGAGGGAAGGTAATGATGGAAACAATGCAAAAAATCATCCGAAAATTAGATTCTATGAAACTTTTCGAAATGCATGTTTCGGTCAAAAATCATAGTATATTATACACTAGTTTCGGCCAAAAAAATCAAATTTAATTGGTGACTATTTATAATGATACGAGACTTTTTAGATCATTTATATACGTTTAGAGGGAAGGTTATGATGGAAGCCCATGAAAAATTATTATCTGAAAACTAGATTCAATGAAACTTTTCTAAATGCAAGTTTCACTCCAAAAATGATAATATACTATACACTAGTTTATACTAGTTTCGGTCAAAAATCAAATTAAAACGGGATTGTTCGAAATGATACAAAATTTAACATATCATTTATATATTTTACGAGGGAAGGTTATGATGGAAGTCCATGCAAAAAATCATCGTGAAATTAGATTCTATGAAACTTTTCGAAATGAAAGTTTCGGTAAAAAATCATAATATATTATACACTAATTTCGGTCAAAAAAATAAAATTTAAGTGGGGACTATTTGAAATGATACGAAACTTTTCAGATCATTTATATATGTTAAGAGGGAAGGTTATGATGGAAGTCCATGCAAAAAAATCATGTGAAAACTAGATTCTATGAAACTATGTTTCGGCCCAAAAATCATAATATATTATACACTAGTTTATACTAGTTTCGGTCAAAAATCAAATTAAATCGGGGAGTGTTCGAAATGATACGAAAAATCACATATCATTTATATATTTATGAGGGAAGGTTATGATGGAAGTCCATGCAAAAAATTCATCGAAAAATTAGATTCTATGAAACTTTTCGAAATGCAAGTTTCGGTCAAAAATCATAGTATATTATACAGTAGTTTCGGTCAAAAAAATCAAATTTAATTGGGGAGTATTTGAAATGATACGAGATTTTTCAGATCATTTATATATGTTAAGAGGGAAGGTTATGATGGAAGTCCATGCAAAAAAATCAATTGAAAAATTGATTCTATGAAACTTTTCTAAATGCAAGTTTCATCAAAAAAATCATAATATATTATACACTAGTTTATACTAGTTTCGGTCAAAAACCAAATTAAATCGGGGACTGTTCGAAATGGTACGAAACATCTCAAATAATTTCTATATTTTATGAGGGAAGGTTATGATAGAAGTCCATGCATAAAATCATCAGAAAATTTGATTCTATGAAACTTTTCGAAATGCATGTTACGGTCAAAAATCATAGTATATTATACACTAGTTTCGGTCAAAAAAACCAAATTTAATTGGGGACTATTAGAAATGATAAGAGACTCTTCAGATCATTTATATATGTTAAGAGGGAAGGTTATGATGGAAGTCCATGCAAAAAAATCATCTGAAAAATTGATTCTATGAAACTTTTCTAAATGCATGTTTCGGCCAAAAAATCATAATACATTATACACTAGTTTATACTAATTTCTGTCAAAAATAAAATTAAATCGGGTTCTTTTCCAAATGATACGAAACTTCCCATATCATTTATATATTTTATGAGGGAAGGTAATGATGGAAAACCATGCAAAAAATCATCGGAAAATTAGATTCTATGAAACTTTTCGAAATGCTTGTTTCGTTCAAAAATCATAGTATATTATACGCTAGTTTCGGCCAAAAAAATCAAATTTAATTGTTGACTATTTGAAATGATACGAGACTTTTTAGATCATTTATATACGTTTAGAGGGAAGGTTATGATGGAAGTCCATGCAAAATAATTATCTGAAAACTCGATTCAATGAAACTTTACTAAATGCAAGTTTCACCCCAAAAATGATAATATACTATACATTAGTTTATACTAGTTACGGTCAAAAATCAAATTAAATCGGGGACTGTTCGAAATGATACAAAATTTAACATATCATTTATATATTTTATGAGGGAAGGTTATGATGGAAGTCCATGCAAAAAATCATCGTAAAATTAGATTCTATGATACCTTTCCAAATGCCAATTTCGGTCAAAAATCATAGTATATAATACAGTAGTTTCGGTCAAAAAAAATCAAATTTTATTGCGGACTATTTGAAATGATACGAGGTTTTTCAGATCATTTATATATGTTAAGAGGGAAGGTTATGATGGAAGTCCATGCAAAAAAATCAACTGAAAAATTGATTCAATGAAACTTTTCTAAATGTAAGTTTCGGCCAAAAAATCATAATATATTATACACTAGTTTATACTAGTTTCAGTAAAAAATCAAATTAAATCGGGTACTTTTCCAAATGATACGAAACTTCACATATCATTTATATATTTTATGAGGGAAGGTAATGATGGAAACAATGCAAAAAATCATCGGAAAATTAGATTCTATGAAACTTTTTGAAATGCATGTTTCGGTCAAAAATCATAGTATATTATACACTAGTTTCGGCCAAAAAAATCCAATTTAATTGGTGACTATTTGAAATGATACGAGACTTTTTAGATCATTTATATACGTTTAGAGGGAAGGTTATAATGGAAGTCCATGCAAAATAATTATCTTAAAACTAGATTCAATGAAACTTTTCTAAATGCAAGTTTCACCCCAAAAATGATAATATACTATACACTAATTTATACTAGTTTCGGTCAAAAAACAAAATTAATTCGGGGATTGTTCGAAATGATACAAAATTTAACATATCATTTATATATTTTACGAGGGAATGTTATGATGGAAGTCCATGCAAAAAATCATCGTAAAATTAGATTCTATGAAACTTTTCGAAATGCAAGTTTCGGTAAAAAATCATAGTATATTATACACTAATTTCGGTCAAAAAAATCAAATTTAATTGGGGACTATTTGAAATGATACGAAAATTTCCAGATCATTTATATATGTTAAGAGGTAAGGTTATGATGGAAGTCCATGCAAAAAAATCATGTGAAAACTAGATTCTATGAAACTATGTTTCGGCCCAAAAATCATAATATATTATACACTAGTTTATACTAGTTTCGGTCAAAAATCAAATTAAATCGGGGAGTGTTCAAAATGATATGAAAAATCACATATCATTTATATATTTTATGAGGGAAGGTTATGATGGAAGTCCATGCAAAAAATTCATCAGAAACATAGATTCTATGAAACTTTTCAAAATGCAAGTTTCGGTCAAAAATCATAGTATATTATACACTAGTTTCGGTCAAAAAAATCAAATTTAATTGGGGAGTATTTGAAATGATACGAGATTTTTCAGATCATTTATATATGTTAAGAGGGAAGGTTATGATGGAAGTCCATGCAAAAAAATCAATTGAAAAATTGATTCTATGAAACTTTTCTAAATGCAAGTTTCAGCAAAAAAATCATAATATATTATACACTAGTTTATACTAGTTTCGGTCAAAAACCAAATTAAATCGGGGACTGTTCGAAATGGTACGAAACATCTCAAATAATTTCTATATTTTATGAGGGAAGGTTATGATAGAAGTCCATGCATAAAATCATCGGAAAATTAGATTCTATGAAACTTTTCGAAATGCATGTTACGGTCAAAAATCATAGTATATTATACACTAGTTTCGGTAAAAAAAAATCAAATTTAATTGGGGACTGTTTGAAATTATAAGAGACTCTTCAGATCATTTATATATGTTAAGAGGGAAGGTTATGATGGAAGTCCATGCAAAAAAATCACCTGAAAAATTGATTCTATGAAACTTTTCTAAATGCATGTTTCGGCCAAAAAATCATAATACATTTATACACTAGTTTATACTAATTTCTGTCAAAAATAAAATTAAATCGGGTTCTTTTCCAAATGATACGAAACTTCCCATATCATTTATATATTTTATGAGGGAAGGTAATGATGGAAAACCATGCAAAAAATCATCGGAAAATTAGATTCTATGAAACTTTTCGAAATGCATGTTTCGTTCAAAAATCATAGTATATTATACGCTAGTTTCGGCCAAAAAAATCAAATTTAATTGTTGACTATTTGAAATGATACGAGACTTTTTAGATCATTTATATACGTTTAGAGGGAAGGTTATGATGGAAGTCCATGCAAAATAATTATCTGAAAACTCGATTCAATGAAACTTTACTAAATGCAAGTTTCACCCCAAAAATGTTAATATACTATACATTAGTTTATACTAGTTACGGTCAAAAATCAAATTAAATCGGGGACTGTTCGAAATGATACAAAATTTAACATATCATTTATATATTTTATGAGGGAAGGTTATGATGGAAGTCCATGCAAAAAATCATCGTAAAATTAGATTCTATGATACCTTTCCAAATGCCAATTTCGGTCAAAAATCATAGTATATAATACAGTAGTTTCGGTAAAAAAAAATCAAATTTTATTGCGGACTATTTGAAATGATACGAGGTTTTTCAGATCATTTATATATGTTAAGAGGGAAGGTTATGATGGAAGTCCATGCAAAAAAATCAACTGAAAAATTGATTCAATGAAACTTTTCTAAATGTAAGTTTCGGCCAAAAAATCATAATATATTATACACTAGTTTATACTAGTTTCAGTAAAAAATCAAATTAAATCGGGTACTTTTCCAAATGATACGAAACTTCACATATCATTTATATATTTTATGAGGGAAGGTAATGATGGAAACAATGCAAAAAATCATCGGAAAATTAGATTCTATGAAACTTTTTGAAATGCATGTTTCGGTCAAAAATCATAGTATATTATACACTAGTTTCGGCCAAAAAAATCCAATTTAATTGGTGACTATTTGAAATGATACGAGACTTTTTAGATCATTTATATACGTTTAGAGGGAAGGTTATAATGGAAGTCCATGCAAAATAATTATCTTAAAACTAGATTCAATGAAACTTTTCTAAATGCAAGTTTCACCCCAAAAATGATAATATACTATACACTAATTTATACTAGTTTCGGTCAAAAAACAAAATTAATTCGGGGATTGTTCGAAATGATACAAAATTTAACATATCATTTATATATTTTACGAGGGAATGTTATGATGGAAGTCCATGCAAAAAATCATCGTAAAATTAGATTCTATGAAACTTTTCGAAATGCAAGTTTCGGTAAAAAATCATAGTATATTATACACTAATTTCGGTCAAAAAAATCAAATTTAATTGGGGACTATTTGAAATGATACGAAAATTTCCAGATCATTTATATATGTTAAGAGGTAAGGTTATGAAGGAAGTCCATGCAAAAAAATCATGTGAAAACTAGATTCTATGAAACTATGTTTCGGCCCAAAAATCATAATATATTATACACTAGTTTATACTAGTTTCGGTCAAAAATCAAATTAAATCGGGGAGTGTTCAAAATGATATGAAAAATCACATATCATTTATATATTTTATGAGGGAAGGTTATGATGGAAGTCCATGCAAAAAATTCATCAGAAACATAGATTCTATGAAACTTTTCAAAATGCAAGTTTCGGTCAAAAATCATAGTATATTATACACTAGTTTCGGTCAAAAAAATCAAATTTAATTGGGGAGTATTTGAAATGATACGAGATTTTTCAGATCATTTATATATGTTAAGAGGGAAGGTTATGATGGAAGTCCATGCAAAAAAATCAATTGAAAAATTGATTCTATGAAACTTTTCTAAATGCAAGTTTCAGCAAAAAAATCATAATATATTATACACTAGTTTATACTAGTTTCGGTCAAAAACCAAATTAAATCGGGGACTGTTCGAAATGGTACGAAACATCTCAAATAATTTCTATATTTTATGAGGGAAGGTTATGATAGAAGTCCACGCATAAAATCATCGGAAAATTAGATTCTATGAAACTTTTCGAAATGCATGTTACGGTCAAAAATCATAGTATATTATACACTAGTTTCGGTAAAAAAAAATCAAATTTAATTGGGGACTGTTTGAAATTATAAGAGACTCTTCAGATCATTTATATATGTTAAGAGGGAAGGTTATGATGGAAGTCCATGCAAAAAAATCACCTGAAAAATTGATTCTATGAAACTTTTCTAAATGCATGTTTCGGCCAAAAAATCATAATACATTATACACTAGTTTATACTAATTTCTGTCAAAAATAAAATTAAATCGGGTTCTTTTCCAAATGATACGAAACTTCCCATATCATTTATATATTTTATGAGGGAAGGTAATGATGGAAAACCATGCAAAAAATCATCGGAAAATTAGATTCTATGAAACTTTTCGAAATGCATGTTTCGTTCAAAAATCATAGTATATTATACGCTAGTTTCGGCCAAAAAAATCAAATTTAATTCGTGACTATTTGAAATGATACGAGACTTTTTAGATCATTTATATACGTTTAGAGGGAAGGTTATGATGGAAGTCCATACAAAATAATTATCTGAAAACTAGATTCAATGAAACTTTTCTAATTGCAAGTTTCACCCCAAAATCGATAATATACTATACACTAGTTTATACTAGTTTCGGTCAAAAATCAAATTAAATCGGGGATTGTTCGAAATGATACAATATTTAACATATCATTTATATATTTTACGAGGGAAGGTTATGATGGAAGTCCATGCAAAAAATCATCGTAAAATTAGATTCTATGAAACTTTTCGAAATGCAAGTTTCGGTAAAAAATCATAGTATATTATACACTAATTTCGGTCAAAAAAATCAAATTTAATTGGGGAGTATTTGAAATGATACTAAACTTTTCAGATCATTTATATATGTTAAGAGGGAAGGTTATGATGGAAGTCCATGCAAGAAAATCATGTGAAAACTAGATTCTATGAAACTATGTTTCGGCCCAAAAATCATAATATCTTATACACTAGTTTATACTAGTTTCGGTCAAAAATCAAATTAAATCGGGGATTGTTCGAAATAATACGAAAAATCGCATATCATTTATATATTTTATGTGGGAAGGTTATGATGGAAGTCCATGCAAAAAATTCATCGGAAAATTAGATTCTATGAAACTTTTCGAAATACAAGTTTCTTTAAAAAATCATAGTATATTATACAGTAGTTTCGGTCAAAAAAATCAAATTTAATTGGGGAGTATTTGAAATGATACGAGATTTTTCAGATCATTTATATATGTTAAGAGGGAAGGTTATGATGGAAGTCCATGCAACAAAATCAATTGAAAAATTGATTCTATGAAACTTTTCTAAATGTAAGTTTCAGCAAAAAAATCATAATATATTATACACTAGTTTATACTAGTTTCGGTCAAAAACCAAATTAAATCGGGGACTGTTCGAAATGGTACGAAACATCTCAAATAATTTCTATATTTTATGAGGGAAGGTTATGATAGAAGTCCACGCATAAAATCATCGGAAAATTAGATTCTATGAAACTTTTCGAAATGCATGTTACGATCAAAAATCATAGTATATTATACACTAGTTTCGGTCAAAAAAAATCAAATTTAATTGGGGACTGTTTGAAATTATAAGAGACTCTTCAGATCATTTATATATGTTGAGAGGGAAGGTTATAATGGAAGTCCATGCAAAAAAATCAACTGAAAAATTGATTCAATGAAACTTTTCTAAATGCAAGTTTCGGCCAAAAAATCATAATATATTATACACTAGTTTATACTAGTTTCGGTCAAAAATCAAATTAAATCGGGTACTTTTCCAAATGATACGAAACTTCACATATCATTTATATATTTTATGAGGGAAGGTAATGATGGAAACAATGCAAAAAATCATCGGAAAATTAGATTCTATGAAACTTTTTGAAATGCATGTTTCGGTCAAAAATCATAGTATATTAAACACTAGTTTCGGCCAAAAAAATCCAATTTAATTGGTGACTATTTGAAATGATACGAGACTTTTTAGATCATTTATATACGTTTAGAGGGAAGGTTATGATGGAAGTCCATGCAAAATAATTATCTTAAAACTAGATTCAATGAAACTTTTCTAAATGCAAGTTTCACCCCAAAATCGATAATATACTATACACTAGTTTATACTAGTTTCGGTCAATAATCAAATTAAATCGGGGATTGTTCGAAATGATACAAAATTTAACATATCATTTATATATTTTACGAGGGAATGTTATGATGGAAGTCCATGCAAAAAATCATCGTAAAATTAGATTCTATGAAACTTTTCGAAATGCAAGTTTCGGTAAAAAATCATAGTATATTATACACTAATTTCGGTCAAAAAAATCAAATTTAATTGGGGACTATTTGAAATGATACGAAAATATTCAGATCATTTATATATGTTAAGAGGTAAGGTTATGATGGAAGTCCATGCAAAAAAATCATGTGAAAACTAGATTCTATGAAACTATGTTTCGGCCCAAAAATCATAATATATTATACACTAGTTTATACTAGTTTCGGTCAAAAATCAAATTAAATAGGGGAGTGTTCGAAATGATACGAAAAATCACATATCATTTATATATTTTATGAGGGAAGGTTATGATGGAAGTCCATGCAAAAAATTCATCGGAAAATTAGATTCTATGAAACTTTTCAAAATGCAAGTTTCGGTCAAAAATCATAGTATATTATACAGTAGTTTCGGTCAAAAAAATCAAATTTAATTGGGGAGTATTTGAAATGATACGAGATTTTTCAGATCATTTATATATGTTAAGAGGGAAGGTTATGATGGAAGTCCATGCAAAAAAATCAATTGAAAAATTGATTCTATGAAACTTTTCTAAATGCAAGTTTCAGCAAAAAAATCATAATATATTATACACTAGTTTATACTAGTTTCGGTCAAAAACCAAATTAAATCGAGGACTGTTCGAAATGGTACGAAACATCTCAAATAATTTCTATATTTTATGAGGGAAGGTTATGATAGAAGTCCACGCATAAAATCATCGGAAAAATAGATTCTATGATACTTTTTGAAATGCATGTTACGGTCAAAAATCATAGTATATTATACACTAGTTTCGGTCAAAAACATCAAATTTAAATGGGGAGTATTTGAAAAGATACGAGACTCTTCAGATCATTTATATATGTTAAGTGGGAAGGTTATGATGGAAGTCCATGAAAAAAAATCATCTGAAAAATTGATTCTATTAAACTTTTCTGAATGCAAGTTTCCGCCAAAAAATCATAATATATTATACACTAGTTTATACTAGTTTCGGTCAAAAATCAAATTAAATCGGGTAGTTTTCGAAATGATACGAAACTTCACATATCATTTATATATTTTATGAGGGAAGGTAATGATGGAAAACCATGCAAAAAATCATCGGAAAATTAGATTCTATGAAACTTTTCAAAATGCATGTTTCGGTCAATAATCATAGTATATTATACACTAGTTTCGGCAAAAAAAATCAAATTTAATTGGTGACTATTTAAAATGATACGAGACATTTTAGATCATTTATATACGTTTAGAGGGAAGGTTATGATGGAAGTCCATGCAAAATAATTATCTGAAAACTAGATTCAATGAAACTTTTCTAAATGCAAGTTTCACCCCAAAAATGATAATATACTATACACTAGTTTATACTAGTTTCGGTCAAAAATCAAATTAAATCGGGGACTATTCGAAATGATACAAAATTTAACATATCATTTATATATTTTACGAGGGAAGGTTATGATGGAAGTCCATGCAAAAAATCATCAGAAAATTAGATTCTATGAAACTTTTCGAAATGCAAGTTTCGGTCAAAAATCATAGTGTATTATACACTAATTTCGGTCAAAAAAATCAAATCTAATTGGCGACTATTTGAAATGATACGAGACTTTTCAGATCATTTATATATGTTAAGAGGGAAGGTTATGATGGAAGTCCATGTAAAAAAATATCTGAAAACTAGATTCTATAAAACTTTCGTAAATGCAAGTTTCGGCCAAAAATGATAATATAATATTCACTAGTTTATACTAGTTTCGGTCAAAAATCAAATTAATTCGTGGACTGTTCGAAATGATACGAAATTTCACATATCATTTATATATTTTACGAGGGAAGGTTATGATGGAAGTCCATGCAAAAAATCATCGGAAAATTAGATTCTATGAAACTTTTCGAAATGCAAGTTTAGGTCAAAAATCATAGTATATTATACACTAGTTTCGGTCAAAAAAATCAAATTTAATTGGCGACTATTTGAAATGATACAAGACTTTTCAGATCATTTATATATGTTAAGAGAGAAGGTTATGATGGAAGTCAATGCAAAAAAATCATCTGAATACTTGATTCTCTGAAACTTTTATAAATGCAAGTTTCGGCCAAAAAATCATAATATATTATACACTAGTTTATACTATTTTCGGTCAAAAATCAAATTAATTCGGGGTCTGTTCGAAATTATAAGAAACTTCACATATCAATTATATATTTTATGAGGGACGGTTATGATGGAAGTCCATGCAAAAAATCATCGGAAAATTAGATTCTATGAAACTTTTCGAAATGCAAGTTTCGGTCAAAAATCATAGTATATTATACACTAGTTTCGGTAAAGAAAATCAAATTTAATTGGCGACTATTTGAAATGATTCAAGACTTTTCAGATCATTTATATATCTTAAGATAGAAGGTTATGATGGAAGTCCATGCAAAAAAATCATCTGAAAACTTGATTCTATGAAACTTTTTTAAATGCAAGATTCGGCCAAAAAATCATAATATGTTATACACTAGTTTATGCATGTTTCGGTCATAAATCAAATTAAATCGGGTACTGTTCGAAATGATACGAAACTTCACATATCATTTATATATTTTTGCGAGGGAAGGTTATGATGGAAGTCCATACAAAAAATCATCGGAAAATTAGATTCTATGAAACTTTTCGAAATGCAAGTTTCGTTCAAAAATCATAGTATATTATACAGTAGTTTCGGTTAATAAAATCAAATTTAATTGGGGACTATTTGAAATGATACGAGACTTCACATATCATTTATATATGTTAAGTGGGAAGGTTATGATGGAAGTCCATGCAAAAAAATCATATGAAAACTAGATTCTATGTAACTTTTCTAAATGCAAGTTTCGGCCAAAAAATCATAATATATTATAGACTAGTTTATACTAGTTTCGGTCAAAAATAAAATTAATTCGGGGACTGTTCGAAATGATAAGAAACTTCACATATCATTTATAAATTTTATGAGGGACGGTTATGATGGAAGTCCATGCAAAAAATCATCGGAAAATTAGATTCTATGAAACTTATCGAAATGCAAGATTCGGTCAAAAATCATAGATTATTATACACTAGATTCGGTCAAAAAAAATCAAATTTAATTGGCGACTATTTGAAATGATACGAGACTTTTCAGATCATTTATAAATGTTAAGAGAGAAGGTTATGATGGAAGTCCATGCAAAAAAATAATCTAAAAACTTGATTCTATGAAACTTTTAAAAATGCAAGTTTCGGCCAAAAAATCATAATATATTATACAATAGTTTATACAAGTTTCGTTCAAAAATCAAAATAATTCGGGTACTGTTCGAAATGATACGAAACTTCACATATTATTTATATATTTTTGCGAGGGAAGGTTATGATGGAAGTCCATGCAAAAAATCATCGAAAAATTAGATGCTATGAAACTTTTCGAAATGCAAGTTTTGGTCAAAAATCATAGTATATTATACACTAGTTTTAGTCAAAAAATCAAATTTAATTGGGGACTATTTGAAATGATAAGAGACTTTTCAGATCATTTATATATGTTAAGAGGGAAGGTTATGATGGAATTTCATGCAAAAAAATCATCTGAAAACTAGATTCTATGAAACTTTTCAAAATGCAAGTTTCGGCCAAAAATGATAATATAATATTCACTAGATTATACTAGTTTCGGTCAAAAATCAAATTAATTCATGGACTGTTCGAAATCATACGAAATTTCACATATCATTTATATATTTTACGAGGGAAGGTTATGATGGAAGTCCATGCAAAAAATCATCGGAAAATTAGATTCTATGAAACTTTTCAAAATGCAAGTTTCGCTCAAAAATCATAGTATATTATACACTAGTTTCGGTCAAAAAATGAAACTTTTTTAAATGCAAGTTTCGGTCAAAAATCAAATTAATTCGGGGACTGTTCGAAATGATAAGAAACTTCACATATCAATTATATTTGTTAAGTTTCGGTCAAAAATAAGAAACTACGGAAAATTAGATTCTATGTAACTTTTTGAAATGCAAGTTTCGGTGAAAAATCATAGTATATTATACACTAGTTTCGCTCAAAAAAATATAATTTAATTGGGGACTATTTGAAATGATAAGAGAATTTTCAAATCATTTATATTTGTTAAGAGGGAAGGTTATGATGGAAGTCCATGCAAAAAAATTATCTGAAAACTAGATTCTATGAAACTTTTTTAAATGCAAGTTTCGGCCAAAAATGATAATATAATATTCACTAGTTTATACTAGTTTCGGTCAAAAATCAAATTAATTCGTGGACTGTTCGAAATGATACGAAATTTCACATATCATTTATATATTTTACGAGGGAAGGTTATGATGGAAGTCCATGCAAAAAATCATCGGAAAATTAGATTCTATGAAACTTTTCGAAATGCAAGTTTCGGCCAAAAATTATAGTATATTATACATTAGTTTCGGTCAAAAAAATCAAATTTAATTGGCGACTATTTGAAATGATACAAGACTTTTCAGATCATTTATATATGTTAAGAGGGAAGGTTTTGATGGAAGTCCATGCAAAAAAATCATCTGAAAACTAGATTCTATGAAACTTTTCAATTGTAAGTTTCGGACAAAAAATCATTATATATTATACACTAGTTTATACTAGATTCGGTCAAAAATATAATTAATTCGGGGACTGTTTGGAATGATACAAAACTTCACATATCATTTATATATTTTTGCGAGGGAAGGTTATGATGGAAGTCCATGCAAAAAATCATCGGAAAATTAGATTCTATGAAACTCTTAGAAATGCAAGTTTCGGTCAAAAATCATAGTATCTTATACAGTAGTTTCGGTTAAAAAAATCAAATTTAATTGGGGACTATTTGAAATGATACTAGACTTTTCAGATCATTTATATATGTTAAGAGAGAAGGTTATGATGGAAGTCCATGCAAAAAAATCATAAGAAAAATAGATTCAATGAATCTTTTCTAAATGCAAGTTTCGGCCAAAAAATCATAATATATTATTGACTAGTTTATACTTGTTTCGGTCCAAAATCAGATTAATTTGGGGACTGTTCGAAATGATAAGAAACTTCAAATATCATTTATATATTTTATGAGCGGCGGTTATGATGGAAGTCCATGCAAAAAAATCATGAGAAAACTAGATTCTATGATAGTATATTATACACTAGTTTCGGTCAAAAAAATAAAATTTAATTGGGGACTATTTGAAATGATACGAGACTTTTCATATCATTTATATATGTTACGGAGGAAGTTTATGATGTAAGTCCATGCAAAAAAATCATCTTAAAACTTGATTCTATGAAACATTTCTAAATGTAAGTTTCGGCCAAAAAATCATAATATATTATACACTAGTTTATACTAGTTTTAGTCAAAAATAAAATTAAATCGAGGACTGTTCGAAATGATAAGAAACTTCACATATCATTTATATATTTTACGAGCGAAGGTTATAATGGAAGTCCACTCAAAAAATCATTGGAAAATTAGATTCTATGAAACATTTCAAAATGTAAGTTTCGGTAAAAAATCATAGTATATTATACACTAGTTTCGGTCAAAAAAATAAAATTTAATTGGGGTATTTGAAATGATACGAGATTTTCAATGCAAAATAATTATCTGAAAACTAGATTCTATGAAACTTTTTTAAATGCAAGTTTCGGCCAAAAATAATAATATAATATTCACTAGTTTATACTAGTTTCGGTCAAAAATCAAATTAATTCGTGGACTGTTCGAAATGATACGAAATTTCACATATCATTTATATATTTTATGAGGGAAGGTTATGATGGAAGTCCATGCAAAAAATCATCGGAAAATTAGATTTTATGAAACTTTTCGAAATGCAAGTTTCGGTCAAAAATCATAGTATCTTATACAGTAGTTTCGGTTAAAAAAATCAAATTTAATTGGGGACTATTTGAAATGATACTAGACTTTTCAGATCATTTATATATGTTAAGAGAGAAGGTTATGATGGAAGTCCATGCAAAAAAATCATAAGAAAACTAAATTCTATGTAACTTTTCTAAATGCAAGTTTCTGCCAAAAAATCATAATATATTATAGACTAGTTTATACTTGTTTCGGTCAAAAATCAGATTAATTTGGGGACTGTTCGAAATGATAGAAACTTCACATATCATTTATATATTTTATGTGCGACGGTTATGATGGAAGTGCATGCAAAAAAATCATCGGAAAACTAGATTCTATGAAACTTTTCGAAATGCAAGTTTCGGTCAAAAATCATAGTATATTATACACAAGTTTCGGTCAAAAAAATAAAATTTAATTGGGGACTATTTTAAATGATACGAGACTTTTCATATCATTTATATATGTTACGGGGGAAGTTTATGATGTAAGTCCATCCAAAAAAATCATCTTAAAACTTGATTCTATGAAACATTTCTAAATGTAAGTTTCGGCCAAAAAATCATAATATATTATACACTAGTTTATACTAGTTTTAGTCAAAAATAAAATTAAATCGGGGACTGTTCGAAATGATAAGAAACTTCACATATCATTTATATATTTTACGAGTGAAGGTTATAATGGAAGTCCACTCAAAAAATCATTGGAAAATTAGATTCTATGAAACATTTCAAAATGTAAGTTTCGGTAAAAAAATCATAGTATATTATACATTAGTTTCGGTCAAAAAAATAAAATTTAATTGGGGACTATTAGAAATGATACGAGACTTTTCAATGCAAAAAAATTATCTGAAAACTAGATTCTATGAAACTTTTTTAAATGCAAGTTTCGGCCGAAAAATCATAATATAATATTCACTAGTTTATACTAGTTTCGGTCAAAAATAATTTTTAAATCGGATCTGTTAGAAATGATACGAAACTTCACATATCATTTATATATTTTACGAGAGAAGGTTATGATGGAAGTCCATGCAAAAAATCATCGGAAAATTAGATTCTATGAAACTTTTCAAAATGCAAGTTTCGGTCAAAAATCAAAGTATATTATACACTAGTTTCGGTCAAAAAAATAAAATTTAATTGGCGACTATTTGAAATGATACGAGACTTTTCAGATCATTTATATATGTTAAGACAGAAGGTTATGATGGAAGTCCATGCAAAAAATCATCTGAAAACTAGATTCTATGAAACTTTTCTAAATGCAAGTTTCGGCCAAAAATGATAATATAATATTCACTAGTTTATTCTAGGTTTGGTCAAAAATCAAATTAATTTGTGGATTGTTCGAAATGATATGAAATTTCACATATCATTTATATATTTTACGAGGGAAGGTTATGATGGAAGTCCATAAAAAAATCATCGGAAAATAGATTCTATGAAACTTTTCTAAATGCAAGTTTTGGCCAAAAAATCATAATATATTATACACTAGTTTATACTAGTTTTGGTCAAAAATCAAATTAATTCGGGGACTGTTCGAAATGATACGAAACTTCACATATCATTTATATATTTTTGCGAGGGAAAGTTATGATGGAAGTCCATGCAAAAATTTATCAGAAAATTAGATTCTGTGAAACTTTTCGATATGCAAGTTTCGGTCAAAAATCATAGTATATTATACATTAGTTTCGGTCAAAAAAATCAAATTTAATTGGAGACTATTTGAAATGATACGATACTTTTCAGATCATTTATATATGTTAAGAGGGAAGGTTTTGATGGAAGTCCAAGCAAAAAAATCATCTGAAAACTAGATTCTATGAAACTTTTCAAATGCAAGTTTCGTCCAAAAAATAATAATATATTATACACTAGTTTATACTTGTTTCGGTCAAAAATCAAATTAATTCGGGGACTCTTCGAAATGATAGAAAACTTCACATATCATTTATATATTTTTGCGAGGGAAGGTTATGATGGAAGTCCATGCAAAAAAATCATCGAAAATTTAGATTCTATGAAACTTTTAGAAATGCCAGTTTCGGTCAAAAATCATAGTATCTTATACAGTAGTTTAATTGGGGACTGTTTGAAATGATACTGGACTTTTCAGATCATTTATATATGTTAAGAGAGAAGGTTATGATGGAAGTCCATGCAAAAAAAATCATATGAAAACTAGATTCTATGTAACTTTTTTAAATGCAAGTTTCGGCCAAAAAATCATAATATATTATAGACTAGTTTATACTTGTTTCGGTCAAAAATTAGATTAATTTGGGGATTGTTCGAAATGATAAGAAACTTCACATATCATTTATATATTTTATGAGCGACGGTTATGATGGAAGTCCACACAAAAAATCATCGGAAAATTAGATTCTATGAAACTTTTCGAAATGCAAGTTTCGGTCAAAAATCATAGTATATTATACACTAGTTTCGGTCAAAAAAATAAAATTTAATTAGGGACTATTTGAAATGATACGAGACTTTTCATATCATTTATATATGTTACGGGGGAAGTTTATGATGTAAGTCCATGCAAAAAAATCATCTGAAAACTTGATTCTATGAAACTTTTCTAAATGTAAGTTTCGGCCAAAAAATTATAATATATTATACACTAGTTTATACTAGTTTAAGTCAAAAATCAAATTAAATCGGGGACTGTTCGAAATGATAAGAAACTTCACATATCATTTATATATTTTACGAGGGAAGGTTATGACGGAAGTCCACTCAAAAAATCATCGGAAAATTAGATTCTATGAAACATTTCAAAATGCAAGTTTCGGTAAAAAAAATCATAGTATATTATACACTAGTTTCGGTCAAAAAAATCAAATTTAATTGGCGACTATTTGAAATGATACGAGACTTTTCAGATCATTTATATAATTTAAGGGATAAGGTTATGATGGAAGTCCATGCAAACAAATCATCTGAAAACTTGATTCTCTAAAACATTTCAAAAAGCAAGTTTCGGCCAAAAAATTATAATATATTATACACTAGTTTATACTAGTTTCGGTCAAAAATCAAATTAATTTGGGGACTGTTTGAAATGATACGAAACTTCATATATCATTTATATATTTTTGCGAGTGAAGGTTATGATGGAAGTCCTTGCAAAACATTATCGAAAAATTAGATTCTATGAAACTTTTAGAAATGCAAGTTTCGGTCAAAAATCATAGTATCTTATACAGTAGTTTCGGTTAAAAAATTAAATTTAATTGGGGACTATTAGAAATGATACTAGACTTTTCAGATCATTTATATAAGTTAAGAGAGAAGGTTATGGTGGAAGTCCATGCAAACAAATCATCTGAAAACTTAATTCTCTGAAACATTTCTAAAAGCCAGTTTCGGCCAAAAATGATATTATAATATTCACTAGTTTATACAAGTTTCGGTCAAAAATCAAATTAATTTGTGGACTGTTCGAAATGATACGAAACTTCACATATCATTTATATATTTTACGAGGAAAAGTTATGATGGAAGTCCATGCAAAAAATCATCGGAAAATTAGATTCTATGAAACTTTTCAAAATGCAAGTTTCGGTCAAAAATCATAGTATATTATACACTAGTTTCGGTCAAAAAAATAAAATTTAATTGGGGACTATTTGAAATGATACGAGACTTTTCATATCATTTATATATGTTACGGGGGAAGTTTATGATGTAGGTCCATGCAAAAAAATCATCTGAAAACTTGATTCTATGAAACTTTTCTAAATGTAAGTTTCGGCCAAAAAATTATAATATATTATACACTAGTTTATACTAGTTTAAGTCAAAAATCAAATTAAATCAGGGACTGTTCGAAATGATAAGAAACTTCACATATCATTTATATATTTTACGAGGGAAGGTTATGATGGAAGTCCACTCAAAAAATCATCGGAAAATTAGATTCTATGAAACATTTCAAAATGCAAGTTTCGGTAAAAAAAAATCAGAGTATATTATAAACTAGTTTCGGTCAAAAAAATCAAATTTAATTGGCGACTTTTTGAAATAATACGAGACTTTTCAGATCATTTATATAATTTAAGAGAGAAGGTTATGATGGAAGTCCATGCAAACAAATCATCTGAAAACTTGATTCTCTGAAACATTTCAAAAAGCAAGTTTCGGCCAAAAAATTATAATATATTATACACTAGTTTATACTAGTTTCGGTCAAAAATCAAATTAATTTGGGGACTGTTTGAAATGATACGAAACTTCACATATCATTTATATATTTTTGCGAGTGAAGGTTATGATGGAAGTCCATGCAAAACATTATCGAAAAATTAGATTCTATGAAACTTTTAGAAATGCAAGTTTCGGTCAAAAATCATAGTATCTTATACAGTAGTTTCGGTTAAAAAATTTAATTTAATTGGGGACTATTAGAAATGATACTAGACTTTTCAGATCATTTATATAAGTTAAGAGAGAAGGTTATGGTGGAAGTCCATGCAAACAAATCATCTGAAAACTTGATTCTCTGAAACATTTCTAAAAGCCAGTTTCGGCCAAAAATGATATTATAATATTCACTAGTTTATACAAGTTTCGGTCAAAAATCAAATTAATTTGTGGACTGTTCGAAATGATACGAAACTTCACATATCATTTATATATTTTACGAGGAAAAGTTATGATGGAAGTCCATGCAAAAAATCATCGGAAAATTAGATTCTATGAAACTTTTCAAAATGCAAGTTTCGGTCAAAAATCATAGTATATTATACACTAGTTTCGGTCAAAAAAATAAAATTTAATTGGGGACTATTTGAAATGATACGAGACTTTTCATATCATTTATATATGTTACGGGGGAAGTTTATGATGTAGGTCCATGCAAAAAAATCATCTGAAAACTTGATTCTATGAAAGTTTTCTAAATGTAAGTTTCGGCCAAAAAATTATAATATATTATACACTAGTTTATACTAGTTTAAGTCAAAAATCAAATTAAATCGGGGACTGTTCGAAATGATAAGAAACTTCACATATCATTTATATATTTTACAAGGGAAGGTTATGATGGAAGTCCACTCAAAAAATCATCGGAAAATTAGATTCTATGAAACATTTCAAAATGCAAGTTTCGGTAAAAAAAATCATAGTATATTATAAACTAGTTTCGGTCAAAAAAATCAAATTTAATTGGCGACTTTTTGAAATGATACGAGACTTTTCAGATCATTTATATAAGTTAAGAGAGAAGGTTATGATGGAAGTCCATGCAAACAAATCATCTGAAAACTTGATTATCTGAAACATTTCTAAAAGCCAGTTTCGGCCAAAAATGATATTATAATATTCACTAGTTTATACAAGTTTCGGTCAAAAATCAAATTAATTTGTGGACTGTTCGAAATGATACGAAACTTCACATATCATTTATATATTTTACAGGGGAAGTTTATGATGGAAGTCAATGCAAAAAAATCATCTGAAAACTTGATTCTATGAAACTTTTCTAAATGCAAGTTTCGGCCAAAAAATCATAATATATTATACACTAGTTTATACAGTATCGGTCAAAAACCAAATTAAATCGGATCTGTTCGAAATGATACAAAACTTAATATATCATTTATATATTTTACGAGAGAAGGTTATGATGGAAGTCCATGCAAAAAATCATCGAAAAATTAGATTCTATGAAAATTTTCAAAATGCAAGTTTCGGTCAAAAATCAAAGTATATTATACACTAGTTTCGGTCAAAAAAATAAAATTTATTTGGCGACTATTTGAAATGATACGAGACTTTTCAGCTCATTGATATATGTTAAAAGGGAAGGTTATGATGGAAGTCCATACAAAAAAATCATCTGAAAACTAGATTCTATGAAAATTTTCTAAATGCAAGTTTCGGCCAAAAAATCATAATATATTATACACTAGTTAATACTAGTTTCGGTCAAAAATCAAATTAATTCGGGGACTGTTCGAAATGATACGAAACTTCACATATCATTTATATATTTTTGCGAGGGAAAGTTATGATGGAAGTCCATGCAAAAAATTATCGGAAAATTAGATTCTATGAAACTTTTCGATATGCATGTTTCGGTCAAAAATCATAGTTTATTATACACTAGTTTCGGTCAAAAAATAAAATTTAATTGGGGACTAGTTGAAATGATATGAGACTTTTCAGATCATTTATATATGTTAAGAGGGAAGGTTATGATGGAAGTCCATGCAAATAAATCATCTGAAAACATGATTCTATGAACCTTTTTTAAATGCATGTTTCGGCCAAAAATGATAATATAATATTGACTAGTTTATACTAGTTTCGGGTAAAAATCAAATTAATTTGTGGACTATTTGAAATGATATGAAATTTCACATATCATTTATATATTTTACGAGGGAAGGTTATGATGAAAGTCCGTGCAAAAATTCATCGGAAAATTAGATTCTATAAAACTTTTTGAAATGCAAGTTTCGGTAAAAAATCATAGTATATTATACACTAGTTTCGGTCAAAAAAATCAAATTTAATTGGCGACTATTTGAAATGATACGAGACTTTCCAGCTCATTTATATAATTTAAGAGAGAAGGTTATGATGGAAGTCCATCCAAACAAATCATCTGAAAACTTGATTCTATGAAACATTTCTAAATGCAAGTTTCGGCCTAAAATGATAATATAATATTCACTAGTTTATACAAGTTTCGCTCAAAAATAAAATTAATTCGTGGACTATTCGAAATGATACGAAACTTCACATATCATTTAAATGTTTTACGAGGGAAGGTTATGATGGAAGTCCATGCAAAAAATCATCGAAATATTAGATTCTATGAAACTTTTCGAAATGCAAGTTTCGGTCAAAAATCATAGTATATTATACACTAGTTTCGGTCAAAAATATCAAATTTAAGTGGCGACTATTTAAAATTAGACTATGAAACTTTTAGAAATGCAAGTTACGGTCAAAAATCAATGTATCTTATACAGTAGTTTCGGTTAAAAAAATTTAATTTAATTGGGGACTATTAGAAATGATACTAGACTTTTCAGATCATTTATATATGTTAAGAGAGAAGGTTATGATTGAAGTCCATGCAAAAAAATCATATGAAAACAAGATTCTATGTAACTTTTCTAAATGCAAGTTTCGGCCAAAAAATCATAATATATTATAGACTAGTTTATACTTGTTTCGGTCAAAAATCAGATAAATTTGGGGACTGTTCGAAATGATAAGAAACTTCACATATCATTTATATATTTTATGAGCGACGGTTATGATGGAAGTCCACACAAAAAATCATCGGAAAATTAGATTCTCTGAAACTTTTCGAAATGCAAGTTTCGGTCAAAAATCATAGTATATTATACACTAGTTTCGGTCAAAAAAATAAAATTTAATTGGGGACTATTTGAAATGATACGATACTTTTCATATCATTTATATATGTTACGGGGGAAGTTTATGATGTAAGTCCATGCAAAAAAATCATCTGTAAACTTAATTCTATGAAACTTTTCTAAATTTAAGTTTTGGCCAAAAAATTATAATATATTATACACTAGTTTATACTAGTTTTAGTCAAAAATCAAATTAAATCGGGGACTGTTCAAAATGATAAGAAACTTCACATATCATTTATATATTTTACGAGGGAAGGTTATGATGGAAGTCCACTCAAAAAATCATCGGAAAATTAGATTCTATGAAACATTTCAAAATGCAAGTTTCGGAAAAAAAAATCATAGTATATTATACACTAGTTTCGGTCAAAAAAATCAAATTTAATTGGCGACTATTTGAAATGATACGAGACTTTTCAGATCATTTATATAATTTATGAGAGAAGGTTATGATGGAAGTCCATGCAAACAAATCATCTGAAAACTTGATTCTCTGAAACATTTCAAAAAGCAAGTTTCGGCCAAAAAATTATAATATATTATACACTAGTTTATACTAGTTTCGGTCAAAAATCAAATTAATATGGGGACTGTTTGAAATGATACGAAACTTCACATATCATTTATATATTTTTGCGAGTGAAGGTTATGATGGAAGTCCATGCAAAACATTATCGAAAAATTAGATTCTATGAAACTTTTAGAAATGCAAGTTTCGGTCAAAAATCATAGTATCTTATACAGTAGTTTCGGTTAAAAAATTAAATTTAATTGGGGACTATTAGAAATGATACTAGACTTTTCAGATCATTTATATAAGTTAAGAGAGAAGGTTATGGTGGAAGTCCATGCAAACAAATCATCTGTAAACTTGATTCTCTGAAACATTTCTAAAAGCCAGTTTCGGCCAAAAATGATATTATAATATTCACTAGTTTATACAAGTTTCGGTCAAAAATCAAATTAATTTGTGGACTGTTCGAAATGATACGAAACTTCACATATCATTTATATATTTTACGAGGAAAAGTTATGATGGAAGTCCATGCAAAAAATCATCGGAAAATTAGATTCTATGAAACTTTTCAAAATGCAAGTTTCGGTCAAAAATCATAGTATATTATACACTAGTTTCGGTCAAAAAAATAAAATTTAATTGGGGACTATTTGAAATGATACGAGACTTTTCATATCATTTATATATGTTACGGGGGAAGTTTATGATGTAGGTCCATGCAAAAAAATCATCTGAAAACTTGATTCTATGAAACTTTTCTAAATGTAAGTTTCGGCCAAAAAATTATAATATATTATACACTAGTTTATACTAGTTTAAGTCAAATATCAAATTAAATCGGGGACTGTTCGAAATGATAAGAAACTTCACATATCATTTATATATTTTACGAGGGAAGGTTATGATGGAAGTCCACTCAAAAAATCATCGGAAAATTAGATTCTATGAAACATTTCAAAATGCAAGTTTCGGTAAAAAAAATCATAGTATATTATAAACTAGTTTCGGTCAAAAAAATCAAATTTAATTGGCGACTTTTTGAAATGATACGAGACTTTTCAGATCATTTATATAAGTTAAGAGAGAAGGTTATGATGGAAGTCCATGCAAACAAATCATCTGAAAACTTGATTATCTGAAACATTTCTAAAAGCCAGTTTCGGCCAAAAATGATATTATAATATTCACTAGTTTATACAAGTTTCGGTCAAAAATCAAATTAATTTGTGGACTGTTCGAAATGATACGAAACTTCACATATCATTTATATATTTTACAGGGAAAGTTTATGATGGAAGTCAATGCAAAAAAATCATCTGAAAACTTGATTCTATGAAACTTTTCTAAATGCAAGTTTCGGCCAAAAAATCATAATATATTATACACTAGTTTATACAGTATCGGTCAAAAACCAAATTAAATCGGATCTGTTCGAAATGATACAAAACTTAATATATCATTTATATATTTTACCAGAGAAGGTTATGATGGAAGTCCATGCAAAAAATCATCGAAAAATTAGATTCTATGAAAGTTTTCAAAATGCAAGTTTCGGTCAAAAATCAAAGTATATTATACACTAGTTTCGGTCAAAAAAATAAAATTTATTTGGCGACTATTTGAAATGATACGAGACTTTTCAGCTCATTGATATATGTTAAAAGGGAAGGTTATGAGGGAAGTCCATACAAAAAAATCATCTGAAAACTAGATTCTATGAAAATTTTCTAAATGCAAGTTTCGGCCAAAAAATCATAATATATTATACACTAGTTAATACTAGTTTCGGTCAAAAATCAAATTAATTCGGGGACTGTTCGAAATGATACGAAACTTCACATATCATTTATATATTTTTGCGAGGGAAAGTTATGATGGAAGTCCATGCAAAAAATTATCGGAAAATTAGATTCTATGAAACTTTTCGATATGCAAGTTTCGGTCAAAAATCATAGTTTATTATACACTAGTTTCGGTCAAAAAATAAAATTTAATTGGGGACTATTTGAAATGATATGAGACTTTTCAGATCATTTATATATGTTAAGAGGGAAGGTTATGATGGAAGTCCATGCAAATAAATCATCTGAAAACATGATTCTATGAACCTTTTTTAAATGCATGTTTCGCCCAAAAATGATAATATAATATTGACTAGTGTATACTAGTTTCGGGTAAAAATCAAATTAATTTGTGGACTATTTGAAATGATATGAAATTTCACATATCATTTATATATTTTACGAGGGAAGGTTATGATGAAAGTCCGTGCAAAAATTCATCGGAAAATTAGATTCTATAAAACTTTTTGAAATGCAAGTTTCGGTAAAAAATCATAGTATATTATACACTAGTTTCGGTCAAAAAAATCAAATTTAATTGGCGACTATTTGAAATGATACGAGACTTTCCAGCTCATTTATATAATTTAAGAGAGAAGGTTATGATGGAAGTCCATCCAAACAAATCATCTGAAAACTTGATTCTATGAAACATTTCTAAATGCAAGTTTCGGCCTAAAATGATAATATAATATTCACTAGTTTATACAAGTTTCGCTCAAAAATAAAATTAATTCGTGGACTATTCGAAATGATACGAAACTTCACATATCATTTAAATGTTTTACGAGGGAAGGTTATGATGGAAGTCCATGCAAAAAATCATCGAAAAATTAGATTCTATGAAACTTTTCGAAATGCAAGTTTCGGTCAAAAATCATAGTATATTATACACTAGTTTCGGTCAAAAATATCAAATTTAAGTGGCGACTATTTAAAATTAGACTATGAAACTTTTAGAAATGCAAGTTACGGTCAAAAATCAATGTATCTTATACAGTAGTTTCGGTTAAAAAAATTTAATTTAATTGGGGACTATTAGAAATGATACTAGACTTTTCAGATCATTTATATATGTTAAGAGAGAAGGTTATGATGGAAGTCCATGCAAAAAAATCATATGAAAACAAGATTCTATGTAACTTTTCTAAATGCAAGTTTCGGCCAAAAAATCATAATATATTATAGACTAGTTTATACTTGTTTCGGTCAAAAATCAGATTAATTTGGGGACTGTTCGAAATGATAAGAAACTTCACATATCATTTATATATTTTATGAGCGACGGTTATGATGGAAGTCCACACAAAAAATCATCGGAAAATTAGATTCTCTGAAACTTTTCGAAATGCAAGTTTCGGTCAAAAATCATAGTATATTATACACTAGTTTCGGTCAAAAAAATAAAATTTAATTGGGGACTATTTGAAATGATACGATACTTTTCATATCATTTATATATGTTACGGGGGAAGTTTATGATGTAAGTCCATGCAAAAAAATCATCTGTAAACTTAATTCTATGAAACTTTTCTAAATGTAAGTTTTGGCCAAAAAATTATAATATATTATACACTACTTTATACTAGTTTTAGTCAAAAATCAAATTAAATCGGGGACTGTTCAAAATGATAAGAAACTTCACATATCATTTAAATATTTTACGAGGGAAGGTTATGATGGAAGTCCACTCAAAAAATCATCGGAAAATTAGATTCTATGAAACATTTCAAAATGCAAGTTTCGGAAAAAAAAATCATAGTATATTATACACTAGTTTCGGTCAAAAAAATCAAATTTAATTGGCGACTATTTGAAATGATACGAGACTTTTCAGATCATTTATATAATTTATGAGAAAAGGTTATGATGGAAGTCCATGCAAACAAATCATCTGAAAACTTGATTCTCTGAAACATTTCAAAAAGCAAGTTTCGGCCAAAAAATTATAATATATTATACACTAGTTTATACTAGTTTCGGTCAAAAATCAAATTAATTTGGGGACTGTTTGAAATGATACGAAACTTCACATATCATTTATATATTTTTGCGAGTGAAGGTTATGATGGAAGTCCATGCAAAACATTATCGAAAAATTAGATTCTATGAAACTTTTAGAAATGCAAGTTTCGGTCAAAAATCATAGTATCTTATACAGTAGTTTCGGTTAAAAAATTAAATTTAATTGGGGACTATTAGAAATGATACTAGACTTTTCAGATCATTTATATAAGTTAAGAGAGAAGGTTATGGTGGAAGTCCATGCAAACAAATCATCTGAAAACTTGATTCTCTGAAACATTTCTAAAAGCCAGTTTCGGCCAAAAATGATATTATAATATTCACTAGTTTATACAAGTTTCGGTCAAAAATCAAATTAATTTGTGGACTGTTCGAAATGATACGAAACTTCACATATCATTTATATATTTTACGAGGAAAAGTTATGATGGAAGTCCATGCAAAAAATCATCGGAAAATTAGATTCTATGAAACTTTTCAAAATGCAAGTTTCGGTCAAAAATCATAGTATATTATACACTAGTTTCGGTCAAAAAAATAAAATTTAATTGGGGACTATTTGAAATGATACGAGACTTTTCATATCATTTATATATGTTACGGGGGAAGTTTATGATGTAGGTCCATGCAAAAAAATCATCTGAAAACTTGATTCTATGAAACTTTTCTAAATGTAAGTTTCGGCCAAAAAATTATAATATATTATACACTAGTTTATACTAGTTTAAGTCAAAAATCAAATTAAATCGGGGACTGTTCGAAATGATAAGAAACTTCACATATCATTTATATATTTTACGAGGGAAGGTTATGATGGAAGTCCACTCAAAAAATCATCGGAAAATTAGATTCTATGAAACATTTCAAAATGCAAGTTTCGGTAAAAAAAATCATAGTATATTATAAACTAGTTTCGGTCAAAAAAATCAAATTTAATTGGCGACTTTTTGAAATGATACGAGACTTTTCAGATCATTTATATAAGTTAAGAGAGAAGGTTATGATGGAAGTCCATGCAAACAAATCATCTGAAAACTTGATTATCTGAAACATTTCTAAAAGCCAGTTTCGGCCAAAAATGATATTATAATATTCACTAGTTTATACAAGTTTCGGTCAAAAATCAAATTAATTTGTGGACTGTTCGAAATGATACGAAACTTCACATATCATTTATATATTTTACAGGGGAAGTTTATGATGGAAGTCAATGCAAAAAAATCATCTGAAAACTTGATTCTATGAAACTTTTCTAAATGCAAGTTTCGGCCAAAAAATCATAATATATTATACACTAGTTTATACAGTATCGGTCAAAAACCAAATTAAATCGGATCTGTTCGAAATGATACAAAACTTAATATATCATTTATATATTTTACGAGAGAAGGTTATGATGGAAGTCCATACAAAAAATCATCGAAAAATTAGATTCTATGAAAATTTTCAAAATGCAAGTTTCGGTCAAAAATCAAAGTATATTATACACTAGTTTCGGTCAAAAAAATAAAATTTATTTGGCGACTATTTGAAATGATACGAGACTTTTCAGCTCATTGATATATGTTAAAAGGGAAGGTTATGATGGAAGTCCATACAAAAAAATCATCTGAAAACTAGATTCTATGAAAATTTTCTAAATGCAAGTTTGGGCCAAAAAATCATAATATATTATACACTAGTTTATACTAGTTTCGGTCAAAAATCAAATTAATTCGGGGACTGTTCGAAATGATACGAAACTTCACATATCATTTATATATTTTTGCAAGGGAAAGTTATGATGGAAGTCCATGCAAAAAATTATCGGAAAATTAGATTCTATGAAACTTTTCGATATGCAAGTTTCGGTCAAAAATCATAGTTTATTATACACTAGTTTCGGTCAAAAAATAAAATTTAATTGGGGACTATTTGAAATGATACGAGACTTTTCAGATCATTTATATATGTTAAGAGGGAAGGTTATGATGGAAGTCCATGCAAATAAATCATCTGAAAACATGATTCTATGAACCTTTTTTAAATGCATGTTTCGGCCAAAAATGATAATATAATATTGACTAGTTTATACTAGTTTCGGGTAAAAATCAAATTAATTTGTGGACTATTTGAAATGATATGAAATTTCACATATCATTTATATATTTTACGAGGGAAGGTTATGATGAAAGTCCGTGCAAAAATTCATCGGAAAATTAGATTCTATAAAACTTTTTGAAATGCAAGTTTCGGTAAAAAATCATAGTATATTATACACTAGTTTCGGTCAAAAAAATCAAATTTAATTGGCGACTATTTCAAATGATACGAGACTTTCCAGCTCATTTATATAAGTTAAGAGAGAAGGTTATGATGGAAGTCCATGCAAACAAATCATCTGAAAACTTGATTCTATGAAACATTTCTAAATGCAAGTTTCGGCCTAAAATGATAATATAATATTCACTAGTTTATACAAGTTTCGCTCAAAAATAAAATTAATTCGTGGACTATTCGAAATGATACGAAACTTCACATATCATTTATATGTTTTACGAGGGAAGGTTATGATGGAAGTCCATGCAAAAAATCATCGAAAAATTAGATTCTATGAAACTTTTCGAAATGCAAGTTTCGGTCAAAAATCATAGTATATTATACACTAGTTTCGGTCAAAAATATCAAATTTAAGTGGCGACTATTTAAAATTAGACTATGAAACTTTTAGAAATGCAAGTTACGGTCAAAAATCAATGTATCTTATACAGTAGTTTCGGTTAAAAAAATTTAATTTAATTGGGGACTATTAGAAATGATACTAGACTTTTCAGATCATTTATATATGTTAAGAGAGAAGGTTATGATGGAAGACCATGCAAAAAAATCATATGAAAACAAGATTCTATGTAACTTTTCTAAATGCAAGTTTCGGCCAAAAAATCATAATATATTATAGTTAGTTTATACTTGTTTCGGTCAAAAATCAGATTAATTTGGGGACTGTTCGAAATGATAAGAAAGTTCACATATCATTTATATATTTTATGAGCGACGGTTATGATGGAAGTCCACACAAAAAATCATCGGAAAATTAGATTCTCTGAAACTTTTCGAAATGCAAGTTTCGGTCAAAAATCATAGTATATTATACACTAGTTTCGGTCAAAAAAATAAAATTTAATTGGGGACTATTTGAAATGATACGATACTTTTCATATCATTTATATATGTTACGGGGGAAGTTTATGATGTAAGTCCATGCAAAAAAATCATCTGTAAACTTAATTCTATGAAACTTTTCTAAATGTAAGTTTTGGCCAAAAAATTATAATATATTATACACTAGTTTATACTAGTTTTAGTCAAAAATCAAATTAAATCGGGGACTGTTCGAAATGATAAGAAACTTCACATATCATTTATATATTTTACGAGGGAAGGTTATGATGGAAGTCCACTCAAAAAATCATCGGAAAATTAGATTCTATGAAACATTTCAAAATGCAAGTTTCGGTAAAAAAAATCATAGTATATTATAAACTAGTTTCGGTCAAAAAAATCAAATTTAATTGGCGACTTTTTGAAATGATACGAGACTTTTCAGATCATTTATATAAGTTAAGAGAGAAGGTTATGATGGAAGTCCATGCAAACAAATCATCTGAAAACTTGATTATCTGAAACATTTCTAAAAGCCAGTTTCGGCAAAAAATGATATTATAATATTCACTAGTTTATACAAGTTTCGGTCAAAAATCAAATTAATTTGGGGACTGTTGGAAATGATACGAAACTTCACATATCATTTATATATTTTACGAGGGAAGGTTATGATGGAAATCCATGCAAAAAATCATCGAAAAATTAGATTCTATGAAACTTTTCGAAATGCAAGTTTCGTTCAAAAATCATAGTATATTTTACACTAGTTTCGGTCAAAAAAATCAAATTTAATTGGCGACTATTTGAAATAATACGAGACTTTTCAGCTCATTTATATATGTTAAGAGGGAAAGTTATGATGTAAGTCCATACAAAAAAATCATCTGAAAACTAGATTCTATGAAACTTTTCTAAATGCAAGTTTCGGCCAAAAAATTATAATATATTTTACACTAGTTTATACTAGTTTCGGTCAAAAATAAAATTAATTTGGGGATTGTTGGAAATGATACGAAACTTCACATATCATTTATATATTTTTGCGAATGAAGGTTATGATGGAAGTCCATGCAAAACATTATCGGAAAATTAGATTCTATGAAACTTTTCGATATGCAAGTTTCGGTCAAACATCATAGTATATTATACACTAGTTTCGGTCAAAAAAATCAAATTTAATTGGGGACTATTGAAATGTTACTGAACTTTTCAGATCATTTATATATGTTAAGAGAGAAGGTTATGATGGAAGTCCATGCAAAAAAAATCATATGAAAACTAGATTCTATGTAACTTTTCTAAATGCAAGTTTCGGCCAAAAAAACATAATATATTATAGACTAGTTTATACTTGTTTCGGTCAAAAATCATATTAATTTTGGGACTGTTCGAAATGATAAGAAACTATACATATCATTTATATATTTTATGAGCGACGGTTATGATGGAAGTCCACACAAAAAATCATCGGAAAATTAGATTCTATGAAACTTTTCGAAATGCAAGTTTCGGTCAAAAATCATAGTATATTATACACTAGTTTCGGTCAAAAAAATAAAATTTAATTGGGGACTATTTGAAATGATACGATACTTTTCATATCATTTATATATGTTACGGGGGAAGTTTATGATGTAAGTCCATGCAAAAAAAACATCTGAAAACTTGATTCTATGAAACTTTTCTAAATGTAAGTTTAGGCCAAAAAATTATAATATATTATACACTAGTTTATACTAGTTTTAGTCAAAAATTAAATTAAATCGGGGACTGTTCGAAATGATAAGAAACTTCACATATCATTTATATATTTTACGTGGGAAGGTTATGATGGAAGTCCACTCAAAAAATCATCGGAAAATTAGATTCTATGAAACATTTCAAAATGCAATTTTCTGTAAAAAAATCATAGTATATTATACACTAGTTTCGGTCAAAAAAATCAAATTTAATTGGCGACTTTTAGAAATGATACGAGACTTTTCAGATCATTTATATAAGTTAAGAGAGAAGGTTATGATGGAAGTCCATGCAAACAAATCATCTGAAAACATGATTCTCTGAAACATTTCAAAAAGCAAGTTTCGGCCAAAAAATTATAATATATTATACACTAGTTTATACTAGTTTCGGTCAAAACTCAAATTAATTTGGGGACTGTTTGAAATGATACGAAACTTCACATATCATTTATATATTTTTGCGAGTGAAGGTTATGATGGAAGTCCATGCAAAACATTATCGGAAAATTAGATTCTATGAAACTTTTAGAAATGCAAGTTTCGGTCAAAAATCATAGTATCTTATACAGTAGTTTCGGTTAAAAAATTTAATTTAATTGGGGATTATTAGAAATGATACTAGACTTTTCAGATCATTTATATATGTTAAGAGAGAAGGTTATGATGGAAGTCCATGCAAAAAAATCATATGAAAACTAGATTCGATGTAACTTTTCTAAATGCAAGTTTCGGCTAAAAATCATAATATATTATACACTAGTTTATACTAGTTTCGTTTAAAAACCAGATAATTCGGGGACTATTCGAAATGATAAGAAACTTCAAATATCATTTATATATTTTATGAGCGACGGTTATGATGGAAGTCCACGCCAAAAAGCATCGGAAAATTAGATTCTATGAAACTTTTCGAAATGCAAGTTTCGGTCAAAAATCATAGTATATTATACACTAGTTTTGGTCAAAAATATAAAATTTAATTGGGGACTATTTGAAATGATACGAGACTTTTCATATCATTTATATATGTTAAGGGGGGAGTTTATGATGTAAGTCCATGCAAAAAAATCATCTGAAAACTTGATTCTATGAAACTTTTCTAAATGTAAGTTTCGGCCAAAAAATCATAATATATTAAACACTAGTTTATACTAGTTTTAGTCAAAAATAAAATTAAATCGGGGACTATTCGAAATGATAAGAAACTTCACATATCATTTATATATTTTACGAGGGAAGGTTATGATGGAAGTCCACTCAAAAAATCATCGGAAAATTAGATTCTATGAAACATTTCAAAATGCAAGTTTCGGTAAAAAAATCATAGTATATTATACACTAGTTTCGGTCAAAAAAATCAAATTTAATTGGCGACTATTTGAAATGATACGATACTTTTCAGATCATTTATATAAATTAAGAGAGAAGGTTATGATGGAAGTCCATGCAAAAAAATTATCTGAAAACTTGATTCTATGAAACATTTATAAATGCATGTTTCGGTCAAAAATAAAATTAAATCGGGTACTGTTCGAAATGATACGAAACTTCACATATAATTTATTTATTTTACGAGGGAAGGTTATGATGGAAGTCCAAGCAAAAAATCATCGGAAAAATAGATTCTATGAAACTTTTCGAAATGCAAGTTTCGGTCGAAAATCATAGTATATTATACACTAGTTTCGGTCAAAAAAATCAAATTTAATTGGGGACTATTTGAAATGATACGAGACTTTTCAGATCATTTATATATGTTAAGAGGGAAGGTTATGATGGAAGTCCATGCAAATAAATCATCTGAAAACATGATTCTATGAACCTTTTTTAAATGCATGTTTCGGCCAAAAATGATAATATAATATTCACTAGTTTATACTAGTTTCGGTCAAAAATCAAATTAATTCGGGGACTGTTCGAAATGATATGAAATTTCACATATCATTTATATATTTTACGAGGGAAGGTTATGATGGAAGTCTGTGCAAAAAATCGTCGGAAAATTAGATTCTATGAAACTTTTCGAAATGCAAGTTTCGGTAAAAAATCATAGTATATTATACACTAGTTTCAGCCTAAAAAATCAAATTTAATTGGGGACTATTTGAAATGATACGAGACTCTCCAGATCATTTATATATGTTAAGATACAAGGTTATTATGGAAGTCAATGCAAAAAAATCATCTGAAAACTTGATTCTATGAAATTTTTAAATGCAAGTTTCGGCCAAAAAATCATAATATATTATACACTAGTTTATACAAGTTTCGGTCAAAAATCAAATTAAATCGGGTACTGTTCGAAATGATACGAAACGTCACATATCATTTATATATTTTACGAGGGAAGGTTATGTTGGAAGTCCATGCAAAAAATCATCGGAAAATTAGATTCTATGAAACATTTCGAAATGCAAGTTTCGGTCAAAAATCATAGTATATTATACTGTAGTTTCGGTTAAAAAAATCAAATTTAATTGACGACTGTTTTAAATGATACGAGACTTTTCAGATCATTTATATATGTTAAGAGGGAAGGTTTTGATGGAAGTCCATGCAAAAAAATCATCTGAAAACTAGATTCTATGAAACTTTTCAAATGCAAGTTTCGGCCAAAAAATCATAATATATTATACACTAGTTTATACTAGTTTTGGTCAAAAACCAGATTAATTCGGGGACTGTTCGAAATGATAAGAAACTTCATATATCATTTATATATTTTATGAGCGACGGTTATGATGGAAGTCCACGCCAAAAAGCATCGGAAAATTAGATTCTATGAAACTTTTTGAAATGCATGTTTCGGTCAAAAATCAAAGTATATTATACACTAGTTTCGGTCAAAAATATAAAATTTAATTGGGGACTATTTGAAATGATACGAGACTTTTCATATCATTTATATATGTTAAGGGGGGAGTTTATGATGTAAGTCCATGCAAAAAATTCATCTGAAAACTTGATTCTATGAAACTTTTCTAAATGTATGTTTCGCCCAAAAAATCATAATATATTATACACTAGTTTATACTAGTTTTAGTTAAAAATCAAATTAAATCGGGGACTGTTCGAAATGATAAGAAACTTCACATATCATTTATATATTTTACGAGGAAAGGTTATGATGGAAGTCCACTCAAAAAATCATCGGAATATTAGATTCTATGAAACATTTCAAAATGCAAGTTTCGGTAAAAAAATCATAGTATATTATACACTAGTTTCGGTCAAAAAAATCAAATTTAATTGGCGACTATTTGAAATGATACGATACTTTTCAGATCATTTATATAAGTTAAGGAGAAGGTTATGATGGAAGTCCATGCAAAAAAAATATCTGAAAACTTGATTCTATGAAACATTTATAAATGCAAGTTTCGGCCAAAAAATCATAATATATTATACACTAGTTTATACAAGTTTCGGTCAAAAATCAAATTAAATCGGGTACTGTTTGAAATGATACGAAACTTCACATATAATTTATTTATTTTACGAGGGAAGGTTATGATGGAAGTCCAAGCAAAAAATCATCGGAAAAATAGATTCTATGAAACTTTTCGAAATGCAAGTTTCGGTCAAAAATCATAGTATATTATACACTAGTTTCGGTCAAAAAAATAAAATTTAATTGGGGACTATTTGAAATGATACGAGACTTTTCAGATCATTTATATATGTTAAGAAGGAAGGTTATGATGGAAGTCCATGCAAATAAATCATCTGAAAACATGATTCTATGAACCTTTTTTAAATGCAAGTTTCGGCCAAAAATGATAAAATAATATTCACTAGTTTATACTAGTTTCGGGTAAAAATCAAATTAATTCGTGGACTATTTGAAATGATATGAAATTTCACATATCATTTATATATTTTACGAGGGAAGGTTATGATGAAAGTCTATACAAAAATTCATCGGAAAATTAGATTCTATAAAACTTTTTGAAATGCAAGTTTCGGTAAAAAATCATAGTATATTATTATACACTAGTTTCGGTCAAAAAAATCAAATTTAATTGGCGACTATTTGAAATGATACGAGACTTTCCAGCTCATTTATATAAGTTAAGAGAGAAGGTTATGATGGAAGTCCATGCAAATAAATCATCTGAAAACTTGATTTTATGAAACATTTCTAAATGCAAGTTTCGGCCAAAAATGATAATATAATATTCACTAGTTTATACAAGTTTCGCTCAAAAATAAAATTAATTCGTGGACTATTCGAAATGATACGAAACTTCACATATCATTTATATGTTTTACGAGGGAAGGTTATGATGGAAGTCCATGCAAAAAATCATCGAAAAATTAGATTCTATGAAACTTTTCGAAATGCAAGTTTAGGTCAAAAATCATAGTATATTATACACTAGTTTCGGTCAAAAAAATCAAATTTAAGTGGAGACTATTTAAAATTAGATTCTATGAAACTTTTAGAAATGCAAGTTACGGTCAAAAATCAATGTATCTTATACAGTAGTTTCGGTTAAAAAAATTTAATTTAATTGGGGACTATTAGAATTGTTACTAGACTTTTCAGATCATTTATATATGTTAAGAGAGAAGGTTATGATGGAAGTCCATGCAAAAAAATTATATGAAAACAAGATTCTATGTAACTTTTCTAAATGCAAGTTTCGGCCAAAAAATCATAATATATTATAGACTAGTTTATACTTGTTTCGGTCAAAAAACAGATTAATTTGGGGACTGTTCGAAATGATAAGAAACTTCACATATCATTTATATATTTTATGAGCAACGTTTATGATGGAAGTCCACGGAAAAAATCGTCGGAAAATTAGATTCTATGAAACTTTTCGAAATGCAAGTTTCGGTCAAAAATCATAGTATATTATACACTAGTTTCGGTCAAAAAAAATAAAATTTAATTGGGGACTATTTGAAATGATACGAGACTTTTCATATCATTTATATATGTTAAGGGGGAGTTTATGATGTAAGTCCATGCAAAAAAATCATCTGAAAACTTGAATCTTTGAAACTTTTCTAAATGTAAGTTTCGGCCAAAAAATCATAATATATTATACACTAGTTTATACTAGTTTTAGTCAAAAATCAAATTAAATCGGGGACTGTTCGAAATGATAAGAAACTTCACATATCATTTATATATTTTACGAGGGAAGTTTATGATGGAAGTCCACTCAAAAAATCATCGGAATATTAGATTCTATGAAACATTTCAAAATGCAAGTTTCGGTAAACAAATCATAGTATATTATACACTAGTTTCGGTCAAAAAAATCAAATATAATTGAAGACTATTTGAAATGATACGATACTTTTCAGATCATTTATATAAGTTAAGAGAGAAAGTTATGATGGAAGTCCATGCAAAAAAAATATCTGAAAACTTGATTCTGTGTAACATTTATAAATGCAAGTTTCGGCCAAAAAATCATAATATATTATACACTAGTTTATACAAGTTTCGGTCAAAAATCAAATTAAATCGGGTACTGTTTGAAATGATACGAAACTTCACATATAATTTATTTATTTTACGAGGGAAGGTTATGATGGAAGTCCAAGCAAAAAATCATCGGAAAAATAGATTCTATGAAACTTTTCGAAATGCAAGTTTCGGTCAAAAATCATAGTATATTATACACTAGTTTCGGTCAAAAAAATAAAATTTAATTGGGGACTATTTGAAATGATACGAGACTTTTCAGATCATTTATATATGTTAAGAGGGAAGGTTATGATGGAAGTCCATGCAAATAAATCATCTGAAAACATGATTCTATGAACCTTTTTTAAATGCAAGTTTCTGCCAAAAATGATAATATAATATTCACTAGTTTATACTAGTTTCGGGTAAAAATCAAATTAATTCGTGGACTATTTGAAATGATATGAAATTTCACATATCATTTATATATTTTACGAGGGAAGGTTATGATGAAAGTTCGTGCAAAAATTTATCGGAAAATTTGATTCTATAAAACTTTTTGAAATGCAAGTTTCGGTAAAAAATCATAGTATATTATTATACACTAGTTTCGGTCAAAAAAATCAAATTTAATTGGCGACTATTTGAAATGATACGAGACTTTCCAGCTCATTTATATAAGTTAAGAGAGAAGGTTATGATGGAAGTCCATGCAAACAAATCATCTGAAAACTTGATTCTATGAAACATTTCTAAATGCAAGTTTCGGCCAAAAATGATAATATAATATTCACTAGTTTATACAAGTTTCGCTCAAAAATAAAATTAATTCGTGGACTATTCGAAATGATACGAAACTTCACATATCATTTATATGTTTTACGAGGGAAGGTTATGATGGAAGTCCATGCAAAAAATCATCGAAAAATTAGATTCTATGAAACTTTTCGAAATGCAAGTTTCGGTCAAAAATCATAGTATATTATACACTAGTTTCGGTCAAAAAAATCAAATTTAAGTGGCGACTATTTAAAATTAGATTCTATGAAACTTTTAGAAATGCAAGTTACGGTCAAAAATCAATGTATCTTATACAGTAGTTTCGGTTAAAAAAATTTAATTTAATTGGGGACTATTAGAATTGATACTAGACTTTTCAGATCAATTATATATGTTAAGAGAGAAGGTTATGATGGAAGTCCATGCAAAAAAATCATATGAAAACAAGATTCTATGTAACTTTTCTTAATGCAAGTTTCGGCCAAAAAATCATAATATATTAGAGACTAGTTTATACTTGTTTCGGTCAAATATCAGATTAATTTGGGGACTGTTCGAAATGATAAGAAACTTCACATATAATTTATATATTTTATGAGCAACGTTTATGATGGAATTCCATGGAAAAAAATCGTCGGAAAATTAGATTCTATGAAACTTTTCGAAATGCAAGTTTCGGTCAAAAATCATAGTATATTATACACTAGTTTCGGTCAAAAAAAATAAAATTTAATTGGGGACTATTTGAAATGATACGAGACTTTTCATATCATTTATATATGTTAAGGGGGGAGTTTATGATGTAAGTCCATGCAAAAAAATCATCTGAAAACTTGATTCTATGAAACTTTTCTAAATGTAAGTTTCGGCCAAAAAATCATAATATATTATACACTAGTTTATACTAGTTTTAGTCAAAAATCAAATTAAATCGGGGACTGTTCGAAATGATATTAAACTTCACATATCATTTATATATTTTACGAGGGAAGTTTATGATGGAAGTCCACTCAAAAAATCATCGGAAAATTAGATTCTATGAAACATTTCAAAATGCAAGTTTCGGTAAAAAATCATAGTATATTATACACTAGTTTCGGTCAAAAAAATCAAATTTAATTGGCGACTATTTGAAATGATACGATACTTTTCAGATCATTTATATAAGTTAGGAGAGAAGGTTATGAAGGAAGTCCATGCAAAAAAAATATCTGAAAACTTGATTCTATGAAACATTTATAAATGCAAGTTTCGGCCAAAAAATCATAATATATTATATACTAGTTTATACAAGTTTCGGTCAAAAATCAAATTAAATCGGGTACTGTTTGAAATGATACGAAACTTCACATATAATTTATTTATTTTACGAGGGAAGGTTATGATGGAAGTCCAAGCAAAAAATCATCGGAAAAATAGATTCTATGAAACTTTTCGAAATGCAAGTTTCGGTCAAAAATCATAGTATATTATACACTAGTTTCGGTCAAAAAAATAAAATTTAATTGGGGACTATTTGAAATGATACGAGACTTTTCAGATCATTTATATATGTTAAGAGGGAAGGTTATGATGGAAGTCCATGCAAATAAATCATCTGAAAACATGATTCTATGAACCTTTTTTAAATGCAAGTTTCTGCCAAAAATGATAATATAATATTCACTAGTTTATACTAGTTTCGGGTAAAAATCAAATTAATTCGTGGACTATTTGAAATGATATGAAATTTCACATATCATTTATATATTTTACGAGGGAAGGTTATGATGAAAGTCCGTGCAAAAATTTATCGGAAAATTAGATTCTATAAAACTTTTTGAAATGCAAGTTTCGGTAAAAAATCATAGTATATTATTATACACTAGTTTCGGTCAAAAAAATCAAATTTAATTGGCGACTATTTGAAATGATACGAGACTTTCCAGCTCATTTATATAAGTTAAGAGAGAAGGTTATGATGGAAGTCCATGCAAACAAATCATCTGAAAACTTGATTCTATGAAACATTTCTAAATGCAAGTTTCGGCCAAAAATGATAATATAATATTCACTAGTTTATACAAGTTTCGCTCAAAAATAAAATTAATTCGTGGACTATTCGAAATGATACGAAACTTCACATATCATTTATATGTTTTACGAGGGAAGGTTATGATGGAAGTCCATGCAAAAAATCATCGAAAAATTAGATTCTATGAAACTTTTCGAAATGCAAGTTTCGGTCAAAAATCATAGTATATTATACACTAGTTTCGGTCAAAAAAATCAAATTTAAGTGGCGACTATTTAAAATTAGATTCTATGAAACTTTTAGAAATGCAAGTTACGGTCAAAAATCAATGTATCTTATACAGTAGTTTCGGTTAAAAAAATTTAATTTAATTGGGGACTATTAGAATTGATACTAGACTTTTCAGATCAATTATATATGTTAAGAGAGAAGGTTATGATGGAAGTCCATGCAAAAAAATCATATGAAAACAAGATTCTATGTAACTTTTCTTAATGCAAGTTTCGGCCAAAAAATCATAATATATTAGAGACTAGTTTATACTTGTTTCGGTCAAATATCAGATTAATTTGGGGACTGTTCGAAATGATAAGAAACTTCACATATAATTTATATATTTTATGAGCAACGTTTATGATGGAATTCCATGGAAAAAAATCGTCGGAAAATTAGATTCTATGAAACTTTTCGAAATGCAAGTTTCGGTCAAAAATCATAGTATATTATACACTAGTTTCGGTCAAAAAAAATAAAATTTAATTGGGGACTATTTGAAATGATACGAGACTTTTCATATCATTTATATATGTTAAGGGGGGAGTTTATGATGTAAGTCCATGCAAAAAAATCATCTGAAAACTTGATTCTATGAAACTTTTCTAAATGTAAGTTTCGGCCAAAAAATCATAATATATTATACACTAGTTTATACTAGTTTTAGTCAAAAATCAAATTAAATCGGGGACTGTTCGAAATGATATTAAACTTCACATATCATTTATATATTTTACGAGGGAAGTTTATGATGGAAGTCCACTCAAAAAATCATCGGAAAATTAGATTCTATGAAACATTTCAAAATGCAAGTTTCGGTAAAAAGTCATAGTATATTATACACTAGTTTCGGTCAAAAAAATCAAATTTAATTGGCGACTATTTGAAATGATACGATACTTTTCAGATCATTTATATAAGTTAGGAGAGAAGGTTATGAAGGAAGTCCATGCAAAAAAAATATCTGAAAACTTGATTCTATGAAACATTTATAAATGCAAGTTTCGGCCAAAAAATCATAATATATTATATACTAGTTTATACAAGTTTCGGTCAAAAATCAAATTAAATCGGGTACTGTTTGAAATGATACGAAACTTCACATATAATTTATTTATTTTACGAGGGAAGGTTATGATGGAAGTCCAAGCAAAAAATCATCGGAAAAATAGATTCTATGAAACTTTTCGAAATGCAAGTTTCGGTCAAAAATCATAGTATATTATACACTAGTTTCGGTCAAAAAAATAAAATTTAATTGGGGACTATTTGAAATGATACGAGACTTTTCAGATCATTTATATATGTTAAGAGGGAAGGTTATGATGGAAGTCCATGCAAATAAATCATCTGAAAACATGATTCTATGAACCTTTTTTAAATGCAAGTTTCTGCCAAAAATGATAATATAATATTCACTAGTTTATACTAGTTTCGGGTAAAAATCAAATTAATTCGTGGACTATTTGAAATGATATGAAATTTCACATATCATTTATATATTTTACGAGGGAAGGTTATGATGAAAGTTCGTGCAAAAATTTATCGGAAAATTAGATTCTATAAAACTTTTTGAAATGCAAGTTTCGGTAAAAAATCATAGTATATTATTATACACTAGTTTCGGTCAAAAAAATCAAATTTAATTGGCGACTATTTGAAATGATACGAGACTTTCCAGCTCATTTATATAAGTTAAGAGAGAAGGTTATGATGGAAGTCCATGCAAACAAATCATCTGAAAACTTGATTCTATGAAACATTTCTAAATGCAAGTTTCGGCCAAAAATGATAATATAATATTCACTAGTTTATACAAGTTTCGCTCAAAAATAAAATTAATTCGTGGACTATTCGAAATGATACGAAACTTCACATATCATTTATATGTTTTACGAGGGAAGGTTATGATGGAAGTCCATGCAAAAAATCATCGAAAAATTAGATTCTATGAAACTTTTCGAAATGCAAGTTTCGGTCAAAAATCATAGTATATTATACACTAGTTTCGGTCAAAAAAATCAAATTTAAGTGGCGACTATTTAAAATTAGATTCTATGAAACTTTTAGAAATGCAAGTTACGGTCAAAAATCAATGTATCTTATACAGTAGTTTCGGTTAAAAAAATTTAATTTAATTGGGGACTATTAGAATTGATACTAGACTTTTCAGATCAATTATATATGTTAAGAGAGAAGGTTATGATGGAAGTCCATGCAAAAAAATCATATGAAAACAAGATTCTATGTAACTTTTCTTAATGCAAGTTTCGGCCAAAAAATCATAATATATTAGAGACTAGTTTATACTTGTTTCGGTCAAATATCAGATTAATTTGGGGACTGTTCGAAATGATAAGAAACTTCACATATAATTTATATATTTTATGAGCAACGTTTATGATGGAATTCCATGGAAAAAAATCGTCGGAAAATTAGATTCTATGAAACTTTTCGAAATGCAAGTTTCGGTCAAAAATCATAGTATATTATACACTAGTTTCGGTCAAAAAAAATAAAATTTAATTGGGGACTATTTGAAATGATACGAGACTTTTCATATCATTTATATATGTTAAGGGGGGAGTTTATGATGTAAGTCCATGCAAAAAAATCATCTGAAAACTTGATTCTATGAAACTTTTCTAAATGTAAGTTTCGGCCAAAAAATCATAATATATTATACACTAGTTTATACTAGTTTTAGTCAAAAATCAAATTAAATCGGGGACTGTTCGAAATGATATTAAACTTCACATATCATTTATATATTTTACGAGGGAAGTTTATGATGGAAGTCCACTCAAAAAATCATCGGAAAATTAGATTCTATGAAACATTTCAAAATGCAAGTTTCGGTAAAAAATCATAGTATATTATACACTAGTTTCGGTCAAAAAAATCAAATTTAATTGGCGACTATTTGAAATGATACGATACTTTTCAGATCATTTATATAAGTTAGGAGAGAAGGTTATGAAGGAAGTCCATGCAAAAAAAATATCTGAAAACTTGATTCTATGAAACATTTATAAATGCAAGTTTCGGCCAAAAAATCATAATATATTATATACTAGTTTATACAAGTTTCGGTCAAAAATCAAATTAAATCGGGTACTGTTTGAAATGATACGAAACTTCACATATAATTTATTTATTTTACGAGGGAAGGTTATGATGGAAGTCCAAGCAAAAAATCATCGGAAAAATAGATTCTATGAAACTTTTCGAAATGCAAGTTTCGGTCAAAAATCATAGTATATTATACACTAGTTTCGGTCAAAAAAATAAAATTTAATTGGGGACTATTTGAAATGATACGAGACTTTTCAGATCATTTATATATGTTAAGAGGGAAGGTTATGATGGAAGTCCATGCAAATAAATCATCTGAAAACATGATTCTATGAACCTTTTTTAAATGCAAGTTTCTGCCAAAAATGATAATATAATATTCACTAGTTTATACTAGTTTCGGGTAAAAATCAAATTAATTCGTGGACTATTTGAAATGATATGAAATTTCACATATCATTTATATATTTTACGAGGGAAGGTTATGATGAAAGTTCGTGCAAAAATTTATCGGAAAATTAGATTCTATAAAACTTTTTGAAATGCAAGTTTCGGTAAAAAATCATAGTATATTATTATACACTAGTTTCGGTCAAAAAAATCAAATTTAATTGGCGACTATTTGAAATGATACGAGACTTTCCAGCTCATTTATATAAGTTAAGAGAGAAGGTTATGATGGAAGTCCATGCAAACAAATCATCTGAAAACTTGATTCTATGAAACATTTCTAAATGCAAGTTTCGGCCAAAAATGATAATATAATATTCACTAGTTTATACAAGTTTCGCTCAAAAATAAAATTAATTCGTGGACTATTCGAAATGATACGAAACTTCACATATCATTTATATGTTTTACGAGGGAAGGTTATGATGGAAGTCCATGCAAAAAATCATCGAAAAATTAGATTCTATGAAACTTTTCGAAATGCAAGTTTCGGTCAAAAATCATAGTATATTATACACTAGTTTCGGTCAAAAAAATCAAATTTAAGTGGCGACTATTTAAAATTAGATTCTATGAAACTTTTAGAAATGCAAGTTACGGTCAAAAATCAATGTATCTTATACAGTAGTTTCGGTTAAAAAAATTTAATTTAATTGGGGACTATTAGAATTGATACTAGACTTTTCAGATCAATTATATATGTTAAGAGAGAAGGTTATGATGGAAGTCCATGCAAAAAAATCATATGAAAACAAGATTCTATGTAACTTTTCTTAATGCAAGTTTCGGCCAAAAAATCATAATATATTAGAGACTAGTTTATACTTGTTTCGGTCAAATATCAGATTAATTTGGGGACTGTTCGAAATGATAAGAAACTTCACATATAATTTATATATTTTATGAGCAACGTTTATGATGGAATTCCATGGAAAAAAATCGTCGGAAAATTAGATTCTATGAAACTTTTCGAAATGCAAGTTTCGGTCAAAAATCATAGTATATTATACACTAGTTTCGGTCAAAAAAAATAAAATTTAATTGGGGACTATTTGAAATGATACGAGACTTTTCATATCATTTATATATGTTAAGGGGGGAGTTTATGATGTAAGTCCATGCAAAAAAATCATCTGAAAACTTGATTCTATGAAACTTTTCTAAATGTAAGTTTCGGCCAAAAAATCATAATATATTATACACTAGTTTATACTAGTTTTAGTCAAAAATCAAATTAAATCGGGGACTGTTCGAAATGATATTAAACTTCACATATCATTTATATATTTTACGAGGGAAGTTTATGATGGAAGTCCACTCAAAAAATCATCGGAAAATTAGATTCTATGAAACATTTCAAAATGCAAGTTTCGGTAAAAAGTCATAGTATATTATACACTAGTTTCGGTCAAAAAAATCAAATTTAATTGGCGACTATTTGAAATGATACGATACTTTTCAGATCATTTATATAAGTTAGGAGAGAAGGTTATGAAGGAAGTCCATGCAAAAAAAATATCTGAAAACTTGATTCTATGAAACATTTATAAATGCAAGTTTCGGCCAAAAAATCATAATATATTATATACTAGTTTATACAAGTTTCGGTCAAAAATCAAATTAAATCGGGTACTGTTTGAAATGATACGAAACTTCACATATAATTTATTTATTTTACGAGGGAAGGTTATGATGGAAGTCCAAGCAAAAAATCATCGGAAAAATAGATTCTATGAAACTTTTCGAAATGCAAGTTTCGGTCAAAAATCATAGTATATTATACACTAGTTTCGGTCAAAAAAATAAAATTTAATTGGGGACTATTTGAAATGATACGAGACTTTTCAGATCATTTATATATGTTAAGAGGGAAGGTTATGATGGAAGTCCATGCAAATAAATCATCTGAAAACATGATTCTATGAACCTTTTTTAAATGCAAGTTTCTGCCAAAAATGATAATATAATATTCACTAGTTTATACTAGTTTCGGGTAAAAATCAAATTAATTCGTGGACTATTTGAAATGATATGAAATTTCACATATCATTTATATATTTTACGAGGGAAGGTTATGATGAAAGTTCGTGCAAAAATTTATCGGAAAATTAGATTCTATAAAACTTTTTGAAATGCAAGTTTCGGTAAAAAATCATAGTATATTATTATACACTAGTTTCGGTCAAAAAAATCAAATTTAATTGGCGACTATTTGAAATGATACGAGACTTTCCAGCTCATTTATATAAGTTAAGAGAGAAGGTTATGATGGAAGTCCATGCAAACAAATCATCTGAAAACTTGATTCTATGAAACATTTCTAAATGCAAGTTTCGGCCAAAAATGATAATATAATATTCACTAGTTTATACAAGTTTCGCTCAAAAATAAAATTAATTCGTGGACTATTCGAAATGATACGAAACTTCACATATCATTTATATGTTTTACGAGGGAAGGTTATGATGGAAGTCCATGCAAAAAATCATCGAAAAATTAGATTCTATGAAACTTTTCGAAATGCAAGTTTCGGTCAAAAATCATAGTATATTATACACTAGTTTCGGTCAAAAAAATCAAATTTAAGTGGCGACTATTTAAAATTAGATTCTATGAAACTTTTAGAAATGCAAGTTACGGTCAAAAATCAATGTATCTTATACAGTAGTTTCGGTTAAAAAAATTTAATTTAATTGGGGACTATTAGAATTGATACTAGACTTTTCAGATCAATTATATATGTTAAGAGAGAAGGTTATGATGGAAGTCCATGCAAAAAAATCATATGAAAACAAGATTCTATGTAACTTTTCTTAATGCAAGTTTCGGCCAAAAAATCATAATATATTAGAGACTAGTTTATACTTGTTTCGGTCAAATATCAGATTAATTTGGGGACTGTTCGAAATGATAAGAAACTTCACATATAATTTATATATTTTATGAGCAACGTTTATGATGGAATTCCATGGAAAAAAATCGTCGGAAAATTAGATTCTATGAAACTTTTCGAAATGCAAGTTTCGGTCAAAAATCATAGTATATTATACACTAGTTTCGGTCAAAAAAAATAAAATTTAATTGGGGACTATTTGAAATGATACGAGACTTTTCATATCATTTATATATGTTAAGGGGGGAGTTTATGATGTAAGTCCATGCAAAAAAATCATCTGAAAACTTGATTCTATGAAACTTTTCTAAATGTAAGTTTCGGCCAAAAAATCATAATATATTATACACTAGTTTATACTAGTTTTAGTCAAAAATCAAATTAAATCGGGGACTGTTCGAAATGATATTAAACTTCACATATCATTTATATATTTTACGAGGGAAGTTTATGATGGAAGTCCACTCAAAAAATCATCGGAAAATTAGATTCTATGAAACATTTCAAAATGCAAGTTTCGGTAAAAAATCATAGTATATTATACACTAGTTTCGGTCAAAAAAATCAAATTTAATTGGCGACTATTTGAAATGATACGATACTTTTCAGATCATTTATATAAGTTAGGAGAGAAGGTTATGAAGGAAGTCCATGCAAAAAAAATATCTGAAAACTTGATTCTATGAAACATTTATAAATGCAAGTTTCGGCCAAAAAATCATAATATATTATATACTAGTTTATACAAGTTTCGGTCAAAAATCAAATTAAATCGGGTACTGTTTGAAATGATACGAAACTTCACATATAATTTATTTATTTTACGAGGGAAGGTTATGATGGAAGTCCAAGCAAAAAATCATCGGAAAAATAGATTCTATGAAACTTTTCGAAATGCAAGTTTCGGTCAAAAATCATAGTATATTATACACTAGTTTCGGTCAAAAAAATAAAATTTAATTGGGGACTATTTGAAATGATACGAGACTTTTAAGATCATTTATATATGTTAAGAGGGAAGGTTATGATGGAAGTCCATGCAAATAAATCATCTGAAAACATGATTCTATGAACCTTTTTTAAATGCAAGTTTCTGCCAAAAATGATAATATAATATTCACTAGTTTATACTAGTTTCGGGTAAAAATCAAATTAATTCGTGGACTATTTGAAATGATATGAAATTTCACATATCATTTATATATTTTACGAGGGAAGGTTATGATGAAAGTCCGTGCAAAAATTTATCGGAAAATTAGATTCTATAAAACTTTTTGAAATGCAAGTTTCGGTAAAAAATCATAGTATATTATTATACACTAGTTTCGGTTAAAAAAATCAAATTTAATTGGCGACTATTTGAAATGATACGAGACTTTCCAGCTCATTTATATAAGTTAAGAGAGAAGGTTATGATGGAAGTCCATGCAAACAAATCATCTGAAAACTTGATTCTATGAAACATTTCTAAATGCAAGTTTCGGCCAAAAATGATAATATAATATTCACTAGTTTATACAAGTTTCGCTCAAAAATAAAATTAATTCGTGGACTATTCGAAATGATACGAAACTTCACATATCATTTATATGTTTTACGAGGGAAGGTTATGATGGAAGTCCATGCAAAAAATCATCGAAAAATTAGATTCTATGAAACTTTTCGAAATGCAAGTTTCGGTCAAAAATCATAGTATATTATACACTAGTTTCGGTCAAAAAAATCAAATTTAAGTGGCGACTATTTAAAATTAGATTCTATGAAACTTTTAGAAATGCAAGTTACGGTCAAAAATCAATGTATCTTATACAGTAGTTTCGGTTAAAAAAATTTAATTTAATTGGGGACTATTAGAATTGATACTAGACTTTTCAGATCAATTATATATGTTAAGAGAGAAGGTTATGATGGAAGTCCATGCAAAAAAATCATATGAAAACAAGATTCTATGTAACTTTTCTTAATGCAAGTTTCGGCCAAAAAATCATAATATATTAGAGACTAGTTTATACTTGTTTCGGTCAAATATCAGATTAATTTGGGGACTGTTCGAAATGATAAGAAACTTCACATATAATTTATATATTTTATGAGCAACGTTTATGATGGAATTCCATGAAAAAAAATCGTCGGAAAATTAGATTCTATGAAACTTTTCGAAATGCAAGTTTCGGTCAAAAATCATAGTATATTATACACTAGTTTCGGTCAAAAAAAAAAAAAATTTAATTGGGGACTATTTGAAATGATACGAGACTTTTCATATCATTTATATATGTTAAGGGGGGAGTTTATGATGTAAGTCCATGCAAAAAAATCATCTGAAAACTTGATTCTATGAAACTTTTCTAAATGTAAGTTTCGGCCAAAAAATCATAATATATTATACACTAGTTTATACTAGTTTTAGTCAAAAATCAAATTAAATCGGGGACTGTTCGAAATGATATTAAACTTCACATATCATTTATATATTTTACGAGGGAAGTTTATGATGGAAGTCCACTCAAAAAATCATCGGAAAATTAGATTCTATGAAACATTTCAAAATGCAAGTTTCGGTAAAAAATCATAGTATATTATACACTAGTTTCGGTCAAAAAAATCAAATTTAATTGGCGACTATTTGAAATGATACGATACTTTTCAGATCATTTATATAAGTTAGGAGAGAAGGTTATGAAGGAAGTCCATGCAAAAAAAATATCTGAAAACTTGATTCTATGAAACATTTATAAATGCAAGTTTCGGCCAAAAAATCATAATATATTATATACTAGTTTATACAAGTTTCGGTCAAAAATCAAATTAAATCGGGTACTGTTTGAAATGATACGAAACTTCACATATAATTTATTTATTTTACGAGGGAAGGTTATGATGGAAGTCCAAGCAAAAAATCATCGGAAAAATAGATTCTATGAAACTTTTCGAAATGCAAGTTTCGGTCAAAAATCATAGTATATTATACACTAGTTTCGGTCAAAAAAATAAAATTTAATTGGGGACTATTTGAAATGATACGAGACTTTTAAGATCATTTATATATGTTAAGAGGGAAGGTTATGATGGAAGTCCATGCAAATAAATCATCTGAAAACATGATTCTATGAACCTTTTTTAAATGCAAGTTTCTGCCAAAAATGATAATATAATATTCACTAGTTTATACTAGTTTCGGGTAAAAATCAAATTAATTCGTGGACTATTTGAAATGATATGAAATTTCACATATCATTTATATATTTTACGAGGGAAGGTTATGATGAAAGTCCGTGCAAAAATTTATCGGAAAATTAGATTCTATAAAACTTTTTGAAATGCAAGTTTCGGTAAAAAATCATAGTATATTATTATACACTAGTTTCGGTTAAAAAAATCAAATTTAATTGGCGACTATTTGAAATGATACGAGACTTTCCAGCTCATTTATATAAGTTAAGAGAGAAGGTTATGATGGAAGTCCATGCAAACAAATCATCTGAAAACTTGATTCTATGAAACATTTCTAAATGCAAGTTTCGGCCAAAAATGATAATATAATATTCACTAGTTTATACAAGTTTCGCTCAAAAATAAAATTAATTCGTGGACTATTCGAAATGATACGAAACTTCACATATCATTTATATGTTTTACGAGGGAAGGTTATGATGGAAGTCCATGCAAAAAATCATCGAAAAATTAGATTCTATGAAACTTTTCGAAATGCAAGTTTCGGTCAAAAATCATAGTATATTATACACTAGTTTCGGTCAAAAAAATCAAATTTAAGTGGCGACTATTTAAAATTAGATTCTATGAAACTTTTAGAAATGCAAGTTACGGTCAAAAATCAATGTATCTTATACAGTAGTTTCGGTTAAAAAAATTTAATTTAATTGGGGACTATTAGAATTGATACTAGACTTTTCAGATCAATTATATATGTTAAGAGAGAAGGTTATGATGGAAGTCCATGCAAAAAAATCATATGAAAACAAGATTCTATGTAACTTTTCTTAATGCAAGTTTCGGCCAAAAAATCATAATATATTAGAGACTAGTTTATACTTGTTTCGGTCAAATATCAGATTAATTTGGGGACTGTTCGAAATGATAAGAAACTTCACATATAATTTATATATTTTATGAGCAACGTTTATGATGGAATTCCATGAAAAAAAATCGTCGGAAAATTAGATTCTATGAAACTTTTCGAAATGCAAGTTTCGGTCAAAAATCATAGTATATTATACACTAGTTTCGGTCAAAAAAAAAAAAAATTTAATTGGGGACTATTTGAAATGATACGAGACTTTTCATATCATTTATATATGTTAAGGGGGGAGTTTATGATGTAAGTCCATGCAAAAAAATCATCTGAAAACTTGATTCTATGAAACTTTTCTAAATGTAAGTTTCGGCCAAAAAATCATAATATATTATACACTAGTTTATACTAGTTTTAGTCAAAAATCAAATTAAATCGGGGACTGTTCGAAATGATATTAAACTTCACATATCATTTATATATTTTACGAGGGAAGTTTATGATGGAAGTCCACTCAAAAAATCATCGGAATATTAGATTCTATGAAACATTTCAAAATGCAAGTTTCGGTAAAAAATCATAGTATATTATACACTAGTTTCGGTCAAAAAAATCAAATTTAATTGGCGACTATTTGAAATGATACGATACTTTTCAGATCATTTATATAAGTTAGGAGAGAAGGTTATGAAGGAAGTCCATGCAAAAAAAATATCTGAAAACTTGATTCTATGAAACATTTATAAATGCAAGTTTCGGCCAAAAAATCATAATATATTATATACTAGTTTATACAAGTTTCGGTCAAAAATCAAATTAAATCGGGTACTGTTTGAAATGATACGAAACTTCACATATAATTTATTTATTTTACGAGGGAAGGTTATGATGGAAGTCCAAGCAAAAAATCATCGGAAAAATAGATTCTATGAAACTTTTCGAAATGCAAGTTTCGGTCAAAAATCATAGTATATTATACACTAGTTTCGGTCAAAAAAATAAAATTTAATTGGGGACTATTTGAAATGATACGAGACTTTTCAGATCATTTATATATGTTAAGAGGGAAGGTTATGATGGAAGTCCATGCAAATAAATCATCTGAAAACATGATTCTATGAACCTTTTTTAAATGCAAGTTTCTGCCAAAAATGATAATATAATATTCACTAGTTTATACTAGTTTCGGGTAAAAATCAAATTAATTCGTGGACTATTTGAAATGATATGAAATTTCACATATCATTCATATATTTTACGAGGGAAGGTTATGATGAAAGTCCGTGCAAAAATTCATCGGAAAATTAGATTCTATAAAACTTTTTGAAATGCAAGTTTCCGTAAAAAATCATAGTATATTATACACTAGTTTCGGTCAAAAAAATCAAATTTAATTGGCGACTATTTGAAATGATACGAGACTTTCCAGCTCATTTATATAAGTTAAGAGAGAATGTTATGATGGAAGTCCATGCAAACAAATCATCTGAAAACTTGATTCTATGAAACATTTCTAAATGCAAGTTTCGGCCAAAAATGATAATATAAAATTCACTAGTTTATACAAGTTTCTCTCAAAAATAAAATTAATTCGTGGACTATTCGAAATGATACGAAACTTCACATATCATTTATATGTTTTACGAGGGAAGGTTATGATGGAAGTCCATGCAAAAAATCATCGAAAAATTAGATTCTATGAAACTTTTCGAATGCAAGTTTCGGTCAAAAATCATAGTATATTATACACTAGTTTCGGTCAAAAAAATCAAATTTAAGTGGCGACTATTTAAAATTAGACTATGAAACTTTTAGAAATGCAAGTTACGGTCAAAAATCAATGTATCTTATACAGTAGTTTCGGTTAAAAAATTTAATTTAATTGGGGACTATTAGAAATGATACTAGACTTTTCAGATCATTTATATATGTTAAGAGAGAAGGTTATGATGGAAGTCCTAGCAAAAAAATCATATGAAAACAAGATTCTATGTAACTTTTCTAAATGCAAGTTTCGGCCAAAAATCATAATATATTATAGACTAGTTTATACTTGTTTCGGTCAAAAATCAAATTAATTTGGGGACTGTTCGAAATGATAAGAAACTTCACATATCATTTATATATTTTATGAGCAACGTTTATGATGGAAGTCCACGGAAAAAATCGTCGGAAAATTAGATTCTATGAAACTTTTCGAAATGCAAGTTTCGGTAAAAAATCATAGTATATTATACACTAGTTTCGGTCAAAAAAAATAAAATTTAATTGGGGACTATTTGAAATGATACGAGACTTTTCATATCATTTATATATGTTAAGGCGGGAGTTTATGATGTAAGTCCATGCAAAAAAATCATCTGAAATCTTGATTTTATGAAACTTTTCTAAATGTAAGTTTCGGCCAAAAAATCATAATATATTATACACTAGTTTATACTAGTTTTAGTCAAAAATCAAATTAAATCGGGGACTGTTCGAAATGATAAGAAACTTCAATATCATTTATATATTTTACGAGGGAAGGTTATGATGGAAGTCCACTCAAAAATTCATCGGAATATTAGATTCTATGAAACATTTCAAAATGAAAGTTTCGGTAAAAAATCATAATATATTATACACTAGTTTCGGTCAAAAAAATCAAATTTAATTGGCGACTATTTGAAATGATACGATACTTTTCAGATCATTTATATAAGTTAAGAGAGAAGGTTATGAAGGAAGTCCATGCAAAAAAATATCTGAAAACTTGATTCTATGAAACATTTATAAATGCAAGTTCCGGCCAAAAAATCATAATATATTATACACTAGTTTATACAAGTTTCGGTCAAAAATCAAATTAAATCGGGTACTGTTCGAAATGATACGAAACGTCACATATCCTTTATATATTTTATGAGGGAAGGTTATGATGGAAGTCCAAGCAAAAAATCATAGGAAAAATAGATTATATGAAACTTTTCGAAATGCAAGTTTCGGTCAAAAATCATAGTATATTATACACTAGTTTCGGTCAAAAAAATAAAATTTAATTGGGGACTATTTGAAATGATAGGAGACTTTTCAGATCATTTATATATGTTAAGAGGGAAGGTTATGATGGAAGTCCATGCAAATAAATCATCTGAAAACATGATTCTATGAAACTTTTTTAAATGCAAGTTTCGGCCAAAAATGATAATATAATATTCACTAGTTTATACTAGTTTCGGTTAAAAATAAAATTAATTCGTGGACTGTTCGAAATGATATGAAATTTCACATATCATTTATATATTATACTAGGGAAGGTTATGATGGAAGTCCATGCAAAAATTCATCGGAAAATTAGATTCTATGAAACTTTTCGAAATGCAAGTTTCGGTCAAAAATCATAGTATATTATACACTAGTTTCGGTCAAAAAAATCAAATTTAATTGGCGACTATTTGAAATGATACGAGACTTTCCAGCTCATTTATATAAGTTAAGAGAGAATGTTATGATGGAAGTCCATGCAAACAAATCATCTGAAAACTTGATTCTATGAAACATTTCTAAATGCAAGTTTCGGCCAAAAATGATAATATAATATTCACTAGTTTATACAAGTTTCGCTCAAAAATAAAATTAATTCGTGGACTATTCGAAATGATACGAAACTTCACATATCATTTATATGTTTTACGAGGGAAGGTTATGATGGAAGTCCATGCAAAAGATCATCGAAAAATTAGATTCTATGAAACTTTTCGAATGCAAGTTTCGGTCAAAAATCATAGTATATTATACACTAGTTTCGGTCAAAAAAATCAAATTTAAGTGGCGACTATTTAAAATTAGACTATGAAACTTTTAGAAATGCAAGTTACGGTCAAAAATCAATGTATCTTATACAGTAGTTTCGGTTAAAAAATTTAATTTAATTGGGGACTATTAGAAATGATACTAGACTTTTCAGATCATTTATATATGTTAAGAGAGAAGGTTATGATGGAAGTCCTAGCAAAAAAATCATATGAAAACAAGATTCTATGTAACTTTTCTAAATGCAAGTTTCGGCCAAAAATCATAATATATTATAGACTAGTTTATACTTGTTTCGGTCAAAAATCAAATTAATTTGGGGACTGTTTGAAATGATAAGAAACTTCACATATCATTTATATATTTTATGAGCAACGTTTATGATGGAAGTCCACGGAAAAAATCGTCGGAAAATTAGATTCTATGAAACTTTTCGAAATGCAAGTTTCGGTCAAACATCATAGTATATTATACACTAGTTTCGGTCAAAAAAATCAAATTTAAGTGGCGACTATTTAAAATTAGATTCTATGAAACTTTTAGAAATGCAAGTTACGGTCAAAAATCAATGTATCTTATACAGTAGTTTCGGTTAAAAAAATTTAATTTAATTGGGAACTATTTGAAATGATACGAGACTTTTCAGATCATTTATATATGTTAAGTGGGAAGGTTATGATGGAAGTCCATGAAAAAAAATCATCGGAAAATTAGATTCAATGAAACTTTTCAAAATGCAAGTTTCGGTAAAAAATCATAGTATATTATACACTAGTTTCGGTCAAAAAAATCAAATTTAATTGGCGACTATTTGAAATGATACGATACTTTTCAGATCATTTATATAAGTTAAGAGAGAAGGTTATGAAGGAAGTCCATGCAAAAAAAATATCTGAAAACCTGATTCTATGAAATATTTATAAATGCAAGTTTCGGCCAAAAAATCATAATATATTATACACTAGTTTATACAAGTTTCGGTCAAAAATCAAATTAAATCGGGTACTGTTTGAAATGATACGAAACTTCACATATAATTTATTTATTTTACGAGGGAAGGTTATGATGGAAGTCCAAGCAAAAAATCATCGGAAAAATAGATTCTATGAAACTTTTCGAAATGCAAGTTTCGGTCAAAAATCATAGTATATTATACACTAGTTTCGGTCAAAAAAATAAAATCTAATTGGGGACTATTTGAAATGATACGAGACTTTTCAGATCATTTATATATGTTAAGAGGGAAGGTTATGATGGAAGTCCATGCAAATAAATCATCTGAAAACATGATTCTATGAACCTTTTTTAAATGCAAGTTTCTGCCAAAAATGATAATATAATATTCACTAGTTTATACTAGTTTCGGGTAAAAATCAAATTAATTCGTGGACTATTTGAAATGATATGAAATTTCACATATCATTCATATATTTTACGAGGGAAGGTTATGATGAAAGTCCGTGCAAAAATTCATCGGAAAATTAGATTCTATAAAACTTTTTGAAATGCAAGTTTCCGTCAAAAATCATAGTATATTATACACTAGTTTCGGTCAAAAAAATCAAATTTAATTGGCGACTATTTGAAATGATACGAGACTTTCCAGCTCATTTATATAAGTTAAGAGAGAATGTTATGATGGAAGTCCATGAAAACAAATCATCTGAAAACTTGATTCTATGAAACATTTCTAAATGCAAGTTTCGGCCAAAAATGATAATATAATATTCACTAGTTTATAAAAGTTTCGCTCAAAAATAAAATTAATTCGTGGACTATTCGAAATGATACGAAACTTCACATATCATTTATATGTTTTACGAGGGAAGGTTATGATGGAAGTCCATGCAAAAAATCATCGAAAAATTAGATTCTATGAAACTTTTCGAATGCATGTTTCGGTCAAAAATCATAGTATATTATACACTAGTTTCGGTCAAAAATCATAGTATATTATACACTAGTTTCGGTCAAAAAAATCAAATTTAAGTGGCGACTATTTAAAATTAGACTATGAAACTTTTAGAAATGCAAGTTACGGTCAAAAATCAATGTATCTTATACAGTAGTTTCGGTTAAAAAATTTAATTTAATTGGGGACTATTAGAAATGATACTAGACTTTTCAGATCATTTATATATGTTAAGAGAGAAGGTTATGATGGAAGTCCTAGCAAAAAAATCATATGAAAACAAGATTCTATGTAACTTTTCTAAATGCAAGTTTCGGCCAAAAATCATAATATATTATAGACTAGTTTATACTTGTTTCGGTCAAAAATCAAATTAATTTGGGGACTGTTTGAAATGATAAGAAACTTCACATATCATTTATATATTTTATGAGCAACGTTTATGATGGAAGTCCACGGAAAAAATCGTCGGAAAATTAGATTCTATGAAACTTTTCGAAATGCAAGTTTCGGTCAAACATCATAGTATATTATACACTAGTTTCGGTCAAAAAAATCAAATTTAAGTGGCGACTATTTAAAATTAGATTCTATGAAACTTTTAGAAATGCAAGTTACGGTCAAAAATCAATGTATCTTATACAGTAGTTTCGGTTAAAAAAATTTAATTTAATTGGGAACTATTTGAAATGATACGAGACTTTTCAGATCATTTATATATGTTAAGTGGGAAGGTTATGATGGAAGTCCATGAAAAAAAATCATCGGAAAATTAGATTCAATGAAACTTTTCAAAATGCAAGTTTCGGTAAAAAATCATAGTATATTATACACTAGTTTCGGTCAAAAAAATCAAATTTAATTGGCGACTATTTGAAATGATACGATACTTTTCAGATCATTTATATAAGTTAAGAGAGAAGGTTATGAAGGAAGTCCATGCAAAAAAAATATCTGAAAACTTGATTCTATGAAATATTTATAAATGCAAGTTTCGGCCAAAAAATCATAATATATTATACACTAGTTTATACAAGTTTCGGTCAAAAATCAAATTAAATCGGGTACTGTTTGAAATGATACGAAACTTCACATATAATTTATTTATTTTACGAGGGAAGGTTATGATGGAAGTCCAAGCAAAAAATCATCGGAAAAATAGATTCTATGAAACTTTTCGAAATGCAAGTTTCGGTCAAAAATCATAGTATATTATACACTAGTTTCGGTCAAAAAAATAAAATCTAATTGGGGACTATTTGAAATGATACGAGACTTTTCAGATCATTTATATATGTTAAGAGGGAAGGTTATGATGGAAGTCCATGCAAATAAATCATCTGAAAACATGATTCTATGAACCTTTTTTAAATGCAAGTTTCTGCCAAAAATGATAATATAATATTCACTAGTTTATACTAGTTTCGGGTAAAAATCAAATTAATTCGTGGACTATTTGAAATGATATGAAATTTCACATATCATTCATATATTTTACGAGGGAAGGTTATGATGAAAGTCCGTGCAAAAATTCATCGGAAAATTAGATTCTATAAAACTTTTTGAAATGCAAGTTTCCGTCAAAAATCATAGTATATTATACACTAGTTTCGGTCAAAAAAATCAAATTTAATTGGCGACTATTTGAAATGATACGAGACTTTCCAGCTCATTTATATAAGTTAAGAGAGAATGTTATGATGGAAGTCCATGAAAACAAATCATCTGAAAACTTGATTCTATGAAACATTTCTAAATGCAAGTTTCGGCCAAAAATGATAATATAATATTCACTAGTTTATAAAAGTTTCGCTCAAAAATAAAATTAATTCGTGGACTATTCGAAATGATACGAAACTTCACATATCATTTATATGTTTTACGAGGGAAGGTTATGATGGAAGTCCATGCAAAAAATCATCGAAAAATTAGATTCTATGAAACTTTTCGAATGCATGTTTCGGTCAAAAATCATAGTATATTATACACTAGTTTCGGTCAAAAATCATAGTATATTATACACTAGTTTCGGTCAAAAAAATCAAATTTAAGTGGCGACTATTTAAAATTAGACTATGAAACTTTTAGAAATGCAAGTTACGGTCAAAAATCAATGTATCTTATACAGTAGTTTCGGTTAAAAAATTTAATTTAATTGGGGACTATTAGAAATGATACTAGACTTTTCAGATCATTTATATATGTTAAGAGAGAAGGTTATGATGGAAGTCCTAGCAAAAAAATCATATGAAAACAAGATTCTATGTAACTTTTCTAAATGCAAGTTTCGGCCAAAAATCATAATATATTATAGACTAGTTTATACTTGTTTCGGTCAAAAATCAAATTAATTTGGGGACTGTTTGAAATGATAAGAAACTTCACATATCATTTATATATTTTATGAGCAACGTTTATGATGGAAGTCCACGGAAAAAATCGTCGGAAAATTAGATTCTATGAAACTTTTCGAAATGCAAGTTTCGGTCAAACATCATAGTATATTATACACTAGTTTCGGTCAAAAAAATCAAATTTAAGTGGCGACTATTTAAAATTAGATTCTATGAAACTTTTAGAAATGCAAGTTACGGTCAAAAATCAATGTATCTTATACAGTAGTTTCGGTTAAAAAAATTTAATTTAATTGGGAACTATTTGAAATGATACGAGACTTTTCAGATCATTTATATATGTTAAGTGGGAAGGTTATGATGGAAGTCCATGAAAAAAAATCATCGGAAAATTAGATTCAATGAAACTTTTCAAAATGCAAGTTTCGGTAAAAAATCATAGTATATTATACACTAGTTTCGGTCAAAAAAATCAAATTTAATTGGCGACTATTTGAAATGATACGATACTTTTCAGATCATTTATATAAGTTAAGAGAGAAGGTTATGAAGGAAGTCCATGCAAAAAAAATATCTGAAAACTTGATTCTATGAAATATTTATAAATGCAAGTTTCGGCCAAAAAATCATAATATATTATACACTAGTTTATACAAGTTTCGGTCAAAAATCAAATTAAATCGGGTACTGTTTGAAATGATACGAAACTTCACATATAATTTATTTATTTTACGAGGGAAGGTTATGATGGAAGTCCAAGCAAAAAATCATCGGAAAAATAGATTCTATGAAACTTTTCGAAATGCAAGTTTCGGTCAAAAATCATAGTATATTATACACTAGTTTCGGTCAAAAAAATAAAATCTAATTGGGGACTATTTGAAATGATACGAGACTTTTCAGATCATTTATATATGTTAAGAGGGAAGGTTATGATGGAAGTCCATGCAAATAAATCATCTGAAAACATGATTCTATGAACCTTTTTTAAATGCAAGTTTCTGCCAAAAATGATAATATAATATTCACTAGTTTATACTAGTTTCGGGTAAAAATCAAATTAATTCGTGGACTATTTGAAATGATATGAAATTTCACATATCATTCATATATTTTACGAGGGAAGGTTATGATGAAAGTCCGTGCAAAAATTCATCGGAAAATTAGATTCTATAAAACTTTTTGAAATGCAAGTTTCCGTCAAAAATCATAGTATATTATACACTAGTTTCGGTCAAAAAAATCAAATTTAATTGGCGACTATTTGAAATGATACGAGACTTTCCAGCTCATTTATATAAGTTAAGAGAGAATGTTATGATGGAAGTCCATGAAAACAAATCATCTGAAAACTTGATTCTATGAAACATTTCTAAATGCAAGTTTCGGCCAAAAATGATAATATAATATTCACTAGTTTATAAAAGTTTCGCTCAAAAATAAAATTAATTCGTGGACTATTCGAAATGATACGAAACTTCACATATCATTTATATGTTTTACGAGGGAAGGTTATGATGGAAGTCCATGCAAAAAATCATCGAAAAATTAGATTCTATGAAACTTTTCGAATGCATGTTTCGGTCAAAAATCATAGTATATTATACACTAGTTTCGGTCAAAAATCATAGTATATTATACACTAGTTTCGGTCAAAAAAATCAAATTTAAGTGGCGACTATTTAAAATTAGACTATGAAACTTTTAGAAATGCAAGTTACGGTCAAAAATCAATGTATCTTATACAGTAGTTTCGGTTAAAAAATTTAATTTAATTGGGGACTATTAGAAATGATACTAGACTTTTCAGATCATTTATATATGTTAAGAGAGAAGGTTATGATGGAAGTCCTAGCAAAAAAATCATATGAAAACAAGATTCTATGTAACTTTTCTAAATGCAAGTTTCGGCCAAAAATCATAATATATTATAGACTAGTTTATACTTGTTTCGGTCAAAAATCAAATTAATTTGGGGACTGTTTGAAATGATAAGAAACTTCACATATCATTTATATATTTTATGAGCAACGTTTATGATGGAAGTCCACGGAAAAAATCGTCGGAAAATTAGATTCTATGAAACTTTTCGAAATGCAAGTTTCGGTCAAACATCATAGTATATTATACACTAGTTTCGGTCAAAAAAATCAAATTTAAGTGGCGACTATTTAAAATTAGATTCTATGAAACTTTTAGAAATGCAAGTTACGGTCAAAAATCAATGTATCTTATACAGTAGTTTCGGTTAAAAAAATTTAATTTAATTGGGAACTATTTGAAATGATACGAGACTTTTCAGATCATTTATATATGTTAAGTGGGAAGGTTATGATGGAAGTCCATGAAAAAAAATCATCGGAAAATTAGATTCAATGAAACTTTTCGAAATGCAAGTTTCGGTCAAAAATCATAGTATATTATACACTAGTTTCGGTCAAAAAAATAAAATCTAATTGGGGACTATTTGAAATGATACGAGACTTTTCAGATCATTTATATATGTTAAGAGGGAAGGTTATGATGGAAGTCCATGCAAATAAATCATCTGAAAACATGATTCTATGAACCTTTTTTAAATGCAAGTTTCTGCCAAAAATGATAATATAATATTCACTAGTTTATACTAGTTTCGGGTAAAAATCAAATTAATTCGTGGACTATTTGAAATGATATGAAATTTCACATATCATTCATATATTTTACGAGGGAAGGTTATGATGAAAGTCCGTGCAAAAATTCATCGGAAAATTAGATTCTATAAAACTTTTTGAAATGCAAGTTTCCGTCAAAAATCATAGTATATTATACACTAGTTTCGGTCAAAAAAATCAAATTTAATTGGCGACTATTTGAAATGATACGAGACTTTCCAGCTCATTTATATAAGTTAAGAGAGAATGTTATGATGGAAGTCCATGAAAACAAATCATCTGAAAACTTGATTCTATGAAACATTTCTAAATGCAAGTTTCGGCCAAAAATGATAATATAATATTCACTAGTTTATAAAAGTTTCGCTCAAAAATAAAATTAATTCGTGGACTATTCGAAATGATACGAAACTTCACATATCATTTATATGTTTTACGAGGGAAGGTTATGATGGAAGTCCATGCAAAAAATCATCGAAAAATTAGATTCTATGAAACTTTTCGAATGCATGTTTCGGTCAAAAATCATAGTATATTATACACTAGTTTCGGTCAAAAATCATAGTATATTATACACTAGTTTCGGTCAAAAAAATCAAATTTAAGTGGCGACTATTTAAAATTAGACTATGAAACTTTTAGAAATGCAAGTTACGGTCAAAAATCAATGTATCTTATACAGTAGTTTCGGTTAAAAAATTTAATTTAATTGGGGACTATTAGAAATGATACTAGACTTTTCAGATCATTTATATATGTTAAGAGAGAAGGTTATGATGGAAGTCCTAGCAAAAAAATCATATGAAAACAAGATTCTATGTAACTTTTCTAAATGCAAGTTTCGGCCAAAAATCATAATATATTATAGACTAGTTTATACTTGTTTCGGTCAAAAATCAAATTAATTTGGGGACTGTTTGAAATGATAAGAAACTTCACATATCATTTATATATTTTATGAGCAACGTTTATGATGGAAGTCCACGGAAAAAATCGTCGGAAAATTAGATTCTATGAAACTTTTCGAAATGCAAGTTTCGGTCAAACATCATAGTATATTATACACTAGTTTCGGTCAAAAAAATCAAATTTAAGTGGCGACTATTTAAAATTAGATTCTATGAAACTTTTAGAAATGCAAGTTACGGTCAAAAATCAATGTATCTTATACAGTAGTTTCGGTTAAAAAAATTTAATTTAATTGGGAACTATTTGAAATGATACGAGACTTTTCAGATCATTTATATATGTTAAGTGGGAAGGTTATGATGGAAGTCCATGAAAAAAAATCATCGGAAAATTAGATTCAATGAAACTTTTCAAAATGCAAGTTTCGGTAAAAAATCATAGTATATTATACACTAGTTTCGGTCAAAAAAATCAAATTTAATTGGCGACTATTTGAAATGATACGATACTTTTCAGATCATTTATATAAGTTAAGAGAGAAGGTTATGAAGGAAGTCCATGCAAAAAAAATATCTGAAAACTTGATTCTATGAAATATTTATAAATGCAAGTTTCGGCCAAAAAATCATAATATATTATACACTAGTTTATACAAGTTTCGGTCAAAAATCAAATTAAATCGGGTACTGTTTGAAATGATACGAAACTTCACATATAATTTATTTATTTTACGAGGGAAGGTTATGATGGAAGTCCAAGCAAAAAATCATCGGAAAAATAGATTCTATGAAACTTTTCGAAATGCATGTTTCGGTCAAAAATCATAGTATATTATACACTAGTTTCGGTCAAAAAAATAAAATCTAATTGGGGACTATTTGAAATGATACGAGACTTTTCAGATCATTTATATATGTTAAGAGGGAAGGTTATGATGGAAGTCCATGCAAATAAATCATCTGAAAACATGATTCTATGAACCTTTTTTAAATGCAAGTTTCTGCCAAAAATGATAATATAATATTCACTAGTTTATACTAGTTTCGGGTAAAAATCAAATTAATTCGTGGACTATTTGAAATGATATGAAATTTCACATATCATTCATATATTTTACGAGGGAAGGTTATGATGAAAGTCCGTGCAAAAATTCATCGGAAAATTAGATTCTATAAAACTTTTTGAAATGCAAGTTTCCGTCAAAAATCATAGTATATTATACACTAGTTTCGGTCAAAAAAATCAAATTTAATTGGCGACTATTTGAAATGATACGAGACTTTCCAGCTCATTTATATAAGTTAAGAGAGAATGTTATGATGGAAGTCCATGAAAACAAATCATCTGAAAACTTGATTCTATGAAACATTTCTAAATGCAAGTTTCGGCCAAAAATGATAATATAATATTCACTAGTTTATAAAAGTTTCGCTCAAAAATAAAATTAATTCGTGGACTATTCGAAATGATACGAAACTTCACATATCATTTATATGTTTTACGAGGGAAGGTTATGATGGAAGTCCATGCAAAAAATCATCGAAAAATTAGATTCTATGAAACTTTTCGAATGCATGTTTCGGTCAAAAATCATAGTATATTATACACTAGTTTCGGTCAAAAATCATAGTATATTATACACTAGTTTCGGTCAAAAAAATCAAATTTAAGTGGCGACTATTTAAAATTAGACTATGAAACTTTTAGAAATGCAAGTTACGGTCAAAAATCAATGTATCTTATACAGTAGTTTCGGTTAAAAAATTTAATTTAATTGGGGACTATTAGAAATGATACTAGACTTTTCAGATCATTTATATATGTTAAGAGAGAAGGTTATGATGGAAGTCCTAGCAAAAAAATCATATGAAAACAAGATTCTATGTAACTTTTCTAAATGCAAGTTTCGGCCAAAAATCATAATATATTATAGACTAGTTTATACTTGTTTCGGTCAAAAATCAAATTAATTTGGGGACTGTTCGAAATGATAAGAAACTTCACATATCATTTATATATTTTATGAGCAACGTTTATGATGGAAGTCCACGGAAAAAATCGTCGGAAAATTAGATTCTATGAATCTTTTCGAAATGCAAGTTTCGATCAAAAATCATAGTATATTATACACTAGTTTCGGTCAAAAAAAATAAAATTTAATTGGGGACTATTTGAAATGATACGAGACTTTTCATATCATTTATATATGTTAAGGGGGGAGTTTATGATGTAAGTCCATGCAAAAAAATCATCTGAAAACTTGATTCTATGAAACTTTTCTAAATGTAAGTTTCGACCAAAAAATCATAATATATTATACACTAGTTTATACTAGTTTTAGTCAAAAATCAAATTAAATCGGGGACTGTTCGAAATGATATTAAACTTCACATATCATTTATATATTTTACGAGGGAAGTTTATGATGGAAGTCCACTCAAAAAATCATCGGAATATTAGATTCTATGAAACATTTCAAAATGCAAGTTTCGGTAAAAAATCATAGTATATTATACACTAGTTTCGGTCAAAAAAATCAAATTTAATTGGCGACTATTTGAAATGATACGAGACTTTCCAGCTCATTTATATAAGTTAAGAGAGAATGTTATGATGGAAGTCCATGAAAACAAATCATCTGAAAACTTGATTCTATGAAACATTTCTAAATGCAAGTTTCGGCCAAAAATGATAATATAATATTCACTAGTTTATAAAAGTTTCGCTCAAAAATAAAATTAATTCGTGGACTATTCGAAATGATACGAAACTTCACATATCATTTATATGTTTTACGAGGGAAGGTTATGATGGAAGTCCATGCAAAAAATCATCGAAAAATTAGATTCTATGAAACTTTTCGAATGCATGTTTCGGTCAAAAATCATAGTATATTATACACTAGTTTCGGTCAAAAATCATAGTATATTATACACTAGTTTCGGTCAAAAAAATCAAATTTAAGTGGCGACTATTTAAAATTAGACTATGAAACTTTTAGAAATGCAAGTTACGGTCAAAAATCAATGTATCTTATACAGTAGTTTCGGTTAAAAAATTTAATTTAATTGGGGACTATTAGAAATGATACTAGACTTTTCAGATCATTTATATATGTTAAGAGAGAAGGTTATGATGGAAGTCCTAGCAAAAAAATCATATGAAAACAAGATTCTATGTAACTTTTCTAAATGCAAGTTTCGGCCAAAAATCATAATATATTATAGACTAGTTTATACTTGTTTCGGTCAAAAATCAAATTAATTTGGGGACTGTTCGAAATGATAAGAAACTTCACATATCATTTATATATTTTATGAGCAACGTTTATGATGGAAGTCCACGGAAAAAATCGTCGGAAAATTAGATTCTATGAATCTTTTCGAAATGCAAGTTTCGATCAAAAATTATAGTATATTATACACTAGTTTCGGTCAAAAAAAATAAAATTTAATTGGGGACTATTTGAAATGATACGAGACTTTTCATATCATTTATATATGTTAAGGGGGGAGTTTATGATGTAAGTCCATGCAAAAAAATCATCTGAAAACTTGATTCTATGAAACTTTTCTAAATGTAAGTTTCGACCAAAAAATCATAATATATTATACACTAGTTTATACTAGTTTTAGTCAAAAATCAAATTAAATCGGGGACTGTTCGAAATGATATTAAACTTCACATATCATTTATATATTTTACGAGGGAAGTTTATGATGGAAGTCCACTCAAAAAATCATCGGAATATTAGATTCTATGAAACATTTCAAAATGCAAGTTTCGGTAAAAAATCATAGTATATTATACACTAGTTTCGGTCAAAAAAATCAAATTTAATTGGCGACTACTTGAAATGATACGATACTTTTCAGATCATTTATATAAGTTAAGAGAGAAGGTTATGAAGGAAGTCCATGCAAAAAAAATATCTGAAAACTTGATTCTATGAAACATTTATAAATGCAAGTTTCGGCCAAAAAATCATAATATATTATACACTAGTTTATACAAGTTTCGGTCAAAAATCAAATTAAATCGGGTACTGTTTGAAATGATACGAAACTTCAGATATAATTTATTTATTTTACGAGGGAAGGTTATGATGGAAGTCCAAGCAAAAAATCATCGGAAAAATAGATTCTATGAAACTTTTCGAAATGCAAGTTTCGGTCAAAAATCATAGTATATTATACACTAGTTTCGGTCAAAAAAATAAAATTTAATTGGGGACTATTTGAAATGATACGAGACTTTTCAGATCATTTATATATGTTAAGAGGGAAGGTTATGATGGAAGTCCATGCAAATAAATCATCTGAAAACATGATTCTATGAACCTTTTTTAAATGCAAGTTTCTGCCAAAAATGATAATATAATATTCACTAGTTTATACTAGTTTCGAGTAAAAATCAAATTAATTCGTGGACTATTTGAAATGATATGAAATTTCACATATCATTCATATATTTTACGAGGGAAGGTTATGATGAAAGTCCGTGCAAAAATTCATCGGAAAATTAGATTCTATAAAACTTTTTGAAATGCAAGTTTCCGTAAAAAATCATAGTATATTATACACTAGTTTCGGTCAAAAAAATCAAATTTAATTGGCGACTATTTGAAATGATACGAGACTTTCCAGCTCATTTATATAAGTTAAGAGAGAATGTTATGATGGAAGTCCATGCAAACAAATCATCTGAAAACTTGATTCTATGAAACATTTCTAAATGCAAGTTTCGGCCAAAAATGATAATATAATATTCACTAGTTTATACAAGTTTCAATCAAAAATAAAATTAATTCGTGGACTATTCGAAATGATACGAAACTTCACATATCATTTATATGTTTTACGAGGGAAGGTTATGATGGAAGTCCATGCAAAAAATCATCGAAAAATTAGATTCTATGAAACTTTTCGAATGCAAGTTTCGGTCAAAAATCATAGTATATTATACACTAGTTTCGGTCAAAAATCATAGTATATTATACACTAGTTTCGGTCAAAAAAATCAAATTTAAGTGGCGACTATTTAAAATTAGACTATGAAACTTTTAGAAATGCAAGTTACGGTCAAAAATCAATGTATCTTATACAGTAGTTTCGGTTAAAAAATTTAATTTAATTGGGGACTATTAGAAATGATACTAGACTTTTCAGATCATTTATATATGTTAAGAGAGAAGGTTATGATGGAAGTCCTAGCAAAAAAATCATATGAAAACAAGATTCTATGTAACTTTTCTAAATGCAAGTTTCGGCCAAAAATCATAATATATTATAGACTAGTTTATACTTGTTTCGGTCAAAAATCAAATTAATTTGGGGACTGTTCGAAATGATAAGAAACTTCACATATCATTTATATATTTTATGAGCAACGTTTATGATGGAAGTCCACGGAAAAAATCGTCGGAAAATTAGATTCTATGAAACTTTTCGAAATGCAAGTTTCGGTCAAACATCATAGTATATTATACACTAGTTTCGGTCAAAAAAATCAAATTTAAGTGGCGACTATTTAAAATTAGATTCTATGAAACTTTTAAAAATGCAAGTTACGGTCAAAAATCAATGTATCTTATACAGTAGTTTCGGTTAAAAAATTTTAATTTAATTGGGGACTATTAGAATTGATACTAGACTTTTCAGATCAATTATATATGTTAAGAGAGAAGGTTATGATGGAAGTCCATGCAAAAAAATCATATGAAAACAAGATTCTATGTAACTTTTCTTAATGCAAGTTTCGGCCAAAAAATCATAATATATTATAGACTAGTTTATACTTGTTTCGGTCAAAAATCAGATTAATTTGGGGACTGTTCGAAATGATAAGAAACTTCACATATAATTTATATATTTTATGAGCAACGTTTATGATGGAAGTCCATGGAAAAAAATCGTCGGAAAATTAGATTCTATGAAACTTTTCGAAATGCATGTTTCGGTCAAAAATCATAGTATATTATACACTAGTTTCGGTCAAAAAAAATAAAATTTAATTGGGGACTATTTGAAATGATACGAGACTTTTCATATCATTTATATATGTTAAGGGGGGAGTTTATGATGTAAGTCCATGCAAAAAAATCATCTGAAAACTTGATTCTATGAAACTTTTCTAAATGTAAGTTTCGGCCAAAAAATCATAATATATTATACACTAGTTTATACCAGTTTTAGTCAAAAATCAAATTAAATCGGGGACTGTTCGAAATGATATTAAACTTCACATATCATTTATATATTTTACGAGGGAAGTTTATGATGGAAGTCCACTCAAAAAATCATCGGAATATTAGATTCTATGTAACATTTCAAAATGCAAGTTTCGGTAAAAAATCATAGTATATTATACACTAGTTTCGGTCAAAAAAATCAAATTTAATTGGCGACTATTTGAAATGATACGATACTTTTCAGATCATTTATATAAGTTAAGAGAGAAGGTTATGAAGGAAGTCCATGCAAAAAAAATATCTGAAAACTTGATTCTATGAAACATTTATAAATGCAAGTTTCGGCCAAAAAATCATAATATATTATACACTAGTTTATACAAGTTTCGGTCAAAAATCAAATTAAATCGGGTACTGTTTGAAATGATACGAAACTTCACATATAATTTATTTATTTTACGAGGGAAGGTTATGATGGAAGTCCAAGCAAAAAATCATCGGAAAAATAGATTCTATGAAACTTTTCGAAATGCAAGTTTCGGTCAAAAATCATAGTATATTATACACTAGTTTCGGTCAAAAAAATAAAATTTAATTGGGGACTATTTGAAATGATACGAGACTTTTCAGATCATTTATATATGTTAAGAGGGAAGGTTATGATGGAAGTCCATGCAAATAAATCATCTGAAAACATGATTCTATGAACCTTTTTTAAATGCAAGTTTCTGCCAAAAATGATAATATAATATTCACTAGTTTATACTAGTTTCGGGTAAAAATCAAATTAATTCGTGGACTATTTGAAATGATATGAAATTTCACATATCATTCATATATTTTACGAGGGAAGGTTATGATGAAAGTCCGTGCAAAAATTCATCGGAAAATTAGATTCTATAAAACTTTTTGAAATGCAAGTTTCCGTCAAAAATCATAGTATATTATACACTAGTTTCGGTCAAAAAAATCAAATTTAATTGGCGACTATTTGAAATGATACGAGACTTTCCAGCTCATTTATATAAGTTAAGAGAGAATGTTATGATGGAAGTCCATGAAAACAAATCATCTGAAAACTTGATTCTATGAAACATTTATAAATGCAAGTTTCGGCCAAAAATGATAATATAATATTCACTAGTTTATAAAAGAATCGCTCAAAAATAAAATTAATTCGTGGACTATTCGAAATGATACGAAACTTCACATATCATTTATATGTTTTACGAGGGAAGGTTATGATGGAAGTCCATGCAAAAAATCATCGAAAAATTAGATTCTATGAAACTTTTCGAATGCATGTTTCGGTCAAAAATCATAGTATATTATACACTAGTTTCGGTCAAAAATCATAGTATATTATACACTAGTTTCGGTCAAAAAAATCAAATTTAAGTGGCGACTATTTAAAATTAGACTATGAAACTTTTAGAAATGCAAGTTACGGTCAAAAATCAATGTATCTTATACAGTAGTTTCGGTTAAAAAATTTAATTTAATTGGGGACTATTAGAAATGATACTAGACTTTTCAGATCATTTATATATGTTAAGAGAGAAGGTTATGATGGAAGTCCTAGCAAAAAAATCATATGAAAACAAGATTCTATGTAACTTTTCTAAATGCAAGTTTCGGCCAAAAATCATAATATATTATAGACTAGTTTATACTTGTTTCGGTCAAAAATCAAATTAATTTGGGGACTGTTCGAAATGATAAGAAACTTCACATATCATTTATATATTTTATGAGCAACGTTTATGATGGAAGTCCACGGAAAAAATCGTCGGAAAATTAGATTCTATGAATCTTTTCGAAATGCAAGTTTCGATCAAAAATCATAGTATATTATACACTAGTTTCGGTCAAAAAAAATAAAATTTAATTAGGGACTATTTGAAATGATACGAGACTTTTCATATCATTTATATATGTTAAGGGGGGAGTTTATGATGTAAGTCCATGCAAAAAAATCATCTGAAAACTTGATTCTATGAAACTTTTCTAAATGTAAGTTTCGACCAAAAAATCATAATATATTATACACTAGTTTATACTAGTTTTAGTCAAAAATCAAATTAAATCGGGGACTGTTCGAAATGATATTAAACTTCACATATCATTTATATATTTTACGAGGGAAGTTTATGATGGAAGTCCACTCAAAAAATCATCGGAATATTAGATTCTATGAAACATTTCAAAATGCAAGTTTCGGTAAAAAATCATAGTATATTATACACTAGTTTCGGTCAAAAAAATCAAATTTAATTGGCGACTATTTGAAATGATACGATACTTTTCAGATCATTTATATAAGTTAAGAGATAAGGTTATGAAGGAAGTCCATGCAAAAAAAATATCTGAAAACTTGATTCTATGAAACATTTATAAATGCAAGTTTCGGCCAAAAAATCATAATATATTATACACTAGTTTATACAAGTTTCGGTCAAAAATCAAATTAAATCGGGTACTGTTTGAAATGATACGAAACTTCACATATAATTTATTTATTTTACGAGGGAAGGTTATGATGGAAGTCCAAGCAAAAAATCATCGGAAAAATAGATTCTATGAAACTTTTCGAAATGCAAGTTTCGGTCAAAAATCATAGTATATTATACACTAGTTTCGGTCAAAAAAATAAAATTTAATTGGGGACTATTTGAAATGATACGAGACTTTTCAGATCATTTATATATGTTAAGAGGGAAGGTTATGATGGAAGTCCATGCAAATAAATCATCTGAAAACATGATTCTATGAACCTTTTTTAAATGCAAGTTTCTGCCAAAAATGATAATATAATATTCACTAGTTTATACTAGTTTCGGGTAAAAATCAAATTAATTCGTGGACTATTTGAAATGATATGAAATTTCACATATCATTCATATATTTTACGAGGGAAGGTTATGATGAAAGTCCGTGCAAAAATTCATCGGAAAATTAGATTCTATAAAACTTTTTGAAATGCAAGTTTCCGTAAAAAATCATAGTATATTATACACTAGTTTCGGTCAAAAAAATCAAATTTAATTGGCGACTATTTGAAATGATACGAGACTTTCCAGCTCATTTATATAAGTTAAGAGAGAATGTTATGATGGAAGTCCATGCAAACAAATCATCTGAAAACTTGATTCTATGAAACATTTCTAAATTCAAGTTTCGGCCAAAAATGATAATATAATATTCACTAGTTTATACAAGTTTCGCTCAAAAATAAAATTAATTCGTGGACTATTCGAAATGATACGAAACTTCACATATCATTTATATGTTTTACGAGGGAAGGTTATGATGGAAGTCCATGCAAAAAATCATCGAAAAATTAGATTCTATGAAACTTTTCGAATGCAAGTTTCGGTCAAAAATCATAGTATATTATACACTAGTCTCGGTCAAAAATCATAGTATATTATACACTAGTTTCGGTCAAAAAAATCAAATTTAAGTGGAGACTATTTAAAATTAGACTATGGAACTTTTAGAAATGCAAGTTACGGTCAAAAATCAATGTATCTTATACAGTAGTTTCGGTTAAAAAATTTAATTTAATTGGGGACTATTAGAAATGATACTAGACTTTTCAGATCATTTATATATGTTAAGAGAGAAGGTTATGATGGAAGTCCTAGCAAAAAAATCATATGAAAACAAGATTCTATGTAACTTTTCTAAATGCAAGTTTCGGCCAAAAATCATAATATATTATAGACTAGTTTATACTTGTTTCGGTCAAAAATCAAATTAATTTGGGGACTGTTCGAAATGATAAGAAACTTCACATATCATTTATATATTTTATGACCAACGTTTATGATGGAAGTCCATGAAAAAAATCGTCGGAAAATTAGATTCTATGAAACTTTTCGAAATGCAAGTTTCGGTCAAAAATCATAGTATATTATACACTAGTTTCAGTAAAAAAAAATAAAATTTAATTGGGGACTATTTGAAATGATACGAGACTTTTCATATCATTTATATATGTTAAGGGGGGGGGGGTTTATGATGTAAGTCCATGCAAAAAAATCATCTGAAAACTTGATTCTATGAAACTTTTCTAAATGTAAGTTTCGGCCAAAAAATCATAATATATTATACACTAGTTTATACTAGTTTTAATCAAAAATCAAATTAAATCGGGGACTGTTCGAAATGATATTAAACTTCACATATCATTTATATATTTTACGAGGGAAGTTTATGATGGAAGTCCACTCAAAAAATCATCGGAATATTAGATTCTATGAAACATTTTAAAATGCAAGTTTCGGTAAAAAATCATAGTATATTATACACTAGTTTCGGTCAAAAAAATCAAATTTAATTGGCGACTATTTGAAATGATACGATACTTTTCAGATCATTTATTTAAGTTAAGAGAGAAGGTTATGAAGGAAGTCCATGCAAAAAAAATATCTGAAAACTTGATTCTATGAAACATTTATAAATGCAAGTTTCGGCCAAAAAATCATAATATATTATACACTAGTTTATACAAGTTTCGGTCAAAAATCAAATTAAATCGGGTACTGTTTGAAATGATACGAAACTTCACATATAATTTATTTATTTTACGAGGGAAGGTTATGATGGAAGTCCAAGCAAAAAATCATCGGAAAAATAGATTCTATGAAACTTTTCGAAATGCAAGTTTCGGTCAAAAATCATAGTATATTATACACTAGTTTCGGTCAAAAAAATAAAATTTAATTGGGGACTATTTGAAATGATACGAGACTTTTCAGATCATTTATATATGTTAAGAGGGAAGGTTATGATGGAAGTCCATGCAAATAAATCATCTGAAAACATGATTCTATGAACCTTTTTTAAATGCAAGTTTCTGCCAAAAATGATAATATAATATTCACTAGTTTATACTAGTTTCGGGTAAAAATCAAATTAATTCGTGGACTATTTGAAATGATATGAAATTTCACATATCATTCATATATTTTACGAGGGAAGGTTATGATGAAAGTCCGTGCAAAAATTCATCGGAAAATTAGATTCTATAAAACTTTTTGAAATGCAAGTTTCCGTAAAAAATCATAGTATATTATACACTAGTTTCGGTCAAAAAAATCAAATTTAATTGGCGACTATTTGAAATGATACGAGACTTTCCAGCTCATTTATATAAGTTAAGAGAGAATGTTATGATGGAAGTCCATGCAAACAAATCATCTGAAAACTTGATTCTATGAAACATTTCTAAATGCAAGTTTCGGCCAAAAATGATAATATAATATTCACTAGTTTATACAAGTTTCGCTCAAAAATAAAATTAATTCGTGGACTATTCGAAATGATACGAAACTTCACATATCATTTATATGTTTTACGAGGGAAGGTTATGATGGAAGTCCATGCAAAAGATCATCGAAAAATTAGATTCTATGAAACTTTTCGAATGCAAGTTTCGGTCAAAAATCATAGTATATTATACACTAGTTTCGGTCAAAAAAATCAAATTTAAGTGGCGACTATTTAAAATTAGACTATGAAACTTTTAGAAATGCAAGTTACGGTCAAAAATCAATGTATCTTATACAGTAGTTTCGGTTAAAAAATTTAATTTAATTGGGGACTATTAGAAATGATACTAGACTTTTCAGATCATTTATATATGTTAAGAGAGAAGGTTATGATGGAAGTCCTAGCAAAAAAATCATATGAAAACAAGATTCTATGTAACTTTTCTAAATGCAAGTTTCGGCCAAAAATCATAATATATTATAGACTAGTTTATACTTGTTTCGGTCAAAAATCAAATTAATTTGGGGACTGTTCGAAATGATAAGAAACTTCACATATGATTTATATATTTTATGAGCAACGTTTATGATGGAAGTCCACGGAAAAAATCGTCGGAAAATTAGATTCTATGAAACTTTTCGAAATGCAAGTTTCGGTCAAAAATCATAGTATATTATACACTAGTTTCAGTCAAAAAAAATAAAATTTAATTGGGGACTATTTGAAATGATACGAGACTTTTCATATCATTTATATATGTTAAGGGGGGAGTTTATGATGTAAGTCCATGCAAAAAAATCATCTGAAAACTTGATTCTATGAAACTTTTCTAAATGTAAGTTTCGGCCAAAAAATCATAATATATTATACACTAGTTTATACTAGTTTTAGTCAAAAATCAAATTAAATCGGGGATTGTTCGAAATGATATTAAACTTCACATATCATTTATATATTTTACGAGGGAAGTTTATGATGGAAGTCCACTCAAAAAATCATCGGAATATTAGATTCTATGAAACATTTCAAAATGCAAGTTTCGGTAAAAAATCATAGTATATTATACACTAGTTTCGGTCAAAAAAATCAAATTTAATTGGCGACTATTTGAAATGATACGATACTTTTCAGATCATTTATTTAAGTTAAGAGAGAAGGTTATGAAGGAAGTCCATGCAAAAAAAATATCTGAAAACTTGATTCTATGAAACATTTATAAATGCAAGTTTCGGCCAAAAAATCATAATATATTATACACTAGTTTATACAAGTTTCGGTCAAAAATCAAATTAAATCGGGTACTGTTTGAAATGATACGAAACTTCACATATAATTTATTTATTTTACGAGGGAAGGTTATGATGGAAGTCCAAGCAAAAAATCATCGGAAAAATAGATTCTATGAAACTTTTCGAAATGCAAGTTTCGGTCAAAAATCATAGTATATTATACACTAGTTTCGGTCAAAAAAATAAAATTTAATTGGGGACTATTTGAAATGATACGAGACTTTTCAGATCATTTATATATGTTAAGAGGGAAGGTTATGATGGAAGTCCATGCAAATAAATCATCTGAAAACATGATTCTATGAACCTTTTTTAAATGCAAGTTTCTGCCAAAAATGATAATATAATATTCACTAGTTTATACTAGTTTCGGGTAAAAATCAAATTAATTCGTGGACTATTTGAAATGATATGAAATTTCACATATCATTCATATATTTTACGAGGGAAGGTTATGATGAAAGTCCGTGCAAAAATTCATCGGAAAATTAGATTCTATAAAACTTTTTGAAATGCAAGTTTCCGTAAAAAATCATAGTATATTATACACTAGTTTCGGTCAAAAAAATCAAATTTAATTGGCGACTATTTGAAATGATACGAGTCTTTCCAGCTCATTTATATAAGTTAAGAGAGAATGTTATGATGGAAGTCCATGCAAACAAATCATCTGAAAACTTGATTCTATGAAACATTTCTAAATGCAAGTTTCGGCCAAAAATGATAATATAATATTCACTAGTTTATACAAGTTTCGCTCAAAAATAAAATTAATTCGTGGACTATTCGAAATGATACGAAACTTCACATATCATTTATATGTTTTACGAGGGAAGGTTATGATGGAAGTCCATGCAAAAGCTCATCGAAAAATTAGATTCTATGAAACTTTTCGAATGCAAGTTTCGGTCAAAAATCATAGTATATTATACACTAGTTTCGGTCAAAAAAATCAAATTTAAGTGACGACTATTTAAAATTAGACTATGAAACTTTTAGAAATGCAAGTTACGATCAAAAATCAATGTATCTTATACAGTAGTTTCGGTTAAAAAATTTAATTTAATTGGGGACTATTAGAAATGATAATAGACTTTTCAGATCATTTATATATGTTAAGAGAGAAGGTTATGATGGAAGTCCTAGCAAAAAAATCATATGAAAACAAGATTCTATGTAACTTTTCTAAATGCAAGTTTCGGCCAAAAATCATAATATATTATAGACTAGTTTATACTTGTTTCGGTCAAAAATCAAATTAATTTGGGGACTGTTCGAAATGATAAGAAACTTCACATATGATTTATATATTTTATGAGCAACGTTTATGATGGAAGTCCACGGAAAAAATCGTCGGAAAATTAGATTCTATGAAACTTTTCGAAATGCAAGTTTCGGTCAAAAATCATAGTATATTATACACTAGTTTCGGTCAAAAAAAAATAAAATTTAATTGGGGACTATTTGAAATGATACAAGACTTTTCATATCATTTATATATGTTAAGGGGGGAGTTTATGATGTAAGTCCATGCAAAAAAATCATCTGAAATCTTGATTCTATGAAACTTTTCTAAATGTAAGTTTCGGCCAAAAAATCATAATATATTATACACTAGTTTATACTAGTTTTAGTCAAAAATCAAATTAAATCGGGGACTGTTCGAAATGATAAGAAACTTCAATATCATTTATATATTTTACGAGGGAAGGTTATGATGGAAGTCCACGCAAAAATTCATCGGAATATTAGATTCTATGAAACATTTCAAAATGAAAGTTTCGGTAAAAAATCATAGTATATTATACACTAGTTTCGGTCAAAAAAATCAAATTTAATTGGCGACTATTTGAAATGATACGATACTTTTCAGATCATTTATATAAGTTAAGAGAGAAGGTTATGAAGGAAGTCCATGCAAAAATATATCTGAAAACTTGATTCTATGAAACATTTATAAATGCAAGTTCCGGCCAAAAAATCATAATATATTATACACTAGTTTATACAAGTTTCGGTCAAAAATCAAATTAAATCGGGTACTGTTCGAAATGATACGAAACTTCACATATCATTTATATATTTTACGAGGGAAGGTTATGATGGAAGTCCAAGCAAAAAATCATCGGAAAAATAGATTATATGAAACTTTTCGAAATGCAAGTTTCGGTCAAAAATCATAGTAAATTATACACTAGTTTCGGTCAAAAAAATAAAATTTAATTGGGGACTATTTGAAATGATACGAGACTTTTCAGATCATTTATATATGTTAAGAGGGAAGGTTATGATGGAAGTCCATGCAAATAAATCATCTGAAAACATGATTCTATGAACCTTTTTTAAATGCAAGTTTCTGCCAAAAATGATAATATAATATTCACTAGTTTATACTAGTTTCGGGTAAAAATCAAATTAATTCGTGGACTATTTGAAATGATATGAAATTTCACATATCATTCATATATTTTACGAGGGAAGGTTATGATGAAAGTCCGTGCAAAAATTCATCGGAAAATTAGATTCTATAAAACTTTTTGAAATGCAAGTTTCCGTAAAAAATCATAGTATATTATACACTAGTTTCGGTCAAAAAAATCAAATTTAATTGGCGACTATTTGAAATGATACGAGACTTTCCAGCTCATTTATATAAGTTAAGAGAGAATGTTATGATGGAAGTCCATGCAAACAAATCATCTGAAAACTTGATTCTATGAAACATTTCTAAATGCAAGTTTCGGCCAAAAATGATAATATAATATTCACTAGTTTATACAAGTTTCGCTCAAAAATAAAATTAATTCGTGGACTATTCGAAATGATACGAAACTTCACATATCATTTATATGTTTTACGAGGGAAGGTTATGATGGAAGTCCATGCAAAAGATCATCGAAAAATTAGATTCTATGAAACTTTTCGAATGCAAGTTTCGGTCAAAAATCATAGTATATTATACACTAGTTTCGGTCAAAAAAATCAAATTTAAGTGGCGACTATTTAAAATTAGACTATGAAACTTTTAGAAATGCAAGTTACGGTCAAAAATCAATGTATCTTATACAGTAGTTTCGGTTAAAAAATTTAATTTAATTGGGGACTATTAGAAATGATACTAGACTTTTCAGATCATTTATATATGTTAAGAGAGAAGGTTATGATGGAAGTCCTAGCAAAAAAATCATATGAAAACAAGATTCTATGTAACTTTTCTAAATGCAAGTTTCGGCCAAAAATCATAATATATTATAGACTAGTTTATACTTGTTTCGGTCAAAAATCAAATTAATTTGGGGACTGTTCGAAATGATAAGAAACTTCACATATCATTTATATATTTTATGAGCAACGTTTATGATGGAAGTCCACGGAAAAAATCGTCGGAAAATTAGATTCTATGAAACTTTTCGAAATGCAAGTTTCGGTCAAAAATCATAGTATATTATACACTAGTTTCAGTCAAAAAAAATAAAATTTAATTGGGGACTATTTGAAATGATACGAGACTTTTCATATCATTTATATATGTTAAGGGGGGAGTTTATGATGTAAGTCCATGCAAAAAAATCATCTGAAAACTTGATTCTATGAAACTTTTCTAAATGTAAGTTTCGGCCAAAAAATCATAATATATTATACACTAGTTTATACTAGTTTTAGTCAAAAATCAAATTAAATCGGGGATTGTTCGAAATGATATTAAACTTCACATATCATTTATATATTTTACGAGGGAAGTTTATGATGGAAGTCCACTCAAAAAATCATCGGAATATTAGATTCTATGAAACATTTCAAAATGCAAGTTTCGGTAAAAAATCATAGTATATTATACACTAGTTTCGGTCAAAAAAATCAAATTTAATTGGCGACTATTTGAAATGATACGATACTTTTCAGATCATTTATTTAAGTTAAGAGAGAAGGTTATGAAGGAAGTCCATGCAAAAAAAAATATCTGAAAACTTGATTCTATGAAACATTTATAAATGCAAGTTTCGGCCAAAAAATCATAATATATTATACACTAGTTTATACAAGTTTCGGTCAAAAATCAAATTAAATCGGGTACTGTTTGAAATGATACGAAACTTCACATATAATTTATTTATTTTACGAGGGAAGGTTATGATGGAAGTCCAAGCAAAAAATCATCGGAAAAATAGATTCTATGAAACTTTTCGAAATGCAAGTTTCGGTCAAAAATCATAGTATATTATACACTAGTTTCGGTCAAAAAAATAAAATTTAATTGGGGACTATTTGAAATGATACGAGACTTTTCAGATCATTTATATATGTTAAGAGGGAAGGTTATGATGGAAGTCCATGCAAATAAATCATCTGAAAACATGATTCTATGAACCTTTTTTAAATGCAAGTTTCTGCCAAAAATGATAATATAATATTCACTAGTTTATACTAGTTTCGGGTAAAAATCAAATTAATTCGTGGACTATTTGAAATGATATGAAATTTCACATATCATTCATATATTTTACGAGGGAAGGTTATGATGAAAGTCCGTGCAAAAATTCATCGGAAAATTAGATTCTATAAAACTTTTTGAAATGCAAGTTTCCGTAAAAAATCATAGTATATTATACACTAGTTTCGGTCAAAAAAATCAAATTTAATTGGCGACTATTTGAAATGATACGAGACTTTCCAGCTCATTTATATAAGTTAAGAGAGAATGTTATGATGGAAGTCCATGCAAACAAATCATCTGAAAACTTGATTCTATGAAACATTTCTAAATGCAAGTTTCGGCCAAAAATGATAATATAATATTCACTAGTTTATACAAGTTTCGCTCAAAAATAAAATTAATTCGTGGACTATTCGAAATGATACGAAACTTCACATATCATTTATATGTTTTACGAGGGAAGGTTATGATGGAAGTCCATGCAAAAGCTCATCGAAAAATTAGATTCTATGAAACTTTTCGAATGCAAGTTTCGGTCAAAAATCATAGTATATTATACACTAATTTCGGTCAAAAAAATCAAATTTAAGTGACGACTATTTAAAATTAGACTATGAAACTTTTAGAAATGCAAGTTACGATCAAAAATCAATGTATCTTATACAGTAGTTTCGGTTAAAAAATTTAATTTAATTGGGGACTATTAGAAATGATAATAGACTTTTCAGATCATTTATATATGTTAAGAGAGAAGGTTATGATGGAAGTCCTAGCAAAAAAATCATATGAAAACAAGATTCTATGTAACTTTTCTAAATGCAAGTTTCGGCCAAAAATCATAATATATTATAGACTAGTTTATACTTGTTTCGGTCAAAAATCAAATTAATTTGGGGACTGTTCGAAATGATAAGAAACTTCACATATGATTTATATATTTTATGAGCAACGTTTATGATGGAAGTCCACGGAAAAAATCGTCGGAAAATTAGATTCTATGAAACTTTTCGAAATGCAAGTTTCGGTCAAAAATCATAGTATATTATACACTAGTTTCGGTCAAAAAAAAATAAAATTTAATTGGGGACTATTTGAAATGATACAAGACTTTTCATATCATTTATATATGTTAAGGGGGGAGTTTATGATGTAAGTCCATGCAAAAAAATTCATCTGAAATCTTGATTCTATGAAACTTTTCTAAATGTAAGTTTCGGCCAAAAAATCATAATATATTATACACTAGTTTATACTAGTTTTAGTCAAAAATCAAATTAAATCGGGGACTGTTCGAAATGATAAGAAACTTCAATATCATTTATATATTTTACGAGGGAAGGTTATGATGGAAGTCCACGCAAAAATTCATCGGAATATTAGATTCTATGAAACATTTCAAAATGAAAGTTTCGGTAAAAAATCATAGTATATTATACACTAGTTTCGGTCAAAAAAATCAAATTTAATTGGCGACTATTTGAAATGATACGATACTTTTCAGATCATTTATATAAGTTAAGAGAGAAGGTTATGAAGGAAGTCCATGCAAAAATATATCTGAAAACTTGATTCTATGAAACATTTATAAATGCAAGTTCCGGCCAAAAAATCATAATATATTATACACTAGTTTATACAAGTTTCGGTCAAAAATCAAATTAAATCGGGTACTGTTCGAAATGATACGAAACTTCACATATCATTTATATATTTTACGAGGGAAGGTTATGATGGAAGTCCAAGCAAAAAATCATCGGAAAAATAGATTATATGAAACTTTTCGAAATGCAAGTTTCGGTCAAAAATCATAGTAAATTATACACTAGTTTCGGTCAAAAAAATAAAATTTAATTGGGGACTATTTGAAATGATACGAGACTTTTCAGATCATTTATATATGTTAAGAGGGAAGGTTATGATGGAAGTCCATGCAAATAAATCATCTGAAAACATGATTCTATGAAACTTTTTTAAATGCATGTTTCGGCCAAAAATGATAATATAATATTCACTAGTTTATACTAGTTTCGGGTAAAAATAAAATTAATTCGTGGACTGTTCGAAATGATATGAAATTTCACATATCATTTATATATTATACTAGGGAAGGTTATGATGGAAGTCCATGCAAAAATTAGTCGGAAAATTAGATTCTATGAAACTTTTCGAAATGCATGTTTCGGTCAAAAATCATAGTATATTATACACTAGTTTCGGTCAAAAAAATCAAATTTAATTGGCGACTATTTGAAATGATACGAGACTTTCCAGCTCATTTATATAAGTTAAGAGAGAATGTTATGATGGAAGTCCATGCAAACAAATCATCTGAAAACTTGATTCTATGAAACATTTCTAAATGCAAGTTTCGGCCAAAAATGATAATATAATATTCACTAGTTTATACAAGTTTCGCTCAAAAATAAAATTAATTCGTGGACTATTCGAAATGATACGAAACTTCACATATCATTTATATGTTTTACGAGGGAAGGTTATGATGGAAGTCCATGCAAAAGATCATCGAAAAATTAGATTCTATGAAACTTTTCGAATGCAAGTTTCGGTCAAAAATCATAGTATATTATACACTAGTTTCGGTCAAAAAAATCAAATTTAAGTGGCGACTATTTAAAATTAGACTATGAAACTTTTAGAAATGCAAGTTACGGTCAAAAATCAATGTATCTTATACAGTAGTTTCGGTTAAAAAATTTAATTTAATTGGGGACTATTAGAAATGATACTAGACTTTTCAGATCATTTATATATGTTAAGAGAGAAGGTTATGATGGAAGTCCTAGCAAAAAAATCATATGAAAACAAGATTCTATATAACTTTTCTAAATGCAAGTTTCGGCCAAAAATCATAATATATTATAGACTAGTTTATACTTGTTTCGGTCAAAAATCAAATTAATTTGGGGACTGTTCGAAATGATAAGAAACTTCACATATCATTTATATATTTTATGAGCAACGTTTATGATGGAAGTCCACGGAAAAAATCGTCGGAAAATTAGATTCTATGAAACTTTTCGAAATGCAAGTTTCGGTCAAAAATCATAGTATATTATACACTAGTTTCGGTCAAAAAAAATAAAATTTAATTGGGGACTATTTGAAATGATACGAGACTTTTCATATCATTTATATATGTTAAGGGGGGAGTTTATGATGTAAGTCCATGCAAAAAAATCATCTGAAATCTTGATTCTATGAAACTTTTCTAAATGTAAGTTTCGGCCAAAAAATCATAATATATTATACACTAGTTTATACTAGTTTTAGTCAAAAATCAAATTAAATCGGGGACTGTTCGAAATGATAAGAAACTTCAATATCATTTATATATTTTACGAGGGAAGGTTATGATGGAAGTCCACTCAAAAATTCATCGGAATATTAGATTCTATGAAACATTTCAAAATGAAAGTTTCGGTAAAAAATCATAGTATATTATACACTAGTTTCGGTCAAAAAAATCAAATTTAATTGGCGACTATTTGAAATGATACGATACTTTTCAGATCATTTATATAAGTTAAGAGAGAAGGTTATGAAGGAAGTCCATGCAAAAAAAAATCTGAAAACTTGATTCTATGAAACATTTATAAATGCAAGTTCCGGCCAAAAAATCATAATATATTATACACTAGTTTATACAAGTTTCGGTCAAAAATCAAATTAAATCGGGTACTGTTCGAAATGATACGAAACTTCACATATCATTTATATATTTTACGAGGGAAGGTTATGATGGAAGTCCAAGCAAAAAATCATCGGAAAAATAGATTATATGAAACTTTTCGAAATGCAAGTTTCGGTCAAAAATCATAGTAAATTATACACTAGTTTCGGTCAAAAAAATAAAATTTAATTGGGGACTATTTGAAATGATACGAGACTTTTCAGATCATTTATATATGTTAAGAGGGAAGGTTATGATGGAAGTCCATGCAAATAAATCATCTGAAAACATGATTCTATGAAACTTTTTTAAATGCATGTTTCGGCCAAAAATGATAATATAATATTCACTAGTTTATACTAGTTTCGGGTAAAAATAAAATTAATTCGTGGACTGTTCGAAATGATATGAAATTTCACATATCATTTATATATTATACTAGGGAAGGTTATGATGGAAGTCCATGCAAAAATTAGTCGGAAAATTAGATTCTATGAAACTTTTCGAAATGCATGTTTCGGTCAAAAATCATAGTATATTATACACTAGTTTCGGTCAAAAAAATCAAATTTAATTGGCGACTATTTGAAATGATACGAGACTTTCCAGCTCATTTATATAAGTTAAGAGAGAATGTTATGATGGAAGTCCATGCAAACAAATCATCTGAAAACTTGATTCTATGAAACATTTCTAAATGCAAGTTTCGGCCAAAAATGATAATATAATATTCACTAGTTTATACAAGTTTCGCTCAAAAATAAAATTAATTCGTGGACTATTCGAAATGATACGAAACTTCACATATCATTTATATTTTTTACGAGGGAAGGTTATGATGGAAGTCCATGCAAAAGATCATCGAAAAATTAGATTCTATGAAACTTTTCGAATGCAAGTTTCGGTCAAAAATCATAGTATATTATACACTAGTTTCGGTCAAAAAAATCAAATTTAAGTGGCGACTATTTAAAATTAGACTATGAAACTTTTAGAAATGCAAGTTACGGTCAAAAATCAATGTATCTTATACAGTAGTTTCGGTTAAAAAATTTAATTTAATTGGGGACTATTAGAAATGATACTAGACTTTTCAGATCATTTATATATGTTAAGAGAGAAGGTTATGATGGAAGTCCTAGCAAAAAAATCATATGAAAACAAGATTCTATATAACTTTTCTAAATGCAAGTTTCGGCCAAAAATCATAATATATTATAGACTAGTTTATACTTGTTTCGGTCAAAAATCAAATTAATTTGGGGACTGTTCGAAATGATAAGAAACTTCACATATCATTTATATATTTTATGAGCAACGTTTATGATGGAAGTCCACGGAAAAAATCGTCGGAAAATTAGATTCTATGAAACTTTTCGAAATGCAAGTTTCGGTCAAAAATCATAGTATATTATACACTAGTTTCGGTCAAAAAAAATAAAATTTAATTGGGGACTATTTGAAATGATACGAGACTTTTCATATCATTTATATATGTTAAGGGGGGAGTTTATGATGTAAGTCCATGCAAAAAAATCATCTGAAATCTTGATTCTATGAAACTTTTCTAAATGTAAGTTTCGGCCAAAAAATCATAATATATTATACACTAGTTTATACTAGTTTTAGTCAAAAATCAAATTAAATCGGGGACTGTTCGAAATGATAAGAAACTTCAATATCATTTATATATTTTACGAGGGAAGGTTATGATGGAAGTCCACTCAAAAATTCATCGGAATATTAGATTCTATGAAACATTTCAAAATGAAAGTTTCGGTAAAAAATCATAGTATATTATACACTAGTTTCGGTCAAAAAAATCAAATTTAATTGGCGACTATTTGAAATGATACGATACTTTTCAGATCATTTATATAAGTTAAGAGAGAAGGTTATGAAGGAAGTCCATGCAAAAAAAAATCTGAAAACTTGATTCTATGAAACATTTATAAATGCAAGTTCCGGCCAAAAAATCATAATATATTATACACTAGTTTATACAAGTTTCGGTCAAAAATCAAATTAAATCGGGTACTGTTCGAAATGATACGAAACTTCACATATCATTTATATATTTTACGAGGGAAGGTTATGATGGAAGTCCAAGCAAAAAATCATCGGAAAAATAGATTATATGAAACTTTTCGAAATGCAAGTTTCGGTCAAAAATCATAGTAAATTATACACTAGTTTCGGTCAAAAAAATAAAATTTAATTGGGGACTATTTGAAATGATACGAGACTTTTCAGATCATTTATATATGTTAAGAGGGAAGGTTATGATGGAAGTCCATGCAAATAAATCATCTGAAAACATGATTCTATGAAACTTTTTTAAATGCAAGTTTCGGCCAAAAATGATAATATAATATTCACTAGTTTATACTAGTTTCGGTTAAAAATAAAATTAATTCGTGGACTGTTCGAAATGATATGAAATTTCACATATCATTTATATATTATACTAGGGAAGGTTATGATGGAAGTCCATGCAAAAATTCATCGGAAAATTAGATTCTATGAAACTTTTCGAAATGCATGTTTCGGTCAAAAATCATAGTATATTATACACTAGTTTCGGTCAAAAAAATCAAATTTAATTGGCAACTATTTGAAATGATACGATACTTTTCAGATCATTTATATAAGTTAAGAGAGAAGGTTATGAAGGAAGTCCATGCAAAAAAAAATCTGAAAACTTGATTCTATGAAACATTTATAAATGCAAGTTCCGGCCAAAAAATCATAATATATTATACACTAGTTTATACAAGTTTCGGTCAAAAATCAAATTAAATCGGGTACTGTTCGAAATGATACGAAACTTCACATATCATTTATATATTTTACGAGGGAAGGTTATGATGGAAGTCCAAGCAAAAAATCATCGGAAAAATAGATTATATGAAACTTTTCGAAATGCAAGTTTCGGTCAAAAATCATAGTAAATTATACACTAGTTTCGGTCAAAAAAATAAAATTTAATTGGGGACTATTTGAAATGATACGAGACTTTTCAGATCATTTATATATGTTAAGAGGGAAGGTTATGATGGAAGTCCATGCAAATAAATCATCTGAAAACATGATTCTATGAAACTTTTTTAAATGCATGTTTCGGCCAAAAATGATAATATAATATTCACTAGTTTATACTAGTTTCGGGTAAAAATAAAATTAATTCGTGGACTGTTCGAAATGATATGAAATTTCACATATCATTTATATATTATACTAGGGAAGGTTATGATGGAAGTCCATGCAAAAATTAGTCGGAAAATTAGATTCTATGAAACTTTTCGAAATGCATGTTTCGGTCAAAAATCATAGTATATTATACACTAGTTTCGGTCAAAAAAATCAAATTTAATTGGCGACTATTTGAAATGATACGAGACTTTCCAGCTCATTTATATAAGTTAAGAGAGAATGTTATGATGGAAGTCCATGCAAACAAATCATCTGAAAACTTGATTCTATGAAACATTTCTAAATGCAAGTTTCGGCCAAAAATGATAATATAATATTCACTAGTTTATACAAGTTTCGCTCAAAAATAAAATTAATTCGTGGACTATTCGAAATGATACGAAACTTCACATATCATTTATATGTTTTACGAGGGAAGGTTATGATGGAAGTCCATGCAAAAGATCATCGAAAAATTAGATTCTATGAAACTTTTCGAATGCAAGTTTCGGTCAAAAATCATAGTATATTATACACTAGTTTCGGTCAAAAAAATCAAATTTAAGTGGCGACTATTTAAAATTAGACTATGAAACTTTTAGAAATGCAAGTTACGGTCAAAAATCAATGTATCTTATACAGTAGTTTCGGTTAAAAAATTTAATTTAATTGGGGACTATTAGAAATGATACTAGACTTTTCAGATCATTTATATATGTTAAGAGAGAAGGTTATGATGGAAGTCCTAGCAAAAAAATCATATGAAAACAAGATTCTATATAACTTTTCTAAATGCAAGTTTCGGCCAAAAATCATAATATATTATAGACTAGTTTATACTTGTTTCGGTCAAAAATCAAATTAATTTGGGGACTGTTCGAAATGATAAGAAACTTCACATATCATTTATATATTTTATGAGCAACGTTTATGATGGAAGTCCACGGAAAAAATCGTCGGAAAATTAGATTCTATGAAACTTTTCGAAATGCAAGTTTCGGTCAAAAATCATAGTATATTATACACTAGTTTCGGTCAAAAAAAATAAAATTTAATTGGGGACTATTTGAAATGATACGAGACTTTTCATATCATTTATATATGTTAAGGGGGGAGTTTATGATGTAAGTCCATGCAAAAAAATCATCTGAAATCTTGATTCTATGAAACTTTTCTAAATGTAAGTTTCGGCCAAAAAATCATAATATATTATACACTAGTTTATACTAGTTTTAGTCAAAAATCAAATTAAATCGGGGACTGTTCGAAATGATAAGAAACTTCAATATCATTTATATATTTTACGAGGGAAGGTTATGATGGAAGTCCACTCAAAAATTCATCGGAATATTAGATTCTATGAAACATTTCAAAATGAAAGTTTCGGTAAAAAATCATAGTATATTATACACTAGTTTCGGTCAAAAAAATCAAATTTAATTGGCGACTATTTGAAATGATACGATACTTTTCAGATCATTTATATAAGTTAAGAGAGAAGGTTATGAAGGAAGTCCATGCAAAAAAAAATCTGAAAACTTGATTCTATGAAACATTTATAAATGCAAGTTCCGGCCAAAAAATCATAATATATTATACACTAGTTTATACAAGTTTCGGTCAAAAATCAAATTAAATCGGGTACTGTTCGAAATGATACGAAACTTCACATATCATTTATATATTTTACGAGGGAAGGTTATGATGGAAGTCCAAGCAAAAAATCATCGGAAAAATAGATTATATGAAACTTTTCGAAATGCAAGTTTCGGTCAAAAATCATAGTAAATTATACACTAGTTTCGGTCAAAAAAATAAAATTTAATTGGGGACTATTTGAAATGATACGAGACTTTTCAGATCATTTATATATGTTAAGAAGGAAGGTTATGATGGAAGTCCATGCAAATAAATCATCTGAAAACATGATTCTATGAAACTTTTTTAAATGCAAGTTTCGGCCAAAAATGATAATATAATATTCACTAGTTTATACTAGTTTCGGTTAAAAATAAAATTAATTCGTGGACTGTTCAAAATGATATGAAATTTCACATATCATTTATATATTATACTAGGGAAGGTTATGATGGAAGTCCATGCAAAAATTCATCGGAAAATTAGATTCTATGAAACTTTTCGAAATGCATGTTTCGGTCAAAAATCATAGTATATTATACACTAGTTTCGGTCAAAAAAATCAAATTTAATTGGCAACTATTTGAAATGATACGATACTTTTCAGATCATTTATTTAAGTTAAGAGAGAAGGTTATGAAGGAAGTCCATGCAAAAAAAATATCTGAAAACTTGATTCTATGTAACATTTATAAATGCAAGTTTTGGCCAAAAAATCATAATATATTATACACTAGTTTATACAAGTTTCGGTCAAAAATCAAATTAAATCGGGTACTGTTTGAAATGATACGAAACTTCACATATAATTTATTTATTTTACGAGGGAAGGTTATGATGGAAGTCCAAGCAAAAAATCATCGGAAAAATAGATTCTATGAAACTTTTCGAAATGCAAGTTTCGGTAAAAAATCATAGTATATTATACACTAGTTTCGGTCAAAAAAATAAAATTTAATTGGGGACTATTTGAAATGATACGAGACTTTTCAGATCATTTATATATGTTAAGAGGAAAGGTTATGATGGAAGTCCATGCAAATAAATCATCTGAAAACACTATTCTATGAACCTTTTTTAAATGCAAGTTTCTGCCAAAAATGATAATATAATATTCAATAGTTTATACTAGTTTCGGGTAAAAATCAAATTAATTCGTGGACTATTTGAAATGATATGAAATTTCACATATCATTCATATATTTTACGAGGGAAGGTTATGATGAAAGTCCGTGCAAAAATTCATCGGAAAATTAGATTCTATAAAACTTTTTGAAATGCAAGTTTCCGTAAAAAATCATAGTATATTATACACTAGTTTCGGTCAAAAAAATCAAATTTAATTGGCGACTATTTGAAATGATACGAGACTTTCCAGCTCATTTATATAAGTTAAGAGAGAATGTTATGATGGAAGTCCAAGCAAACAAATCATCTGAAAACTTGATTCTATGAAACATTTCTAAATGCAAGTTTCGGCCAAAAATGATAATATAATATTCACTAGTTTATACAAGTTTCGCACAAAAATAAAATTAATTCGTGGACTATTCGAAATGATACGAAACTTCACATATCATTTATATGTTTTACGAGGGAAGGTTATGATGGAAGTCCATGCAAAAGATCATCGAAAAATTAGATTCTATGAAACTTTTCGAATGCAAGTTTCGGTCAAAAATCATAGTATATTATACACTAGTTTCGGTCAAAAAAAATCAAATTTAAGTGGCGACTATTTAAAATTAGACTATGAAACTTTTAGAAATGCAAGTTACGGTCAAAAATCAATGTATCTTATACAGTAGTTTCGGTTAAAAAATTTAATTTAATTGGGGACTATTAGAAATGATACTAGATTTTTCAGATCATTTATATATGTTAAGAGAGAAGGTTATGATGGAAGTCCTAGCAAAAAAATCATATGAAAACAAGATTCTATATAACTTTTCTAAATGCAAGTTTCGGCCAAAAATCATAATATATTATAGACTAGTTTATACTTGTTTCGGTCAAAAATCAAATTAATTTGGGGACTGTTCGAAATGATAAGAAACTTCACATATCCTTTATATATTTTATGAGCAACGTTTATGATGGAAGTCCACGGAAAAAATCGTCGGAAAATTAGATTCTATGAAACTTTTCGAAATGCAAGTTTCGGTCAAAAATCATAGTATATTATACACTAGTTTCGGTCAAAAAAAATAAAATTTAATTGGGGACTATTTGAAATGATACGAGACTTTTCATATCATTTATATATGTTAAGGGGGGAGTTTATGATGTAAGTCCATGCAAAAAAATCATCTGAAATCTTGATTCTATGAAACTTTTCTAAATGTAAGTTTCGGCCAAAAAATCATAATATATTATACACTAGTTTATACTAGTTTTAGTCAAAAATCAAATTAAATCGGGGACTGTTCGAAATGATAAGAAACTTCAATATCATTTATATATTTTACGAGGGAAGGTTATGATGGAAGTCCACTCAAAAATTCATCGGAATATTAGATTCTATGAAACATTTCAAAATGAAAGTTTCGGTAAAAAATCATAGTATATTATACACTAGTTTCGGTCAAAAAAATCAAATTTAATTGGCGACTATTTGAAATGATACGATACTTTTCAGATCATTTATATAAGTTAAGAGAGAAGGTTATGAAGGAAGTCCATGCAAAAAAAAATCTGAAAACTTGATTCTATGAAACATTTATAAATGCAAGTTCCGGCCAAAAAATCATAATATATTATACACTAGTTTATACAAGTTTCGGTCAAAAATCAAATTAAATCGGGTACTGTTCGAAATGATACGAAACTTCACATATCATTTATATATTTTACGAGGGAAGGTTATGATGGAAGTCCAAGCAAAAAATCATCGGAAAAATAGATTATATGAAACTTTTCGAAATGCAAGTTTAGGTCAAAAATCATAGTATATTATACACTAGTTTCGGTCAAAAAAATAAAATTTAATTGGGGACTATTTGAAATGATACGAGACTTTTCAGATCATTTATATATGTTAAGAGGGAAGGTTATGATGGAAGTCCATGCAAATAAATCATCTGAAAACATGATTCTATGAAACTTTTTTAAATGCAAGTTTCGGCCAAAAATGATAATATAATATTCACTAGTTTATACTAGTTTCGGTTAAAAATAAAATTAATTCGTGGACTGTTTGAAATGATATGAAATTTCACATATCATTTATATATTATACTAGGGAAGGTTATGATGGAAGTCCATGCAAAAATTCATCGGAAAATTAGATTCTATGAAACTTTTCGAAATGCATGTTTCGGTCAAAAATCATAGTATATTATACACTAGTTTCGGTCAAAAAAATCAAATTTAATTGGCGACTATTTGAAATGATACGATACTTTTCAGATCATTTATTTAAGTTAAGAGAGATGGTTATGAAGGAAGTCCATGCAAAAAAAATATCTGAAAACTTGATTCTATGAAATATTTATAAATGCAAGTTCCGGCCAAAAAATCATAATATATTATACACTAGTTTATACAAGTTTCGGTCAAAAATCAAATTAAATCGGGTACTGTTCGAAATGATACGAAACTTCACATATCATTTATATATTTTACGAGGGAAGGTTATGATGGAAGTCCAAGCAAAAAATCATCGGAAAAATAGATTATATGAAACTTTTCGAAATGCAAGTTTCGGTCAAAAATCATAGTATATTATACACTAGTTTCGGTCAAAAAAATAAAATTTAATTGGGGACTATTTGAAATGATACGAGACTTTTCAGATCATTTATATATGTTAAGAGGGAAGGTTATGATGGAAGTCCATGCAAATAAATCATTTGAAAACATGATTCTATGAAACTTTTTTAAATGCAAGTTTCTGCCAAAAATGATAATATAATATTCACTAGTTTATACTAGTTTCGGTTAAAAATAAAATTAATTCGTGGACTGTTCGAAATGATATGAAATTTCACATATCATTTATATATTATACTAGGGAAGGTTATGATGGAAGTCCATGCAAAAATTCATCGGAAAATTAGATTCTATGAAACTTTTCGAAATGCAAGTTTCGGTCAAAAATCATAGTATATTATACACTAGTTTCGGTCAAAAAAATCAAATTTAATTGGCGACTATTTGAAATGATACGAGACTTTCCAGCTCATTTATATAAGTTAAGAGAGAATGTTATGATGGAAGTCCATGCAAACAAATCATCTGAAAACTTGATTCTATGAAACATTTCTAAATGCAAGTTTCGGCCAAAAATGATAATATAATATTCACTAGTTTATACAAGTTTCGCTCAAAAATAAAATTAATTCGTGGACTATTCGAAATGATACGAAACTTCACATATCATTTATATGTTTTACGAGGGAAGGTTATGATGGAAGTCCATGCAAAAGATCATCAAAAAATTAGATTCTATGAAACTTTTCGAATGCAAGTTTCGGTCAAAAATCATAGTATATTATACACTAGTTTCGGTCAAAAAAATCAAATTTAAGTGGCGACTATTTAAAATTAGACTATGAAACTTTTAGAAATGCAAGTTACGGTCAAAAATCAATGTATCTTATACAGTAGTTTCGGTTAAAAAATTTAATTTAATTGGGGGCTATTAGAAATGATACTAGACTTTTCAGATCATTTATATATGTTAAGAGAGAAGGTTATGATGGAAGTCCTAGCAAAAAAATCATATGAAAACAAGATTCTATGTAACTTTTCTAAATGCAAGTTTCGGCCAAAAATCATAATATATTATAGACTAGTTTATACTTGTTTCGGTCAAAAATCAAATTAATTTGGGGACTGTTCGAAATGATAAGAAACTTCACATATCCTTTATATATTTTATGAGCAACGTTTATGATGGAAGTCCACGGAAAAAATCGTCGGAAAATTAGATTCTATGAAACTTTTCGAAATGCAAGTTTCGGTCAAAAATCATAGTATATTATACACTAGTTTCGGTCAAAAAAAATAAAATTTAATTGGGGACTATTTGAAATGATACGAGACTTTTCATATCATTTATATATGTTAAGGGGGGAGTTTATGATGTAAGTCCATGCAAAAAAATCATCTGAAATCTTGATTCTATGAAACTTTTCTAAATGTAAGTTTCGGCCAAAAAATCATAATATATTATACACTAGTTTATACTAGTTTTAGTCAAAAATCAAATTAAATCGGGGACTGTTCGAAATGATAAGAAACTTCAATATCATTTATATATTTTACGAGGGAAGGTTATGATGGAAGTCCACTCAAAAATTCATCGGAATATTAGATTCTATGAAACATTTCAAAATGAAAGTTTCGGTAAAAAATCATAGTATATTATACACTAGTTTCGGTCAAAAAAATCAAATTTAATTGGCGACTATTTGAAATGATACGATACTTTTCAGATCATTTATATAAGTTAAGAGAGAAGGTTATGAAGGAAGTCCATGCAAAAAAAAATCTGAAAACTTGATTCTATGAAACATTTATAAATGCAAGTTCCGGCCAAAAAATCATAATATATTATACACTAGTTTATACAAGTTTCGGTCAAAAATCAAATTAAATCGGGTACTGTTCGAAATGATACGAAACTTCACATATCATTTATATATTTTACGAGGGAAGGTTATGATGGAAGTCCAAGCAAAAAATCATCGGAAAAATAGATTATATGAAACTTTTCGAAATGCAAGTTTCGGTCAAAAATCATAGTATATTATACACTAGTTTCGGTCAAAAAAATAAAATTTAATTGGGGACTATTTGAAATGATACGAGACTTTTCAGATCATTTATATATGTTAAGAGGGAAGGTTATGATGGAAGTCCATGCAAATAAATCATCTGAAAACATGATTCTATGAAACTTTTTTAAATGCAAGTTTCGGCCAAAAATGATAATATAATATTCACTAGTTTATACTAGTTTCGGTTAAAAATAAAATTAATTCGTGGACTGTTTGAAATGATATGAAATTTCACATATCATTTATATATTATACTAGGGAAGGTTATGATGGAAGTCCATGCAAAAATTCATCGGAAAATTAGATTCTATGAAACTTTTCGAAATGCATGTTTCGGTCAAAAATCATAGTATATTATACACTAGTTTCGGTCAAAAAAATCAAATTTAATTGGCGACTATTTGAAATGATACGATACTTTTCAGATCATTTATTTAAGTTAAGAGAGATGGTTATGAAGGAAGTCCATGCAAAAAAAATATCTGAAAACTTGATTCTATGAAATATTTATAAATGCAAGTTCCGGCCAAAAAATCATAATATATTATACACTAGTTTATACAAGTTTCGGTCAAAAATCAAATTAAATCGGGTACTGTTCGAAATGATACGAAACTTCACATATCATTTATATATTTTACGAGGGAAGGTTATGATGGAAGTCCAAGCAAAAAATCATCGGAAAAATAGATTATATGAAACTTTTCGAAATGCAAGTTTCGGTCAAAAATCATAGTATATTATACACTAGTTTCGGTCAAAAAAATAAAATTTAATTGGGGACTATTTGAAATGATACGAGACTTTTCAGATCATTTATATATGTTAAGAGGGAAGGTTATGATGGAAGTCCATGCAAATAAATCATTTGAAAACATGATTCTATGAAACTTTTTTAAATGCAAGTTTCTGCCAAAAATGATAATATAATATTCACTAGTTTATACTAGTTTCGGTTAAAAATAAAATTAATTCGTGGACTGTTCGAAATGATATGAAATTTCACATATCATTTATATATTATACTAGGGAAGGTTATGATGGAAGTCCATGCAAAAATTCATCGGAAAATTAGATTCTATGAAACTTTTCGAAATGCAAGTTTCGGTCAAAAATCATAGTATATTATACACTAGTTTCGGTCAAAAAAATCAAATTTAATTGGCGACTATTTGAAATGATACGAGACTTTCCAGCTCATTTATATAAGTTAAGAGAGAATGTTATGATGGAAGTCCATGCAAACAAATCATCTGAAAACTTGATTCTATGAAACATTTCTAAATGCAAGTTTCGGCCAAAAATGATAATATAATATTCACTAGTTTATACAAGTTTCGCTCAAAAATAAAATTAATTCGTGGACTATTCGAAATGATACGAAACTTCACATATCATTTATATGTTTTACGAGGGAAGGTTATGATGGAAGTCCATGCAAAAGATCATCAAAAAATTAGATTCTATGAAACTTTTCGAATGCAAGTTTCGGTCAAAAATCATAGTATATTATACACTAGTTTCGGTCAAAAAAATCAAATTTAAGTGGCGACTATTTAAAATTAGACTATGAAACTTTTAGAAATGCAAGTTACGGTCAAAAATCAATGTATCTTATACAGTAGTTTCGGTTAAAAAATTTAATTTAATTGGGGGCTATTAGAAATGATACTAGACTTTTCAGATCATTTATATATGTTAAGAGAGAAGGTTATGATGGAAGTCCTAGCAAAAAAATCATATGAAAACAAGATTCTATGTAACTTTTCTAAATGCAAGTTTCGGCCAAAAATCATAATATATTATAGACTAGTTTATACTTGTTTCGGTCAAAAATCAAATTAATTTGGGGACTGTTCGAAATGATAAGAAACTTCACATATCATTTATATATTTTATGAGCAACGTTTATGATGGAAGTCCACGGAAAAAATCGTCGGAAAATTAGATTCTATGAAACTTTTCGAAATGCAAGTTTCGGTCAAAAATCATAGTATATTATACACTAGTTTCGGTAAAAAAAAATAAAATTTAATTGGGGACTATTTGAAATGATACGAGACTTTTCATATCATTTATATATGTTAAGGGGGGAGTTTATGATGTAAGTCCATGCAAAAAAATCATCTGAAATCTTGATTCTATGAAACTTTTCTAAATGTAAGTTTCGGCCAAAAAATCATAATATATTATACACTAGTTTATACTAGTTTTAGTCAAAAATCAAATTAAATCGGGGACTGTTCGAAATGATAAGAAACTTCAATATCATTTATATATTTTACGAGGGAAGGTTATGATGGAAGTCCACTCAAAAATTCATCGGAATATTAGATTCTATGAAACATTTCAAAATGAAAGTTTCGGTAAAAAATCATAGTATATTATACACTAGTTTCGGTCAAAAAAATCAAATTTAATTGGCGACTATTTGAAATGATACGATACTTTTCAGATCATTTATATAAGTTAAGAGAGAAGGTTATGAAGGAAGTCCATGCAAAAAAATATCTGAAAACTTGATTCTATGAAACATTTATAAATGCAAGTTCCGGCCAAAAAATCATAATATATTATACACTAGTTTATACATGTTTCGGTCAAAAATCAAATTAAATCGGGTACTGTTCGAAATGATACGAAACTTCACATATCATTTATATATTTTACGAGGGAAGGTTATGATGGAAGTCCAAGCAAAAAATCATCGGAAAAATAGATTATATGAAACTTTTCGAAATGCAAGTTTCGGTCAAAAATCATAGTATATTATACACTAGTTTCGGTCAAAAAAATAAAATTTAATTGGGGACTATTTGAAATGATACGAGACTTTTCAGATCATTTATATATGTTAAGAGGGAAGGTTATGATGGAAGTCCATGCAAATAAATCATTTGAAAACATGATTCTATGAAACTTTTTTAAATGCAAGTTTCGGCCAAAAATGATAATATAATATTCACTAGTTTATACTAGTTTCGGTTAAAAATAAAATTAATTCGTGGACTGTTCGAAATGATATGAAATTTCACATATCATTTATATATTATACTAGGGAAGGTTATGATGGAAGTCCATGCAAAAATTCATCGGAAAATTAGATTCTATGAAACTTTTCGAATGCAAGTTTCGGTCAAAAATCATAGTATATTATACACTAGTTTCGGTCAAAAAAATCAAATTTAAGTGGCGACTATTTAAAATTAGACTATGAAACTTTTAGAAATGCAAGTTACGGTCAAAAATCAATGTATCTTATACAGTAGTTTCGGTTAAAAAATTTAATTTAATTGGGGACTATTAGAAATGATACTAGACTTTTCAGATCATTTATATATGTTAAGAGAGAAGGTTATGATGGATGTCCTAGCAAAAAAATCATATGAAAACAAGATTCTATGTAACTTTTCTAAATGCAAGTTTCGGCCAAAAATCATAATATATTATAGACTAGTTTATACTTGTTTCGGTCAAAAATCAAATTAATTTGGGGACTGTTCGAAATGATAAGAAACTTCACATATCATTTATATATTTTATGAGCAACGTTTATGATGGAAGTCCACGGAAAAAATCGTCGGAAAATTAGATTCTATGAAACTTTTCGAAATGCAAGTTTCGGTCAAAAATCATAGTATATTATACACTAGTTTCGGTCAAAAAAAAATAAATTTAATTGGGGACTATTTGAAATGATACGAGACTTTTCATATCATTTATATATGTTAAGGGGGGAGTTTATGATGTAAGTCCATGCAAAAAAATCATCTGAAAACTTGATTCTATGAAACTTTTCTAAATGTAAGTTTCGGCCAAAAAATCATAATATATTATACACTAGTTTATACTAGTTTTAGTCAAAAATCAAATTAAATCGGGGACTGTTCGAAATGATATTAAACTTCACATATCATTTATATATTTTACGAGGGAAGTTTATGATGGAAGTCCACTCAAAAATTCATCGGAATATTAGATTCTATGAAACATTTCAAAATGCAAGTTTCGGTAAAAAATCATAGTATATTATACACTAGTTTCGGTCAAAAAAATCAAATTTAATTGGCGACTATTTGAAATGATACGATACTTTTCAGATCATTTATATAAGTTAAGAGAGAAGGTTATGAAGGAAGTCCATGCAAAAAAATATCTGAAAACTTGATTCTATGAAACATTTATAAATGCAAGTTCCGGCCAAAAAATCATAATATATTATACACTAGTTTATACATGTTTCGGTCAAAAATCAAATTAAATCGGGTACTGTTCGAAATGATACGAAACTTCACATATCATTTATATATTTTACGAGGGAAGGTTATGATGGAAGTCCAAGCAAAAAATCATAGGAAAAATAGATTATATGAAACTTTTCGAAATGCAAGTTTCGGTCAAAAATCATAGTATATTATACACTAGTTTCGGTCAAAAAAATAAAATTTAATTGGGGACTATTTGAAATGATACGAGACTTTTCAGATCATTTATATATGTTAAGAGGGAAGGTTATGATGGAAGTCCATGCAAATAAATCATTTGAAAACATGATTCTATGAAACTTTTTTAAATGCAAGTTTCGGCAAAAATTTAATTTAATATTCACTAGTTTATACTAGTTTCGGTTAAAAATAAAATTAATTCGTGGACTGTTCGAAATGATATGAAATTTCACATATCATTTATATATTATACTAGGGAAGGTTATGATGGAAGTCCATGCAAAAATTCATCGGAAAATTAGATTCTATGAAACTTTTCGAAATGCAAGTTTGGGTCAAAAATCATAGTATATTATACACTAGTTTCGGTCAAAAAAATCAAATTTAATTGGCGACTATTTGAAATGATACGAGACTTTCCAGCTCATTTATATAAGTTAAGAGAGAATGTTATGATGGAAGTCCATGCAAACAAATCATCTGAAAACTTGATTCTATGAAACATTTCTAAATGCAAGTTTCGGCCAAAAATGATAATATAATATTCACTAGTTTATACAAGTTTCGCTCAAAAATAAAATTAATTCGTGGACTATTCGAAATGATACGAAACTTCACATATCATTTATATGTTTTACGAGGGAAGGTTATGATGGAAGTCCATGCAAAAGATCATCGAAAAATTAGATTCTATGAAACTTTTCGAATGCAAGTTTCGGTCAAAAATCATAGTATATTATACACTAGTTTCGGTCAAAAAAATCAAATTTAAGTGGCGACTATTTAAAATTAGACTATGAAACTTTTAGAAATGCAAGTTACGGTCAAAAATCAATGTATCTTATACAGTAGTTTCGGTTAAAAAATTTAATTTAATTGGGGACTATTAGAAATGATACTAGACTTTTCAGATCATTTATATATGTTAAGAGAGAAGGTTATGATGGAAGTCCTAGCAAAAAAATCATATGAAAACAAGATTCTATGTAACTTTTCTAAATGCAAGTTTCGGCCAAAAATCATAATATATTATAGACTAGTTTATACTTGTTTCGGTCAAAAATCAAATTAATTTGGGGACTGTTCGAAATGATAAGAAACTTCACATATCATTTATATATTTTATGAGCAACGTTTATGATGGAAGTCCACGGAAAAAATCGTCGGAAAATTAGATTCTATGAAACTTTTCGAAATGCAAGTTTCGGTCAAAAATCATAGTATATTATACACTAGTTTCGGTAAAAAAAAATAAAATTTAATTGGGGACTATTTGAAATGATACGAGACTTTTCATATCATTTATATATGTTAAGGGGGGAGTTTATGATGTAAGTCCATGCAAAAAAATCATCTGAAATCTTGATTCTATGAAACTTTTCTAAATGTAAGTTTCGGCCAAAAAATCATAATATATTATACACTAGTTTATACTAGTTTTAGTCAAAAATTAAATTAAATCGGGGACTGTTCGAAATGATAAGAAACTTCAATATCATTTATATATTTTACGAGGGAAGGTTATGATGGAAGTCCACTCAAAAATTCATCGGAATATTAGATTCTATGAAACATTTCAAAATGAAAGTTTCGGTAAAAAATCATAGTATATTATACACTAGTTTCGGTCAAAAAAATCAAATTTAATTGGCGACTATTTGAAATGATACGATACTTTTCAGATCATTTATATAAGTTAAGAGAGAAGGTTATGAAGGAAGTCCATGCAAAAAAATATCTGAAAACTTGATTCTATGAAACATTTATAAATGCAAGTTCCGGCCAAAAAATCATAATATATTATACACTAGTTTATACAAGTTTCGGTCAAAAATCAAATTAAATCGGGTACTGTTCGAAATGATACGAAACTTCACATATCATTTATATATTTTACGAGGGAAGGTTATGATGGAAGTCCAAGCAAAAAATCATAGGAAAAATAGATTATATGAAACTTTTCGAAATGCAAGTTTCGGTCAAAAATCATAGTATATTATACACTAGTTTCGGTCAAAAAAATAAAATTTAATTGGGGACTATTTGAAATGATACGAGACTTTTCAGATCATTTATATATGTTAAGAGGGAAGGTTATGATGGAAGTCCATGCAAATAAATCATTTGAAAACATGATTCTATGAAACTTTTTTAAATGCAAGTTTCGGCCAAAAATGATAATATAATATTCACTAGTTTATACTAGTTTCGGTTAAAAATAAAATTAATTCGTGGACTGTTCGAAATGATATGAAATTTCACATATCATTTATATATTATACTAGGGAAGGTTATGATGGAAGTCCATGCAAAAATTCATCGGAAAATTAGATTCTATGAAACTTTTCGAAATGCAAGTTTCGGTCAAAAATCATAGTATATTATACACTAGTTTCGGTCAAAAAAATCAAATTTAATTGGCGACTATTTGAAATGATACGAGACTTTCCAGCTCATTTATATAAGTTAAGAGAGAATGTTATGATGGAAGTCCATGCAAACAAATCATCTGAAAACTTGATTCTATGAAACATTTCTAAATGCAAGTTTCGGCCAAAAATGATAATATAATATTCACTAGTTTATACAAGTTTCGCTCAAAAATAAAATTAATTCGTGGACTATTCGAAATGATACGAAACTTCACATATCATTTATATGTTTTACGAGGGAAGGTTATGATGGAAGTCCATGCAAAAGATCATCGAAAAATTAGATTCTATGAAACTTTTCGAATGCAAGTTTCGGTCAAAAATCATAGTATATTATACACTAGTTTCGGTCAAAAAAATCAAATTTAAGTGGCGACTATTTAAAATTAGACTATGAAACTTTTAGAAATGCAAGTTACGGTCAAAAATCAATGTATCTTATACAGTAGTTTCGGTTAAAAAATTTAATTTAATTGGGGACTATTAGAAATGATACTAGACTTTTCAGATCATTTATATATGTTAAGAGAGAAGGTTATGATGGATGTCCTAGCAAAAAAATCATATGAAAACAAGATTCTATGTAACTTTTCTAAATGCAAGTTTCGGCCAAAAATCATAATATATTATAGACTAGTTTATACTTGTTTCGGTCAAAAATCAAATTAATTTGGGGACTGTTCGAAATGATAAGAAACTTCACATATCATTTATATATTTTATGAGCAACGTTTATGATGGAAGTCCACGGAAAAAATCGTCGGAAAATTAGATTCTATGAAACTTTTCGAAATGCAAGTTTCGGTCAAAAATCATAGTATATTATACACTAGTTTCGGTAAAAAAAAATAAAATTTAATTGGGGACTATTTGAAATGATACGAGACTTTTCATATCATTTATATATGTTAAGGGGGGAGTTTATGATGTAAGTCCATGCAAAAAAATCATCTGAAATCTTGATTCTATGAAACTTTTCTAAATGTAAGTTTCGGCCAAAAAATCATAATATATTATACACTAGTTTATACTAGTTTTAGTCAAAAATCAAATTAAATCGGGGACTGTTCGAAATGATAAGAAACTTCAATATCATTTATATATTTTACGAGGGAAGGTTATGATGGAAGTCCACTCAAAAATTCATCGGAATATTAGATTCTATGAAACATTTCAAAATGAAAGTTTCGGTAAAAAATCATAGTATATTATACACTAGTTTCGGTCAAAAAAATCAAATTTAATTGGCGACTATTTGAAATGATACGATACTTTTCAGATCATTTATATAAGTTAAGAGAGAAGGTTATGAAGGAAGTCCATGCAAAAAAATATCTGAAAACTTGATTCTATGAAACATTTATAAATGCAAGTTCCGGCCAAAAAATCATAATATATTATACACTAGTTTATACAAGTTTCGGTCAAAAATCAAATTAAATCGGGTACTGTTCGAAATGATACGAAACTTCACATATCATTTATATATTTTACGAGGGAAGGTTATGATGGAAGTCCAAGCAAAAAATCATAGGAAAAATAGATTATATGAAACTTTTCGAAATGCAAGTTTCGGTCAAAAATCATAGTATATTATACACTAGTTTCGGTCAAAAAAATAAAATTTAATTGGGGACTATTTGAAATGATACGAGACTTTTCAGATCATTTATATATGTTAAGAGGGAAGGTTATGATGGAAGTCCATGCAAATAAATCATTTGAAAACATGATTCTATGAAACTTTTTTAAATGCAAGTTTCGGCCAAAAATGATAATATAATATTCACTAGTTTATACTAATTTCGGTTAAAAATAAAATTAATTCGTGGACTGTTCGAAATGATATGAAATTTCACATATCATTTATATATTATACTAGGGAAGGTTATGATGGAAGTCCATGCAAAAATTCATCGGAAAATTAGATTCTATGAAACTTTTCGAAATGCAAGTTTCGGTCAAAAATCATAGTATATTATACACTAGTTTCGGTCAAAAAAATCAAATTTAATTGGCGACTATTTGAAATGATACGAGACTTTCCAGCTCATTTATATAAGTTAAGAGAGAATGTTATGATGGAAGTCCATGCAAACAAATCATCTGAAAACTTGATTCTATGAAACATTTCTAAATGCAAGTTTCGGCCAAAAATGATAATATAATATTCACTAGTTTATACAAGTTTCGCTCAAAAATAAAATTAATTCGTGGACTATTCGAAATGATACGAAACTTCACATATCATTTATATGTTTTACGAGGGAAGGTTATGATGGAAGTCCATGCAAAAGATCATCGAAAAATTAGATTCTATGAAACTTTTCGAATGCAAGTTTCGGTCAAAAATCATAGTATATTATACACTAGTTTCGGTCAAAAAAATCAAATTTAAGTGGCGACTATTTAAAATTAGACTATGAAACTTTTAGAAATGCAAGTTACGGTCAAAAATCAATGTATCTTATACAGTAGTTTCGGTTAAAAAATTTAATTTAATTGGGGACTATTAGAAATGATACTAGACTTTTCAGATCATTTATATATGTTAAGAGAGAAGGTTATGATGGATGTCCTAGCAAAAAAATCATATGAAAACAAGATTCTATGTAACTTTTCTAAATGCAAGTTTCGGCCAAAAATCATAATATATTATAGACTAGTTTATACTTGTTTCGGTCAAAAATCAAATTAATTTGGGGACTGTTCGAAATGATAAGAAACTTCACATATCATTTATATATTTTATGAGCAACGTTTATGATGGAAGTCCACGGAAAAAATCGTCGGAAAATTAGATTCTATGAAACTTTTCGAAATGCAAGTTTCGGTCAAAAATCATAGTATATTATACACTAGTTTCGGTCAAAAAAAATAAAATTTAATTGGGGACTATTTGAAATGATACGAGACTTTTCATATCATTTATATATGTTAAGGGGGGAGTTTATGATGTAAGTCCATGCAAAAAAATCATCTGAAATCTTGATTCTATGAAACTTTTCTAAATGTAAGTTTCGGCCAAAAAATCATAATATATTATACACTAGTTTATACTAGTTTTAGTCAAAAATCAAATTAAATCGGGGACTGTTCGAAATGATAAGAAACTTCAATATCATTTATATATTTTACGAGGGAAGGTTATGATGGAAGTCCACTCAAAAATTCATCGGAATATTAGATTCTATGAAACATTTCAAAATGAAAGTTTCGGTAAAAAATCATAGTATATTATACACTAGTTTCGGTCAAAAAAATCAAATTTAATTGGCGACTATTTGAAATGATACGATACTTTTCAGATCATTTATATAAGTTAAGAGAGAAGGTTATGAAGGAAGTCCATGCAAAAAAATATCTGAAAACTTGATTCTATGAAACATTTATAAATGCAAGTTCCGGCCAAAAAATCATAATATATTATACACTAGTTTATACAAGTTTCGGTCAAAAATCAAATTAAATCGGGTACTGTTCGAAATGATACGAAACTTCACATATCATTTATATATTTTACGAGGGAAGGTTATGATGGAAGTCCAAGCAAAAAATCATAGGAAAAATAGATTATATGAAACTTTTCGAAATGCAAGTTTCGGTCAAAAATCATAGTATATTATACACTAGTTTCGGTCAAAAAAATAAAATTTAATTGGGGACTATTTGAAATGATACGAGACTTTTCAGATCATTTATATATGTTAAGAGGGAAGGTTATGATGGAAGTCCATGCAAATAAATCATTTGAAAACATGATTCTATGAAACTTTTTTAAATGCAAGTTTCGGCCAAAAATGATAATATAATATTCACTAGTTTATACTAGTTTCGGTTAAAAATAAAATTAATTCGTGGACTGTTCGAAATGATATGAAATTTCACATATCATTTATATATTATACTAGGGAAGGTTATGATGGAAGTCCATGCAAAAATTCATCGGAAAATTAGATTCTATGAAACTTTTCGAAATGCAAGTTTCGGTCAAAAATCATAGTATATTATACACTAGTTTCGGTCAAAAAAATCAAATTTAATTGGCGACTATTTGAAATGATACGAGACTTTCCAGCTCATTTATATAAGTTAAGAGAGAATGTTATGATGGAAGTCCATGCAAACAAATCATCTGAAAACTTGATTCTATGAAACATTTCTAAATGCAAGTTTCGGCCAAAAATGATAATATAATATTCACTAGTTTATACAAGTTTCGCTCAAAAATAAAATTAATTCGTGGACTATTCGAAATGATACGAAACTTCACATATCATTTATATGTTTTACGAGGGAAGGTTATGATGGAAGTCCATGCAAAAGATCATCGAAAAATTAGATTCTATGAAACTTTTCGAATGCAAGTTTCGGTCAAAAATCATAGTATATTATACACTAGTTTCGGTCAAAAAAATCAAATTTAAGTGGCGACTATTTAAAATTAGACTATGAAACTTTTAGAAATGCAAGTTACGGTCAAAAATCAATGTATCTTATACAGTAGTTTCGGTTAAAAAATTTAATTTAATTGGGGACTATTAGAAATGATACTAGACTTTTCAGATCATTTATATATGTTAAGAGAGAAGGTTATGATGGATGTCCTAGCAAAAAAATCATATGAAAACAAGATTCTATGTAACTTTTCTAAATGCAAGTTTCGGCCAAAAATCATAATATATTATAGACTAGTTTATACTTGTTTCGGTCAAAAATCAAATTAATTTGGGGACTGTTCGAAATGATAAGAAACTTCACATATCATTTATATATTTTATGAGCAACGTTTATGATGGAAGTCCACGGAAAAAATCGTCGGAAAATTAGATTCTATGAAACTTTTCGAAATGCAAGTTTCGGTCAAAAATCATAGTATATTATACACTAGTTTCGGTCAAAAAAAATAAAATTTAATTGGGGACTATTTGAAATGATACGAGACTTTTCATATCATTTATATATGTTAAGGGGGGAGTTTATGATGTAAGTCCATGCAAAAAAATCATCTGAAATCTTGATTCTATGAAACTTTTCTAAATGTAAGTTTCGGCCAAAAAAGCATAATATATTATACACTAGTTTATACTAGTTTTAGTCAAAAATCAAATTAAATCGGGGACTGTTCGAAATGATAAGAAACTTCAATATCATTTATATATTTTACGAGGGAAGGTTATGATGGAAGTCCACTCAAAAATTCATCGGAATATTAGATTCTATGAAACATTTCAAAATGAAAGTTTCGGTAAAAAATCATAGTATATTATACACTAGTTTCGGTCAAAAAAATCAAATTTAATTGGCGACTATTTGAAATGATACGATACTTTTCAGATCATTTATATAAGTTAAGAGAGAAGGTTATGAAGGAAGTCCATGCAAAAAAATATCTGAAAACTTGATTCTATGAAACATTTATAAATGCAAGTTCCGGCCAAAAAATCATAATATATTATACACTAGTTTATACAAGTTTCGGTCAAAAATCAAATTAAATCGGGTACTGTTCGAAATGATACGAAACTTCACATATCATTTATATATTTTACGAGGGAAGGTTATGATGGAAGTCCAAGCAAAAAATCATCGGAAAAATAGATTCTATGAAACTTTTCGAAATGCAAGTTTCGGTCAAAAATCATAGTATATTATACACTAGTTTCGGTCAAAAAAAATAAAATTTAATTGGGGACTATTTGAAATGATACGAGACTTTTCAGATCATTTATATATGTTAAGAGGGAAGGTTATGATGGAAGTCCATGCAAATAAATCATCTGAAAACATGATTCTATGAACCTTTTTTAAATGCAAGTTTCTGCCAAAAATGATAATATAATATTCACTAGTTTATACTAGTTTCGGTTAAAAATAAAATTAATTCGTGGACTGTTCGAAATGATATGAAATTTCACATATCATTTATATATTATACTAGGGAAGGTTATGATGGAAGTCCATGCAAAAATTCATCGGAAAATTAGATTCTATGAAACTTTTCGAAATGCAAGTTTCGGTCAAAAATCATAGTATATTATACACTAGTTTCGGTCAAAAAAATCAAATTTAATTGGCGACTATTTGAAATGATACGAGACTTTCCAGCTCATTTATATAAGTTAAGAGAGAATGTTATGATGGAAGTCCATGCAAACAAATCATCTGAAAACTTGATTCTATGAAACATTTCTAAATGCAAGTTTCGGCCAAAAATGATAATATAATATTCACTAGTTTATACAAGTTTCGCTCAAAAATAAAATTAATTCGTGGACTATTCGAAATGATACGAAACTTCACATATCATTTATATGTTTTACGAGGGAAGGTTATGATGGAAGTCCATGCAAAAGATCATCGAAAAATTAGATTCTATGAAACTTTTCGAATGCAAGTTTCGGTCAAAAATCATAGTATATTATACACTAGTTTCGGTCAAAAAAATCAAATTTAAGTGGCGACTATTTAAAATTAGACTATGAAACTTTTAGAAATGCAAGTTACGGTCAAAAATCAATGTATCTTATACAGTAGTTTCGGTTAAAAAATTTAATTTAATTGGGGACTATTAGAAATGATACTAGACTTTTCAGATCATTTATATATGTTAAGAGAGAAGGTTATGATGGATGTCCTAGCAAAAAAATCATATGAAAACAAGATTCTATGTAACTTTTCTAAATGCAAGTTTCGGCCAAAAATCATAATATATTATAGACTAGTTTATACTTGTTTCGGTCAAAAATCAAATTAATTTGGGGACTGTTCGAAATGATAAGAAACTTCACATATCATTTATATATTTTATGAGCAACGTTTATGATGGAAGTCCACGGAAAAAATCGTCGGAAAATTAGATTCTATGAAACTTTTCGAAATGCAAGTTTCGGTCAAAAATCATAGTATATTATACACTAGTTTCGGTCAAAAAAAATAAAATTTAATTGGGGACTATTTGAAATGATACGAGACTTTTCATATCATTTATATATGTTAAGGGGGGAGTTTATGATGTAAGTCCATGCAAAAAAATCATCTGAAATCTTGATTCTATGAAACTTTTCTAAATGTAAGTTTCGGCCAAAAAAGCATAATATATTATACACTAGTTTATACTAGTTTTAGTCAAAAATCAAATTAAATCGGGGACTGTTCGAAATGATAAGAAACTTCAATATCATTTATATATTTTACGAGGGAAGGTTATGATGGAAGTCCACTCAAAAATTCATCGGAATATTAGATTCTATGAAACATTTCAAAATGAAAGTTTCGGTAAAAAATCATAGTATATTATACACTAGTTTCGGTCAAAAAAATCAAATTTAATTGGCGACTATTTGAAATGATACGATACTTTTCAGATCATTTATATAAGTTAAGAGAGAAGGTTATGAAGGAAGTCCATGCAAAAAAATATCTGAAAACTTGATTCTATGAAACATTTATAAATGCAAGTTCCGGCCAAAAAATCATAATATATTATACACTAGTTTATACAAGTTTCGGTCAAAAATCAAATTAAATCGGGTACTGTTCGAAATGATACGAAACTTCACATATCATTTATATATTTTACGAGGGAAGGTTATGATGGAAGTCCAAGCAAAAAATCATCGGAAAAATAGATTATATGAAACTTTTCGAAATGCAAGTTTCGGTCAAAAATCATAGTATATTATACACTAGTTTCGGTCAAAAAAATAAAATTATTTGGGGACTATTTGAAATGATACGAGACTTTTCAGATCATTTATATATGTTAAGAGGGAAGGTTATGATGGAAGTCCATGCAAATAAATCATCTGAAAACATGATTCTATGAACCTTTTTTAAATGCAAGTTTCTGCCAAAAATGATAATATAATATTCACTAGTTTATACTAGTTTCGGGTAAAAATCAAATTAATTCGTGGACTATTTGAAATGATATGAAATTTCACATATCATTCATATATTTTACGAGGGAAGGTTATGATGAAAGTCCGTGCAAAAATTCATCGGAAAATTAGATTCTATAAAACTTTTCGAAATGCAAGTTTCGGTCAAAAATCATAGTATATTATACACTAGTTTCGGTCAAAAAAATCAAATTTAATTGGCGACTATTTGAAATGATACGAGACTTTCCAGCTCATTTATATAAGTTAAGAGAGAAGGTTATGATGGAAGTCCATGCAAACAAATCATCTGAAAACTTGATTCTATGAAACATTTCTAAATGCAAGTTTCGGCCAAAAATGATAATATAATATTCATTAGTTTATACAAGTTTCGGTCAAAAATCAAATTAATTCGTTGACTGTTCGAAATGATACGAAACTTCACATATCATTTATATATTTTACGAGGGAAGGTTATGATGGAAATCCATGCAAAAAATAATCGGAAAATTAGATTCTATGAAACTTTTCGAAATGCAAGTTTCGGTCAAAAATCATAGTATATTATAGACTAGTTTCGGTCAAAAAAATAAAATTTAATTGGCGACTATTTGAAATGATACGAGACTTTTCAGATCATTTATATATGTTAAGAGGGAAGGTTATGATGGAAGTCCATACAAAAAATCATCTGAAAACTAGATTCTATGAAACTTTTCTAAATGCAAGTTTCGGCCAAAAATGATAATATAATATTCACTAGTTTATACTAGTTTCAGTCAAAAATCAAATTAATTCATGGACTGTTTGAAATGATATGAAATTTCACATATCATTTATATATTTTACGAGGGAAGGTTATGATGGAAGTCCACTCAAAAAATCATCGGAAAATTAGATTCTATGAAACATTTCAAAATGCAAGTTTCGGTAAAAAAAATCATAGTATATATACACTAGTTTCGGTCAAAAAAATCAAATTTAATTGGCGACTATTTGAAATGTACGAGACTTTTCAGATCATTTATATAAGTTAAGAGAGAAGGTTATGATGGAAGTCCATGCAAAAAAATCATCTGAAAACTTGATTCTATGAAACATTCATAAAAGCATGTTTCGTCCAAAAAATCATAATATATTATACACTAATTTATACAAGTTTCGGTCAAAAATCAAATTAAATCGGGTACTGTTCGAAATGATACGAAACTTCACATATAATTTATATATTTTACGAGGGAAGGTTTTGATGGAAGTCCATGCTAAAAATCATCGGAAAAATAGATTCTATGAAACTTTTCGAAATGCAAGTTTATGTCAAAAATTATAGTATATTATACACTAGTTTCGATCAAAAAAATAAAATTTAATTGGGGACTATTTGATATGATACGAGACTTTTCAGATCATTTATATATGTTAACAGACAAGGTTATGATGGAAGTCAATGCAAAAAAATCATCTGAAAACTTGATTCTATGAAACTTTTATAAATGCAAGTTTCGACCAAAAAATCATAATATATTATACACTAGTTTATACAAGTTTCGGTCAAAAATCAAATTAAATCAGGTACTTTTCGAAATGATACGAAACTTCACATATCATTTATATATTTTACGAGGGAAGGTTATGATGGAAGTCCATGCAAAAAATCGTCGGAAAATTAGAATCTATGAAACTTTTCGAAATGCAAGTTTCGTTCAAAAATCATAGTATATTATACACTAGTTTCGGTCAATAAAATCATATTTAATTGGCGACTATTTGAAATGATACGAGACTTTTCATATCATTTATATATGTTAAGAGGGAAGGTTTTGATGGAAGTCCAAGCAAAAAAAATCATCTGAAAACTAGATTCTATGAAACTTTTCAAATGCAAGTTTCGGCCAAAAAATCATAATATATTATACACTAGTTTATACTAGTTTCTTTCAAAAATCAAATTAATTCGGGGACTGTTTGAAATGATACAAAACTTCACATATCATTTATATATTTTTGCGAGGGAAGGTTATGATGGAAGTCCATGCAAAAAAAATCATCGGAAAATTAGATTCTATGAAACTTTTAGAAATGCAAGTTTCGGTCAAAAATCATAGTATCTTATACAGTAGTTTCGGTTAAAAAAATCAAATTTAATTGGGGACTATTTGAAATGATACGAGACTTATCAGATCATTTATATATGTTAAGAGGGAAGGTTATGATGGAAGTTCATGCAAAAAAATCATCTGAAAACTAGATTCTATGAAACGTTTTTAAACGCAAGTTTCGGCCAAAAATGATAATATAATATTCAATAGTTTATACTAGTTTCGGTCAAAAATCAAATTAATTCGTGGACTGTTCGAAATGATATGAAATTTCACATATCATTTATATATTTTACGAGGGAATGTTATGATGGAAGTCCATGCAAAAAATCGTCGGAATATTAGATTCTATGAAACTTTTCGAAATGCATGTTTCGGTCAAAAATCATAGTATATTATACACTAGTTTCGGTCAAAAAAATCAAATTTAATTGGGGACTATTTGAAATGATACGAGACTCTCCAGATCATTTATATGTGTTAAGAGACAAGGTTATGATGGAAGTCAATGCAAAAAAATCATCTGAAAACTTGATTCTATGAAACTTTTATAAATGCAAGTTCGACCAAAAAATCATAATATATTATACACTAGTTTATACAAGTTTCGGTCAAAAATCAAATTAAATCGGGTACTGTTCGAAATGATACGAAACTTCACATATCATTTATATATTTTACGAGGGAAGGTTATGATGAAAGTCCATTCAAAAAATCATCGGAAAATTAGATTCTATGAAACTTTTCGAAATGCAAGTTTCGGTCAAAAATCATAGTATATTATACACTAGTTTCGGTCAAAAAAATCATATTTAATTAGCGACTATTTGAAATGATACGAGACTTTTCAGACCATTTATATATGTTAAGAGGGAAGGTTTTGATGAAGTCCATGCAAAAAAATCATCTGAAAACTAGATTCTATGAAACTTTTCAAATGCAAGTTTCGGCCAAAAAGCATAATATATTATACACTAGTTTATACTAGTTTCGGTCAAAAATCAAATTAATTCGGGGACTGTTCGAAATGATACAAAACTCCACATATCATTTATATATTTTTGAGAGGGAAGGTTATGATGGAAGTCCATGCAAAAAAAATCATCGGAAAATTATATCATCTGTCAAAAATCATAGTATCTTATACAGTAGTTTCTGTTAAAAAAATCAAATTTAATTGGGGACTATTTGAAATGATACTAGACTTTTCAAATCATTTATATATGTTAAGAGAGAAGGTTATGATGGAAGTCCATGCAAAAAATCATATGAAAACTAGATTCTATGTAACTTTTCTAAATGCAAGTTTCGGCCAAAAAATCATAATATATTATAGACTAGTTTATACTTGTTTCGGTCAAAAATCAGATTAATTTGGGGACTGTTCGAAATGATAAGAAACTTCACATATCATTTAATTATTTTATGAGCGACGGTTATGATGGAAGTCCATGCAAAAAATCATATGAAAACTAGATTCTATGTAACTTTTCTAAATGCAAGTTTCGGCCAAAAAATCATAATATATTATAGACTAGTTTATACTTGTTTCGGTCAAAAATCAGATTAATTTGGGGACTGTTCGAAATGATAAGAAACTTCACATATCATTTAATTATTTTATGAGCGACGGTTATGATGGAAGTCCATGCAAAAAATCATCGGAATATTAGATTCTATGAAATTTTTCGAAATGCAAGTTTCGGTAAAAAATCATAGTATATTATACACTAGTTTCGGTCAAAAAAATAAAATTGAATTGGGGACTATTTGAAATGATATGAGACTTTTCAAATTATTTATATATGTTAAGGGGGGAGTTTATGATGTAAGTCCATGTAAAAAAATCATTTGAAAACTTGATTCTATGAAACTTTTCTAAATGTAAGTTTCGGCCAAAATATCATAATATATTATACACTAGTTTATACTAGTTTAAGTCAAAAATCAAATTAAATCGGGGACTGTTCGAAATGATAAGAAACTTCACATATCCTTTATATATTTTACGAGGGAAGGTTATGATGGAAGTCCACTCAAAAAATCATCGGAATATTAGTTTCTATGAAACATTTCAAAATGCAAGTTTCGGTAAAAAAATCATAGTATATATACACTAGTTTCGGTCAAAAAAATCAAATTTAATTGGCGACTATTTGAAATGATACGAGACTTTTCAGATCATTTATATAAGTTAAGAGAGAAGGTTATGATGGAAGTCCATGCAAAAAAATCATCTGAAAACTTGATTCTATGAAACATTTATAAATGCATGTTTCGGCCAAAAAATCATAATATATTATACACTAGTTTATACAAGTTTCGGTCAAAAATCAAATTAAATCGGGTACTGTTCGAAATGATACGAAACTTCACATATAATTTATATATTTTACGATGGAAGTTTATGATAGAAGTCCACGCAAAAAATCATCGGAAAATTAGATTCTATGAAACTTTTCGAAATGCAAGTTTCGGTCAAAAATCATAGTATATTATACACTAGTTTCGGTCAAAAAAATCAAATTTAATTGGGGAGTATTTGAAATGATACGAGACTTTTCAGATCATTTATATATGTTAAGAGGGAAGGTTATGATGGAAGTCCATTCAAAATAATCATCTGAAAACAAGATTCTATGAAACTTTTATAAATGCAAGTATCGGCCAAAAAATCATAATATATTATACACTGGTTTATACAAGTTTCGGTCAAAAATCAAATTAAATCGGGTAATGTTCAAAATGATACGAAACTTCACATATCATTTATATATTTTAGGAGGGAAGGTTATGATGGAAGTTCATGCAAAAAATCGTCGGAAAATTAGAATCTATGAAACTTTTCGAAAAGCAAGTTTCGGTCAAAAATCATAGTATATTATACACTAGTTTCGGTCAAAAAAATAAAATTTAATTGGGGAATATTTGAAATGATACGAGACTTTTCAGTTCATTTATACATGTTAAGAGGGAAGGTTATGATGGAATTCCATGCAAAAAAATCATCTGAAAACTTGATTCTATGAAACTTTTCTAAATGCAAGTTTCGACCAAGAAATCATAATATATTATACATTAGTTTATGCAAGTTTCAGTCAAAAATCAAATTAAATCGGGTATTGTTCGAAATGATACGAAACTTCATATATCATTTATATATTTTTGCGAGGGAAGGTTATGATGGAAGTCCATGCAAAAAATCATCGGAAAATTAGATTTTATGAAACTTTTCGAAATGCATGTTTCGGTCAAAAATCTAATTATATTATAAAGTTGTTTCGGTTAAAAAATCAAATTTAATTGGGGACTATTTGAAATGATACGAGACTTTTCAGATCATTTATATATGTTAAGTGGGAAGGTTATGATGGAAGTCCATGCAAAAAAAATCATATGAAAACTAGATTCTATGAAACCTTTTTATATGCAAGTTTCGGCCAAAAATGATAATATAATATTCACTAGTTTATACTAGTTTCGGTCAAAAATAAAATTATTTCGTGGTCTGTTCGAAATGATATGAAATTTCACCTATCATTTATATATTTTATGAGGGAAGGTTATGATGGAAGTCCATGCAAAAAATCATCCGAAAATTAGATTCTAAGAAACTTTTCAAAATGCAAGTTTCGGTCAAAAATCATAGTATATAATACACTAGTTTCGGTCTAAAAAATCAAATTTAATTGGGCACTATTTGAAATGATACGAGACATTTCAGATCATTTATATAATGTAAGAGGGAAGGTTATGATGGAAGTCCATGCAAAAAAATCATCTGAAAACTAGATTCTATGAAACTTTTCTAAATGCAAGTTTCGGCCAAAAAATCCTAATTTATTATACACTAGTTTAATCTAGTTTCGGTCAAAAATTTAATTAATTCTGGGACTGTTTGAAATGATAAGAAACGTCACATATCATTTATATATTTTACGAGGGAAGGTTATGATGGAAGTCCAGACAAAAAATCATCAGAAAATTAGATTCTATGAAACTTTTCGAAAAGCAAGTTTCGGTCAAAAATCATAGTATATTATACACTAGTTTCGGTCAAAAAATTAAATTTAATTGGGGAATATTTGAAATGATACGAGACTTTTCAGATCATTTATATATGTTAAGAGGGAAGGTTATGATGGAATTCCATGCAAAAAAATCATCTGAAAACTAGATTCTATGAAACTTTTTTAAATGCAAGTTTTGGCCAAAAAATCATAATATATTATACACTAGTTTATACTAGTTTTGGTCAAAAACAAATTAATTCGGGGACTGTTCGAAATGATAAGAAACTTCACATATCATTTATATATTTTACGAGGGAAGGTTATGATGGAAGTCCAGAAAAAAAATCATCGGAATATTAGATTCTATGAAACTTTTCGAAATGCGAGTTTCGCTCAAAACTATCAAATTTAATTGGCGATTATTTGAAATGATACGAGACTTTTCAGATCATTTATATATGTTAAGAGAGAAGGTTATGATGGAAGTCCAAGCAAAAAAATAATCTGAAAACTTGATTCTATGACACTTTTCTAAATGCAAGTTTCGGCCAAGAAATCATAATATATTATACACTAGTTTATACAAGTTTCAGTCAAAAATCAAATTAAATCGGGTACTGTTCGAAATGATACGAAACTTCATATATCATTTATATATTTTTGCGAGGGAAGGTTATGATGGAAGTCCATGCAAAAAATCATCGGAAAATTAGATTTTAGGAAACTTTTCGAAATGCATGTTTCGGTCAAAAATCTTAGTATATTATAAAGTTGTTTCGGTTAAAAAATCAAATTTAATTGGGGACTATTTGAAATGATACGAGACTTTTCAGATCATTTATATATGTTAAGTGGGAAGGTTATGAAGGAATTCCATGCAAAGAAAATCATATGAAAACTAGATTCTATGAAACTTTTTTATATGCAAGTTTTGGCCAAAAATGATAATATAATATTCACTAGTTTATACTAGTTTCGGTCAAAAATCAAATTAATTCGTGGACTGTTCGAAATGATATGAAATTTCACCTATCATTTATATATTTTATGAGGGAAGGTTATGATGGAAGTCCATGCAAAAAATCATCGGAAAATTAGATTCTATGAAACTTTTCAAAATGCAAGTTTCGGTCAAAAATCATAGTATATTATACACTAGTTTCGGTCGAAAAAATCAAATTTAATTGGGGACTATTTGAAATGATACGAGACATTTCAGATCATTTATATAATGTAAGAGGGAAGGTTATGATGGAAGTCCATGCAAAAAATTTGTACATGTTAAGAATTGGCAGAATTTTTGACAAACAAGAAGCTATGAACTTAGTTCAGGATGTCACACCAGATGTTGTGACATTAACAAACAAAGTAAAAGTTATGAAATTAGTTCAGGACATCAGGATCTCACACCAGATGTTGTGACATCACAAACCTGTTATCTGACTTAAATGATGCGTAACAGAAGTGATTAAATTCAGGAGAAAATATCTGGAATTAATTGTAAAAAGATAAGCACTCCAAGGCGCATCTTTAGGAAGCTTAGTTATTTTGTTCCATTGTAACAGAATAACTAACTCACCTTGATTCAAGGAGATAACAAACTAACTCAACCTAATTCAAGGAGATGACTGTGGGATTTATCAAAGTCTGGATAATTTGCAAAAAACCCACAAACCAAGCATCTATTTAAGGAGCTGAAACACTCAAGAAAATAGCACGAATTTAAGAAGACTGTAAAGGGTGTTTGTGAAGCTAGTTATATTTAAGCAGGTTTTAATTGTTTGTCACTTTATGAGCTTTTAAGCAAAAAGTGAATTGTGTCTTGATTGAAACTTTTAAGTAAGATCAAGCTGGTGTGTATGAAGTGTGACTTCAATTTTATTAATCATTGTAAAGATCACTGTGTGATTGAGGGGGAGTGAGTAGGTACTCATATCTAAGTAGAGTCTTAGGTAGAAATTGCCTTAGGTAGATATTAAGTGAAGGATTAAACTGATTGGTTTAACTCCATAATTAATATTACTTATATTGGATTTCCTTCCTGGCTTGGTAGCCCCCAGATGTAAGTGTGGAGATACACTGAACTGGGTTAACAATTTCCTGTGTCATTTAATTTACTAGCTCATTAATTTTTGTTTAAGATTTCAAGTGTCTAAACATCTGATTCGACATCACATATCTGATCCCAGAATTTCAATTGGCATCAGAGCAGGCACCCTGCCTGTATAACTGAGTGAGATCTAGGGACTGCAAATTTTGGGAACATGGACAAAGATGTAGGATCTGTGAATCGACCACCTATATTGGATGGATCCAACTATGATTACTGGAAGCCAAGAATGGTAGCATTCTTGAAATATCTTGATAGCAGGGCTTGGAAAGCAGTTAACAAAGGATGGGAGCACCCTGTCAAAGATAATAAGGATGGGGCAAAAGTGATGAAGCCTGAAGAAGAGTGAAGCAAGGAGGAAGAAGAGTCAGCACTTGGAAATTCCAAAGCCTTAAATGCCCTATTCAATGGCATTGACAGGAACATATTTAGGCTTGTGCATCACTGTGAGCTAGCCAAGGATGTTTGGGACACTCTCAAAACTACTCATGAAGGAACATCAAAGGTGAAGATGTCAAGACTTCAACTTCTCACCACCAAGTTTGAGAACTTGAGGATGAAAGAAGATGGACCCTAAGAGTGACAAAGGGATATTTCTTGGATACTCCATAAATAGCAGAGCTTACAGAGTATTTAACTCCAGAACCAAGGTTATAATGGAGTCAATAAATGTAATTATTGATGATACCTATGTAAAGACAGATGTTGCTGATGATGTTGGAACATCTGCTGACAATCAAACTGAAGTTGAAATAGATAGTGATAATCTTGACTTCACTTTAACTGAAGCAAGGTCAAAGCAATCCAACAAACCTCCCTCCATCAGAATCCAGAAAGATCATCCTAAAGAACTGATAATTGGTGATCCCAACAGTGGTGTCATCACTAGATCAAGAGAGATGATCTCAGGCTCTTGCTTTGTTTCAAAGATAGAACCTAAGAACATCAAGGAAGCTCTGAATGATGAGTACTGGATCTCTGCTATGCAGGAAGAATTAGGCCACTTTACAAGGAATGAAGTATGGGATCTTGTTCCTAGGCCTGATGACATTAATGTGATTGGCACTAAGTGGGTGTACAAAAACAAGTCTAATGGGCAGGGAGTAGTTACAAAAAACAAGGCTAGGCTTGTAGCTCAAGGATATACACAAATTGAGGGGGTAGATTTTGATGAAACCTTTGCACCAGTAGCAAGGCTTGAATCAATCAGACTACTCCTAGGAATTGCTTGCATCCTAAAGTTTAAACTATTTCAGATGGATGTTAAAAGTGCCTTTCTAAATGGGTACCTTAATGAGGAAGTATATGTGGAGCAACCAAAGGGATTTGTTGATCCAAGTTGTCCAGACCATGTATATAAGCTGAGGAAGGCTCTGTATGGTCTAAATCAAGCTCCCAGAGCATGGTATGAAAGACTGACCACCTTTCTCACTAAACATGGATACAGGAAAGGAGGAATAGACAAAACCCTGTTTGTAAAGGATGAAGAGGGAAAGGTTATGATTGCTCAGATATATGTGGATGACATAGTGTTTGGTGGGATGTCAGACAAGATGGTTAAACATTTTGTGACTCAAATGGAGTCTGAGTTTGAAATGCGCCTAGTGGGAGAACTAACTTACTTCCTTGGACTACAAATAAAACAGATGGAGGACTCCATGTTCATATCCCAAAGCAAGTATGCAAAGAACATTGTCAAGAAGTTTGGGATGGACAATGCAAGTCACAAGAGAACACATGCCCCCACTCATTTAAAACTGACAAAGGATGACAAAGGTGAGAGTGTGGACCAAAGCATGTACAGAAGCATGATTGGAAGTCTACTATATCTTACAGCGAGCAGACCAGATATAGCTTTTGCAGTAGGTGTGTGTGCAAGGTATCAAGATGAACCAAAAGTGAGCCATCTAAACCAGGTTAAGAGGATCTTGAAATATGTAAATGGTACTTGTGACTATGGTATAATGTATTCTCATGGTTGTGAACCAATCCTCACTGGATTTTGTGATGCTGACTGGGCTGGAAGTGCTGATGATAGAAAGAGTACATCAGGATGATGCTTCTTTCTAGGGAACTATTTAATTTCTTGGTTCAGTAAGAAACAAAATTGTGTGTCCTTATCCACTGCTGAAGCTGAATATATTGCAGCTAGTAGCAGTTGTTCACAGTTGGTATGGATGAAACAAATGCTCACAGAATATAATGTCCCACAAGATGTCATGACATTGTACTGTGACAATTTAAGTGCTATTAACATCTCCAAAAATCCTATCCAACACAGCAGAACTAAGCACATAGATATCAGACATCACTTCATCAGAGACCTTGTGGAAGAGAAGGTGATCACATTAGAGCATGTAGCCACAGAGCTGCAATTAGCTGACATATTTACTAAGGCTTTGGATGTTACCCAATTTGAAAACCTAAGGGGTAAATTGGGAATCTGCATATGTGACATATAGCAGTTATGGAGAAGTGCCAGCATGTCTCATGACATTGTGTGGCATGATCACCAGATGGCAGTACTAGTCTGGCCAATAACTGTTTGTATTCCAATCTTGAAAATTCCAATAGCAACGGTTTCTATATATGTACAAACGTGCTTTCAAATCCTCACATCCTCATTAGCTCCACTGAACGTTTTGCATGCTACAGCTGAATCTCTAAACTCATCCAAATCTATCAAACCTTTACACATTTCCACTACAATCGAAAAAATTTCTCAACATCAAAATCCTAACTCTATTGATGAGGGTCTCAATTAAGAAGACGTGGTGAACGCAACTCCAATATCTATAGTACCAATGGATGCTACTCCTATAAATGAGATCAAAGGAAGCATTCCTATTGCTCAAAAACCCAGGACTCCCCATGCAAGAAGACCTAAGGATCCATTCTTCAGCAAAAGCAAGGGAACTCCTTCATCTTCCAGCACCCCCAAAGCTTCTGCTTATGTGGACGCATCAATCAAACAGCTTGTAACCAGGATCCTGGCGGAACAAAGAGTTGTGCCTGGGGTGTCTATTCCCCTGAACAGTATGCCTGCTCCACAATAAGAACTAAGAAACCAAGCTGAAGAGGACATACCTGCTCCACAGGATGTCCCAAGAAATGTTGAAACACCTGAGGGCCAGGACAAAGCCCCAAATGATGATGATAGAGCTACTGATGATCAAGCTTCTAATGATCAAGCTGTTGAGAAAGAGGCTTCCCAACCTCCACCAGTTGAAAATCTGGATGATGACTCTGACACATAGATCATAGCTTCTGTTAATCCCAGTATAGCCAAGAGGCTTAGGGCTAGGAATGATAAGAAGCTAGCTGCTCATGCAACTCCTGAAAAGAGACAGTTAACTCCCAAGAAGGACAAGGTCAAAGTTGCCTTTGGACCTACAAAGCAATGGAGTAAGGTTAGCACCCAGAAGAGGAAGGCTACATCTCCATCTGACTCTGATGTTGAGGATCATGTCCCAACATCTCAACCCAGAAAGATGCCAACACCTCCTAGGACTGCCACTGTTGTCCCTGAGGCACCCCTGGACAATGTGTCCTTCCACCATGTCTCTAGTGTAAGCAAGTGGAAGTATGTCTATCAAAGAAGGGTGGCTCTGGAAAGAGAGCTGGGTAGCAATGCCTTGGAATGCACTGAGGTAATTGACTTAATCTCCAATGCTGGTTTATTCAAAACTGTCTCAAATTTCTCTCCTTGTTATGAACTGCTGGTAAAAGAGTCAACCTACAAGAAGGGTGTGCAGATGGTAAATCTGAGGATTTCAGGAACGTATATGTGAGGGGAAGATGTGTAGATTTCTCTCCTAGGGTGATAAATCAGTACCTGGGGAGAGAATCAGATGGGCCAAATGAGCTTGGCAAGACTGACAACCAAGTCGGCAAAATCATCACAGCCAACCAGGTCAAGTCATGGCCAGTCAAAGGCAAACTATCTGTCAGCTTGTTAACCAGAAAGTATGATATGCTGCACAGGATTGGAACAGTCAACTGGGTCCCAACCAACCACACCTCATCTATAGCTACTGGGCTTGGAAGGTTTATCTGTGCTGTAGGCACCCAAACCAAGTTGGATTATGGGGCATATATCTTTGATCAAACTCTCAAGCATGCAGGAACCTCAGCAATCAAGCTTCCAATAGCCTTCCCATCAATGCTTTGTGGAATAATACTCAACCAATATCCAGGCATCCTTACTGACAAGGATTCTGTCTGTAAAAGGGAGAGTCCATTGTCCTTTCACTACAAACTGTTTCTGAGTCATCATGTTGCAGATGTTGAAGCACTAGGTGGGACATCTACTGGGCCATCTGCTGTCAAAACTCCCATATCAAAGGCAGCCCTGATTGCAGAGCTCAAGACAACCTGCAAAGAGCTGGATGAAAGGAAGAAGAAGCTTGAGGACATAATTCAAAGGCTGGAGCTGGAAGAGGTTGCTAAGAATGTTGATCAATCTGATGCTGAGTCTGAGGATGCAGAAGATACAGAGTATACTGAGTCTGAGTAAAGCTGTGTGTGGTGGAAAATGTTGTGTCTGTTTTGCTTTGTATTTCTGAATGTTTTTCTGTTTCTGTTTCTGTAATGGTTGGCCCCTAATTTCTGTCTAACAAGGGGGAGAAGTGTATTGAACAATGCCTGTTGCTGTTAATGCCTGTTAGATGAACAATGCTGATGTTATATTTCTGTCTTCTGAACTAAGTTATATTTGAATGTTCATTGGTATATCAAAGTCTGTTGAACAAATCATAGCAGTATACATACATGTTTGAGGGGGAGCAAATTATTAGCTCTCACATGATTCAACAGAAAAGAACTCTGCTGCTCTCTGATAAAACCAGAAGATTGTGTTAGCCAAAAATTAGCCAAAGGGGGAGTTTGTAGATGTTAAGAATTGGCAGAATTTTTGACAAACAAGAAGCTATGAACTTAGTTCAGGATGTCACACCAGATATTGTGACATTAACAAACAAAGTAAAAGTTGTGAAATTAGTTCATGACATCAGGATCTCACACCAGATGTTGTGACATCACAAACCTGCTATCTGACTTAAATGATGCGTAACAGAAGTGATTAAATTCAGGAGAAAATATCTGGAATTAATTGTAAAAAGATAAGCACTCCAAGGCGCATCTTTAGGAAGCTTAGTTATCTGGTTCCAATGTAACAGAATAACTAACTCACCTTGATTCAAGGAGATAACAAACTAACTCAACCTAATTCAAGGAGATGACTGTGGGATTTATCAAAGTCTGGATAATTTGCAAAAAGCCCACAAACCAAGCATCTATTTAAGGAGCTGAAACACTCAAGAAAATAGCACGAATTTAAGAAGACTGTAAAGGGTGTTTGTGAAGCTAGTTATATTTAAGCAGGTTTTAATTGTTTGTCACTTTATGAGCTTTTAAGCAAAAAGTGAATTGTGTCTTGATTGAAACTTTTAAGTAAGATCAAGCTGGTGTGTATGAAGTGTGACTTCAATTTTATTAATCATTGTAAAGATCACTGTGTGATTGAGGGGGAGTGAGTAGGTACTCATATCTAAGTAGAGTCTTAGGTAGAAATTGCCTTGGGTAGATATTAAGTGAAGGATTAAACTGATTGGTTTAACTCCATATTTAAAATCAAAATAAATCGGGTAATGTTCGAAATGATATGAAACTTCACATATAATTTATATATTTTACGAGGGAAGGTTATGATGGAAGTCCATGCAAAAAAATCTTCGGAAAATTAGATTCTATGAAACTTTTCGAAATGCAAGTTTCGGTCAAAAATCCTAGTATATTTTTCACTAGTTTCGGTCAAAAAAATCAAATTTAATTGGGGACTATTTGAAATGATACGAGACTTTTCAGATCATTTATATATGTTAAGAGGGAAGGTTATGATGGAAGTCCATGCAAAAAAAACATCTGAAAACTAGATTCTAGAAACTTTTCTAAATGCAAGTTTCGGCCAAAAAATCATAATATATTATACACTAGTTTATACTAGGTTCGGTCAAAAATGAAATTAATTCGGGGACTGTTCGAAATGATAAGAAACTTCACATATCATTTATATATTTTACGAGGGAAGGTTATGATGGAAGTCCACGCAAAAAATCATCGGAAAATTAGATTCTATGAAACTTTTCGAAATGCAAGTTTCGGTCATAAATCATAGTATATTATACACTAGTTTCGGTCAAAACAATCAAATTTAATTGGCGATTATTTAAAATGATACGAGACTTTTCAGATCATTTATATATGTTAATAGAGAAGGTTATGATGGAAGTCCATGCAAAAAAATCATCTGAAAACCTGATTCTATGAAACTTTTCTAAATGCAAGTTTCGGCCAAAATATCATAATATATTATACACTAGTTTATGCAAGTTTCAGTCAAAAATCAAATTAAAACGGGTACTGTTCGAAATGATACGAAACTTCACATATCATTTATATATTTTTGAGAGAGAAGGTTATGATGGAAGTCCATGCAAAAAATCATCGGAAAATTCGATTTTATGAAACTTTTTGAAATGCAAGTTTCGTTCAAAAATATTAGTATATTATACAATTGTTTCGGTTAAAAAATCAAATTTAATTGGGAACTATTTGAAATGATACGAGACTTTTCAGATCATTTATATATGTTAAGTGGGAAGGTTATGTTGGAAGTCCATGCAAAAAAATCATACGAAAACTAGATTCTATGTAACTTTTCTAAATGCAAGTTTCGGCCAAGAAATCATAAAATATTATAGACTAGTTTATACTAGTTTCGGTCAAAAATCAAATTAATTCGGGGACTGTTCGAAATGATAAGAAACTTCACATATCATTTATATATTTTACGAGGGACGGTTATGATGGAAGTCCACGCAAAAAATCATCGAAAAATTAGATTCTATGAAACTTTTCGAAATGCAAGTTTCGGTCAAAAATCATAATATATTATACACTAGTTTCGGTCAAAAAAATAAAATTTAATTGGGGCATATTTGAAATGATACGAGACATTTCATATAATTTATATATGTTAAGGGGGAAGTTTATGATGTAAGTCCATGCAAAAAAATCATCTGAAAACTTGATTCTATGAAACTTTTCTAAATGTAAGTTTCGGCCAATAAATCATAATATATTAAACACTAGTTTATACTAGTTTCAATCAAAAATCAAATTAAATCGGTGACTGCTCGAAATGATAAGAAACTTCACATATCTTTTATATATTTTACGAGGGAAGGTTATGATGGAAGTCAATGCCTAAAATCATCAGAAAAATAGATTCTATGAAACTTTTCGAAATGCAAGTTTCGGTCAAAAATCATAGTATATTATACACTAGTTTCGGTCAAAAAAATCAAATTTAATTGGGGAGTATTTGAAATGAAACGAGACTTTTCAGATCATTTATATATGTTAAGAGGGAAGGTTATGATGGAAGTCCATGCAAAAAAATCATCTGAAAACTAGATTCTATGAAACTTTTCTAAATGCAAGTTTCGGCCAAAAAATCATAATATATTATAAACTAGTTTATACTAGTTTCAGTCAAAAATGAAATTAATTCGGGGACTGTTCGAAATGATAAGAAGCTTCACATATCATTTATATATTAAACGAGGGAAGGTTATGATTGAATTCCACGCAAAAAATCATCGGAAAATTAAATTCTATGAAAATTTTCGAAATGCAAGTTTCGGTCAAAAATCGTAGTATATTATACACTAGTTTCGGTCAAAACAATCAAAATTAATTGGCGATTATTTGAAATGATACGAGACTTTTCAGATCATTTATATATGTTAAGAGAGAAGGTTATGATGGAAGTCCATGCAAAAAAATTATCTGAAAACTTGATTCTATGAAACTTTTCTAAATGCAAGCTTCGGCCAAAGAATCATAATATATTATACACTAGTTTATGCAAGTTTCAGTCAAAAATCAAATTAAACCGGGTACTGTTCGAAATAATACGAAACTTCACATATCATTTATAAATTTTTGCGAGGGAAGGTTATGATGGAAGTCCATGCAAAAAATCATCGGAAAATTTGATTTTATGAAACTTTTCGAAATGCAAGTTTCGATCAAAAATCTTAGTATATTATACAGTTATTTCGGTTAAAAAATCAAATTTAATTGGGGACTATTTGAAATGATACGAGACTTTTTAGATCATTTATATATGTTAAGTGAGAAGGTTATGATGGAAGTCCATGCAAAAAAATCATATGAAAACTAGATTCTATGTAACTTTTCTAAATGCAAGTTTCGGCCAAAAAATCATAATATATAATAGACTAGTTTATACTAGTTTCGGTCAAAAATCAAATTAATTCGGGGACTGTTCGAAATGATAAGAAACTTCACATATCATTTATATATTTTACGAGGGAAGGTTATGATGGAATTCCATGCAAAAAAATAATCTGAAAACGTGATTCTATGAAACTTTTCTAAATGCAAGTTTCGGCCAAAAATCATAATATATTATACACTAGTTTATGCAAGTTTCAGTCAAAAATCAAATTAAATCGGGTACTGTTCGAAATGATACGAAACTTCACATATCATTTATATATTTTTGCGAGGGAAGGTTATGATGAAAGTCCATGCAAAAAATCATCAGAAAATTAGATTTTATTAAACTTTTCGAAACGCAAGTTTCGGTCAAAAATCTTAGTATATTATACAGTTATTTCGGTTAAAAAAGCAAATTTAATTGGGGACTATTTGAAATGATACGAGACTTTTTAGATCATTTATATATGTTAAGTGGGAAGGTTATGATGGAATTCCATGCAAAAAAATCATATGAAAACTAGATTCTATGTAACTTTTCTAAATGCAAGTTTCGGCCAAAAAATCATAATATATAATAGACTAGTTTATACTAGTTTCGGTCAAAAATCAAATTAATTCGGGGACTGTTCGAAATGATAAGAAACTTCACATATTATTTATATATTTTACGAGGGAAGGTTATGATGGAATTCCATGCAAAAAATCATCGGAAAATAAGATTCAATGAAACTTTTCAAAATTTAAGTTTCGGTAAAAAATCATAGTATATTGTACACTAGTTTCGGTCAAAAAAATCAAATTTAATTGCGGACTATTTGAAATGATACGAGACTTTTCAGATCATTTATATATGTTAAGAGGGAAGGTTATGATAGAAGTCCATGCAAAAAAATCATCTGAAAACTTGATTCTATGAAACTTTTCTAATTGTAAGTTTCGGCCAAAAAATCATAATATATTATACACTAGTTTATACTAGTTTCAGTCAAAAATCAAAATAAATCGGGGACTGTTCGAAATGATAAGAAACTTCACATATCATTTATATATTTTATGAGGGAAGGTTATGATGGAAGTCCATGCAAAAAATCATCGGAAAATTAGATTCTATGACACTTTTCGAAATGCAAGTTTCGGTCAAAAATCATAGTATATTATACACTAGTTTCAGTCAAAAAAATCAAATTTAATTGGGGACTATTTGAAATGATACGAGACTTTTCAGATCATTTATATATGTTAAGAGGGAGGGTTATGATGGAAGTCCATAAAAAAAATCATCTGAAAATTTGATTTTATGAAACTTTTATAAATGCAAGTTTCGGCCAAAAAATCGTAATATATTATACACTAGTTTATAAAAGTTTCGGTCAAAAATCAAATAAAATCGGTTACTGTTCGAAATGATACGAAACTTCACATATCATTTATATATTTTACGAGAGAAGCTTATGATGGAAGTCCATGCAAAAAATCATCGGAAAATTAGATTCTATGAAACTTTTCAAAATGCATGTTTCGGTCAAAAATCGTAGTATATTATACACTAGTTTCGGTCAAAACAATCAAACTTAATTGGCGATTATTTGAAATGATACGAGACTTTTCGGATCATTTATATATGTTAAGAGAGAAGGTTATGATGGAAGTCCATGCAAAAAAATCATCTGAAAACTTGATTGTATGAAACTTTTCTAAATGCAAGTTTCGGCCAAACAATCATAATATATTATACACTAGTTTATGCAAGTTTCAGTTAAAAATCAAATAAAATCGGGTACTGTTCGAAATGATACGAAACTTCACATATCATTTATATATTTTTGCGAGGGAAGGTTATGATGGAAGTCCTTGCAAAAAATCATCGGAAAATTAGATTTTATTAAACTTTTCGAAATGCAAGTTTCGGTCAAAAATCTTAGTATATTATACAGTTATTTCGGTCAAAAAAATCAAATTTAATTGGGGACTATTTGAAATGATACGAGACTTTTCAGATCATTTATATATGTTAAGAGGGAGGGTTATGATGGAAGTCCATGCAAAAAAATCATCTGAAAATTTGATTTTATGAAACTTTAATAAATGCAAGTTTCGGCCAAAAAATCGTAATATTATACACTAGTTTATAAAAGTTTCGGTGAAAAATCAAATTAAATCGGTTACTGTTCGAAATGATACGAAACTTCACATATCATTTATATATTTTACGAGAGAAGCTTATGACGAAAGTCCATGCAAAAAATAATCGGAAAATTAGATTCTATGAAACTTTTCAAAATGCAAGTTTCGGTCAAAAATCATAGTATATTATACACTACTTTCGGTCAAAAATATCAAATTTAATTGGGGACTATTTGAAATGATACGAGACTTTTTAGATCATTTATATATGTTAAGTGAGAAGGTTATGATGGAAGTCCATGCAAAAAAATCATATGAAAACTAGATTCTATGTAACTTTTCTAAATGCAAGTTTCGGCCAAAATATAAAAATATATTATACACTAGTTTATACTAGTTTCGGTCAAAAATCAAATTAATTCGAGGACTGTTCGAAATGATAAGAAATTTCACATATCATTTATATATTTTACGAGGGAAGGTTATGATGGATTTTCACGCAAAAAATCATCGGAAAATTAGATTCTATGAAACTTTTCGAAATTCAAGTTTCAGTCAAAAATCATAGTATATTATACACTAGTTTCGGTCAAAAAAAATCAAATTTAATTGGCGACTATTTGAAATGATACGAGACTTTTCAGATCATTTATATATGCTAAGAGAGAAGGTTATGATGGAAGTCCCAGCAAAAAAAATCATCTGAAAACTTGATTCTATGAAACTTTTTTAAATGCAAGTTTCGGCTAAAAAATCATAATATATTATACACTAGTTAATGCAAGTTTCGATCAAAAATCAAATTAAATCGGGTAATGTTCGAAATGATACGAAACTTCACATATCATTTATATATTTTACGAGGTAAGGTTATGATGGAAGTCCATGCAAAAAATCATCGGAAAATTAGATTCTATGAAATTTTTCAAAATGCATGTTTTGGTAAAAATCATAGTAAATTATACACTAGTTTCAGTCAAAAAAATCAAATTTAATTGGCGACTATTTGAAATGATACGAGACTTTTCAGATCATTTATATATGTTAAGAGAGAAGGTTATGATGGAAGTCCATGCAAAAAAATCATCTGAAAACTTGATTCTATGAAACTTTTCTAAATGCAAGTTTCAACCAAAAAATCATAATATATTATAGACTAGTTTGTACTAGTTTCGGTCAAAAATCAAATTAAATCGGGGATTGTTCGAAATGATAAGAAACTTCACATATCATTTATATATTTTACGAGGGAAGGTTATGATGGAAGTCCATGCAAAAAATCATCGGAAAATTAGATTCTATGAAACTTTTCGAAATGCAAGTTTCGGTCATAAATCGTAGTATATTATACACTAGTTTCGGTCAAAACAATCAAATTTAATTGGCGATTATTTGAAATGATAAGAGACTTTTCAGATTATTTATATATGTTAAGAGAGAAGGTTATAATAGAAGTCCATGCAAAAAAATCATCTGAAAACTTGATTCTATGAAACTTTTCTAAATGCAAGTTTCGGCCAAAAAATCATAATATATTATACACTAGTTTATGCAAGTTTCAGTCACAAATCAAATTAAATCGGGTACTGTTCGAAATGATACGAAACTTCACATATCATTTATATATTTTACGAGGGAAGGTTATGATGGAAGTCAATGCCTAAAATCATCAGAAAAATAGATTCTATGAAACTTTTCGAAATGCAAGTTTCGGTCAAAAATCATAGTTTATTATACACTAGTTTCGGTCAAAAAAATCAAATTTAATTGGGGAGTATTTGAAATGAAACGAGACTTTTCAGATCATTTATATATGTTAAGAGGGAAGGTTATGATGGAAGTCCATGCAAAAAAATCATCTGAAAACTAGATTCTATGAAACTTTTCTAAATGCAAGTTTCGGCCAAAAAATCATAATATATTATAAACTAGTTTATACTAGTTTCAGTCAAAAATGAAATTAATTCGGGGACTGTTCGAAATGATAAGAAGCTTCACATATCATTTATATATTAAACGAGGGAAGGTTATGATTGAATTCCACGCAAAAAATCATCGGAAAATTAAATTCTATGAAAATTTTCGAAATGCAAGTTTCGGTCAAAAATCGTAGTATATTATACACTAGTTTCGGTCAAAACAATCAAAATTAATTGGCGATTATTTGAAATGATACGAGACTTTTCAGATCATTTATATATGTTAAGAGAGAAGGTTATGATGGAAGTCCATGCAAAAAAATTATCTGAAAACTTGATTCTATGAAACTTTTCTAAATGCAAGCTTCGGCCAAAGAATCATAATATATTATACACTAGTTTATGCAAGTTTCAGTCAAAAATCAAATTAAACCGGGTACTGTTCGAAATGATACGAAACTTCACATATCATTTATAAATTTTTGCGAGGGAAGGTTATGATGGAAGTCCATGCAAAAAATCATCGGAAAATTTGATTTTATGAAACTTTTCGAAATGCAAGTTTCGATCAAAAATCTTAGTATATTATACAGTTATTTCGGTTAAAAAATCAAATTTAATTGGGGACTATTTGAAATGATACGAGACTTTTTAGATCATTTATATATGTTAAGTGAGAAGGTTATGATGGAAGTCCATGCAAAAAAATCATATGAAAACTAGATTCTATGTAACTTTTCTAAATGCAAGTTTCGGCCAAAATATAAAAATATATTATACACTAGTTTATACTAGTTTCGGTCAAAAATCAAATTAATTCGAGGACTGTTCGAAATGATAAGAAATTTCACATATCATTTATATATTTTACGAGGGAAGGTTATGATGGATTTTCACGCAAAAAATCATCGGAAAATTAGATTCTATGAAACTTTTCGAAATTCAAGTTTCAGTCAAAAATCATAGTATATTATACACTAGTTTCGGTCAAAAAAAATCAAATTTAATTGGCGACTATTTGAAATGATACGAGACTTTTCAGATCATTTATATATGCTAAGAGAGAAGGTTATGATGGAAGTCCCAGCAAAAAAAATCATCTGAAAACTTGATTCTATGAAACTTTTTTAAATGCAAGTTTCGGCTAAAAAATCATAATATATTATACACTAGTTAATGCAAGTTTCGATCAAAAATCAAATTAAATCGGGTAATGTTCGAAATGATACGAAACTTCACATATCATTTATATATTTTACGAGGTAAGGTTATGATGGAAGTCCATGCAAAAAATCATCGGAAAATTAGATTCTATGAAATTTTTCAAAATGCATGTTTTGGTAAAAATCATAGTAAATTATACACTAGTTTCAGTCAAAAAAATCAAATTTAATTGGCGACTATTTGAAATGATACGAGACTTTTCAGATCATTTATATATGTTAAGAGAGAAGGTTATGATGGAAGTCCATGCAAAAAAATCATCTGAAAACTTGATTCTATGAAACTTTTCTAAATGCAAGTTTCAACCAAAAAATCATAATATATTATAGACTAGTTTGTACTAGTTTCGGTCAAAAATCAAATTAAATCGGGGATTGTTCGAAATGATAAGAAACTTCACATATCATTTATATATTTTACGAGGGAAGGTTATGATGGAAGTCCATGCAAAAAATCATCGGAAAATTAGATTCTATGAAACTTTTCGAAATGCAAGTTTCGGTCATAAATCGTAGTATATTATACACTAGTTTCGGTCAAAACAATCAAATTTAATTGGCGATTATTTGAAATGATAAGAGACTTTTCAGATTATTTATATATGTTAAGAGAGAAGGTTATAATAGAAGTCCATGCAAAAAAATCATCTGAAAACTTGATTCTATGAAACTTTTCTAAATGCAAGTTTCGGCCAAAAAATCATAATATATTATACACTAGTTTATGCAAGTTTCAGTCACAAATCAAATTAAATCGGGTACTGTTCGAAATGATACGAAACTTCACATATCATTTATATATTTTTGTGAGGGAAGTTTATGATGGAAGTCCATGCAAAAAATCATCGGAAAATTAGATTTTATGAAACTTTTCGAAATGCAAGTTTCGGTAAAAAATCTTAGTGTATTATACAGTTGTTTCGGTTAAAAAATCAAATTTAATTGGGGACTATTTGAAATGATACGAGACTTTTCAGATGATTTATATATGTTAAGTGGGAAGGTTATGATGGAAGTCCATGCAAAAAAATCATATGAAAACTAGATTCTATGTAACTTTTCTAAATGCAAGTTTCGGCCAAAAAATCATAATATATAATAGACTAGTTTATACTAGTTTCGGTCAAAAATCAAATTAATTCGGGGACTGTTCAAAATGATAAGAAACTTCACATATTATTTATATATTTTACGAGGGAAGGTTATGATGGAATTCCACGCAAAAAATCATCGGAAAATTAGATTCAATGAAACTTTTCAAAATGCAAGTTTCGGTCAAAAATCATAGTATATTGTACACTAGTTTCGGTCAAAAAAATCAAATTTAATTGGGGACTATTTGAAATGATACGAGACTTTTCAGATCATTTATATATGTTAAGAGGGAAGGTTATGATAGAAGTCCATGCAAAAAAATCATCTGAAAACTTGATTCTATGAAACGTTTCTAATTGTAAGTATCGGCCAAAAAATCATAATATATTATACACTAGTTTATACTAGTTTCAGTCAAAAATCAAATTAAATCGGGGACTGTTCGAAATGATAAGAACCTTCACATATCATTTATATATTTTATGAGGGAAGGTTATGATGGAAGTCCATGCAAAAAAATCTTTGGAAAATTAGATTCTATGAAACTTTTCGAAATGCAAGTTTCGGTCAAAAATCATAGTATATTATACTCTAGTTTCGGTCAAAAAAATTAAATTTAATTGGGGACTATTTGAAATGATACGAGACTTTTCAGATCATTTATATATATTAAGAGGGAGGTTTATGATGGAAGTCCATGCAAAAAAATCATCTGAAAATTTGATTCTATGAAACTTTTATAAATGCAAGTTTCGGCAAAAAAAATCATAATATATTATACACTAGTTTATAAAAGTTTCGGTCAAAAATCAAATTAAATCGGGTACTGTTCGAAATGATACGAAACTTCACATATCATTTATATATTTTACGAGAGAAGCTTATGATGGAAGTCCATGCAAAAAATCATCGGAAAATTAGATTCTATGAATCTTTTCAAACTGCATGTTTCGGTCAAAAATCATAGTATATTATACACTACTTTCGGTCAAAAATATCAAATTTAATTGGGGATTATTTGAAATGATACGAGACTTTTTAGATCATTTATATATGTTAAGTGGGAAGGTTATGATGGAAGTCCATGCAAAAAAATCATATGAAAACTAGATTCTATGTAACTTTTCTAAATGCAAGTTTCGGCGAAAATATCATAATATATTATACACTAGTTTATACTAGTTTCGGTCAAAAATCAAATTAATTCGGGGACTGTTCGAAATGATAAGAACCTTCACATATCATTTATATATTAAACGCGGGAAGGTTATGATTGAATTCCACGCAAAAAATCATCGGAAAATTAGATTCTATGAAACTTTTCGAAATGCAAGTTTCGGTCAAAAATCATAGTATATTATACACTAGTTTCGGTCAAAACAATCAAACTTAATTGGCGACTATTTGAAATGATACGAGACTTTTCAGATCATTTATATATGTTAAGAGGGAAGGTTATGATAGAAGTCCATGCAAAAAAATCATCTGAAAACTTGATTCTATGAAACGTTTTTAAAGGCAAGTTTCGGCCAAAAAATCATAATATATTATACACTAGTTTATGCAAGTTTCGATCAAAAATCAAATTAAATCGGGTACTGTTCAAAATGATACGAAACTTCACATATCATTTATATATTTTACGAGGTAAGGTTATGATGGAAGTCCCTGCAAAAAATCTTTGGAAAATTAGATTCTATGAAATTTTTCAAAATGCATGTTTCGGTAAAAAATCATAGTAAATTATACACTAGTTTCAGTCAAAAAAATCAAATTTAATTGGCGACTATTTGAAATGATACGATACTTTTCAGATCATTTATATATGTTAAGAGAGAAGGTTATGATGGAAGTCCATGCAAAAAAATCATCTGAAAACTTGATTCTATGAAACTCTTCTAAATGCAAGTTTCAACCAAAAAATCATAATATATTATAGACTAGTTTATACTAGTTTCGATCAAAAATCAAATTAATTCGGGGACTGTTCGAAATGATAAGAAACATCACATATCATTTATATATTTTACGATGGAAGGTTATGATTGAAGTCCATGCAAAAAATTTATCGGAAAATTAGATTCTATGAAACTTTTCAAAATGCAAGTTTCGGTCAAAAATCATAGTATATTATACACTACTTTCGGTCAAAAATATCAAATTTAATTGGGGACTATTTGAAATGATACGAGACTTTTTAGATCATTTATATATGTTAAGTGGGAAGGTTATGATGGAAGTCCATGCAAAAAAATCATATGAAAACTAGATTCTTTGTAACTTTTCTAAATGCAAGTTTCGGCCAAAATATCATAATATATTATACACTAGTTTATACTAGTTTCGGTCAAAAATCAAATTAATTCGGGGAATGTTCGAAATGATAAGAAATTTCACATATCATTTATATATTTTACGAGGGAAGGTTATGATGGATTTTCACGCAAAAAATCATCGGAAAATTAGATTCTATGAAACTTTTCGAAATGCAAGTTTCAGTCAAAAATCATAGAATATTATACACTAGTTTCGGTAATAAAAAAAAATCAAATTTAATTGGCGAAAATTTTTGAAATGATACGAGACTTTTCAGATCATTTATATATGTGAAGAGAGAAGGTTATGATGGAAGTCCCGGCAAAAAAAATCATCTGAAAACTTGATTCTATGAAACTTTTTAAATGCAAGTTTAGGCCAAAAAATCATAATATATTATACACTAGTTTATGCAAGTTTTGATCAAAAATCAAATTAAATCGGGTACTGTTCAAAATGATACGAAACTTCACATATCATTTATATATTTTACGAGTTAAGGTTATGATGGAAGTCCATGCAAAAAATTCATCGGAAAATTAGATTCTATGAATTTTTCAAAATGCATGTTTCGGTAAAAAATTATAGTAAATTTTACACTAGTTTCAGTCAAAAAAATCAAATTTAATTGGGGACTATTTGAAATGATACGAGACTTTTCAGATGATTTATATATGTTTAGAGAGAAGGTTATGATGGAAGTCCATGCAAAAAAATCATATGAAAACTAGATTCTATGTAACTTTTCTAAATGCAAGTTTCGGCCAAAAAATCATAATATATAATAGACTAGTTTATACTAGTTTCGGTCAAAAATCAAATTAATTCGGGGACTGTTCGAAATGATAAGAAACTTCACATATTATTTATATATTTTATGAGGGAAGGTTATGATGGAATTCCACGCAAAAAATCATCGGAAAATTAGATTCAATGAAACTTTTCAAAATGCAAGTTTCGGTCAAAAATCATAGTATATTGTACACTAGTTTCGGTCAAAAAAATCAAATTTAATTGGGGACTATTTGAAATGATACGAGACTTTTCAGATCATTTATATATGTTAAGAGGGAAGGTTATGATAGAAGTCCATGCAAAAAAATCATCTGAAAACTTGATTCTATGAAACGTTTCTAATTGTAAGTATCGGCCAAAAAATCATAATATATTATACACTAGTTTATACTAGTTTCAGTCAAAAATCAAATTAAATCGGGGACTGTTCGAAATGATAAGAACCTTCACATATCATTTATATATTTTATGAGGGAAGGTTATGATGGAAGTCCATGCAAAAAAATCTTTGGAAAATTAGATTCTATGAAACTTTTCGAAATGCAAGTTTCGGTCAAAAATCATAGTATATTATACTTTAGTTTCGGTCAAAAAAATTAAATTTAATTGGGGACTATTTGAAATTTTACGAGACTTTTCAGATCATTTATATATATTAAGAGGGAGGTTTATGATGGAAGTCCATGCAAAAAAATCATCTGAAAATTTGATTATATGAAACTTTTATAAATGCAAGTTTCGGCAAAAAAAATCATAATATATTATACACTAGTTTATAAAAGTTTCGGTCAAAAATCAAATTAAATCGGGTACTGTTCGAAATGATACGAAACTTCACATATCATTTATATATTTTACGAGAGAAGCTTATGATGGAAGTCCATGCAAAAAATCATCGGAAAATTAGATTCTATGAAACTTTTCAAACTGCATGTTTCGGTCAAAAATCATAGTATATTATACACTACTTTCGGTCAAAAATATCAAATTTAATTGGGGATTATTTGAAATGATACGAGACTTTTTAGATCATTTATATATGTTAAGTGGGAAGGTTATGATGGAAGTCCATGCAAAAAAATCATATGAAAACTAGATTCTATGTAACTTTTCTAAATGCAAGTTTCGGCCAAAATATCATAATATATTATACACTAGTTTATACTAGTTTCGGTCAAAAATCAAATTAATTCGGGGACTGTTCGAAATGATAAGAAGCTTCACATATCATTTATATATTAAACGCGGGAAGGTTATGATTGAATTCCACGCAAAAAATCATCGGAAAATTAGATTCTATGAAACTTTTCGAAATGCAAGTTTCGGTCAAAAATCATAGTATATTATACACTAGTTTCGGTCAAAACAATCAAACTTAATTGGCGACTATTTGAAATGATACGAGACTTTTCAGATCATTTATATATGTTAAGAGGGAAGGTTATGATAGAAGTCCATGCAAAAAAATCATCTGAAAACTTGATTCTATGAAACGTTTTTAAAGGCATGTTTCGGCCAAAAAATCATAATATATTATACACTAGTTTATGCAAGTTTCGATCAAAAATCAAATTAAATCGGGTACTGTTCAAAATGATACGAAACTTCACATATCATTTATATATTTTACGAGGTAAGGTTATGATGGAAGTCCCTGCAAAAAATCTTTGGAAAATTAGATTCTATGAAATTTTTCAAAATGCATGTTTCGGTAAAAAATCATAGTAAATTATACACTAGTTTCAGTCAAAAAAATCAAATTTAATTGGCGACTATTTGAAATGATACGATACTTTTCAGATCATTTATATATGTTAAGAGAGAAGGTTATGATGGAAGTCCATGCAAAAAAATCATCTGAAAACTTGATTCTATGAAACTCTTCTAAATGCAAGTTTCAACCAAAAAATCATAATATATTATAGACTAGTTTATACTAGTTTCGGTCAAAAATCAAATTAATTCGGGGACTGTTCGAAATGATAAGAAACATCACATATCATTTATATATTTTACGATGGAAGGTTATGATTGAAGTCCATGCAAAAAATCATCGGAAAATTAGATTCTATGAAACTTTTCAAAATGCAAGTTTCGGTCAAAAATCATAGTATATTATACACTACTTTCGGTCAAAAATATCAAATTTAATTGGGGACTATTTGAAATGATACGAGACTTTTTAGATCATTTATATATGTTAAGTGGGAAGGTTATGATGGAAGTCCATGCAAAAAAATCATATGAAAACTAGATTCTTTGTAACTTTTCTAAATGCAAGTTTCGGCCAAAATATCATAATATATTATACACTAGTTTATACTAGTTTCGGTCAAAAATCAAATTAATTCGGGGACTGTTCGAAATGATAAGAAATTTCACATATCATTTATATATTTTACGAGGGAAGGTTATGATGGATTTTCACGCAAAAAATCATCGGAAAATTAGATTCTATGAAACTTTTCGAAATGCAAGTTTCAGTCAAAAATCATAGAATATTATACACTAGTTTCGGTAATAAAAAAAATCAAATTTAATTGGCGACTATTTGAAATGATACGAGACTTTTCAGATCATTTATATATGTGAAGAGAGAAGGTTATGATGGAAGTCCCGGCAAAAAAAATCATCTGAAAACTTGATTCTATGAAACTTTTTTAAATGCAAGTTTAGGCCAAAAAATCATAATATATTATACACTAGTTTAAGCGAGTTTTGATCAAAAATCAAATTAAATCGGGTACTGTTCAAAATGATACGAAACTTCACATATCATTTATATATTTTACGAGTTAAGGTTATGATGGAAGTCCATGCAAAAAATTCATCGGAAAATTAGATTCTATGAATTTTTCAAAATGCATGTTTCGGTAAAAAATTATAGTAAATTATACACTAGTTTCAGTCAAAAAAATCAAATTTAATTGGGGACTATTTGAAATGATACGAGACTTTTCAGATGATTTATATATGTTTAGAGAGAAGGTTATGATGGAAGTCCATGCAAAAAAATCATATGAAAACTAGATTCTATGTAACTTTTCTAAATGCAAGTTTCGGCCAAAAAATCATAATATATAATAGACTAGTTTATACTAGTTTCGGTCAAAAATCAAATTAATTCGGGGACTGTTCGAAATGATAAGAAACTTCACATATTATTTATATATTTTACGAGGGAAGGTTATGATGGAATTCCACGCAAAAAATCATCGGAAAATTAGATTCAATGAAACTTTTCAAAATGCAAGTTTCGGTCAAAAATCATAGTATATTGTACACTAGTTTCGGTCAAAAAAATCAAATTTAATTGGGGACTATTTGAAATGATACGAGACTTTTCAGATCATTTATATATGTTAAGAGGGAAGGTTATGATAGAAGTCCATGCAAAAAAATCATCTGAAAACTTGATTCTATGAAACGTTTCTAATTGTAAGTATCGGCCAAAAAATCATAATATATTATACACTAGTTTATACTAGTTTCAGTCAAAAAAATCAAATTAAATCGGGGACTGTTCAAAATGATAAGAACCTTCACATATCATTTATATATTTTACGAGGGAAGGTTATGATGGAAGTCCATGCAAAAAATCATCGGAAAATTAGAATCTATGAAACTTTTCGAAATGCAAGTTTCGGTCATAAATCGTAGTATATTATACACTAGTTTCGGTCAAAACAATCAACTTTAATTGGCGATTATTTGAAATGATAAGAGACTTTTCAGATCATTTATATATGTTAAGAGAGAAGGTTATAATGGAAATTCCATGCAAAAAAATCATCTAAAAACTTTATTCTATGAAACTTTTCTAAATGCAAGTTTCGGCCAAAAAATCATAATATATTATACACTAGTTTATGCATGTTTCAGTCAAAAATCAAATTAAATCGGGTACTGTTCGAAATGATACGAAACTTCACATATCATTTATATATTTTTGTCAGGGAAGGTTATGATGGAAGTCCATGCAAATAATCATCGGAAAATTAGATTTAAGAAACTTTTCGAAATGCAAGTTTCGGTAAAAAATATTAGTGTATTATACAGTTGTTTCGGTTAAAAAATCAAATTTAATTGGGGACTATTTGAAATGATACGAGACTTTTCAGATGATTTATATATGTTAAGTGGGAAGGTTATGATGGAAGTCCATGCAAAAAAATCATATGAAAACTAGATTCTATGTAACTTTTCCAAATGCAAGTTTCGGCCAAAAAATCATAATATATAATAGACTAGTTTATACTAGTTTCGGTCAAAAATCAAATTAATTCGGGGACTGTTCGAAATGATAAGAAACTTCACATATCTTTTATATATTTTACGAGGGAAGGTTATGATGGAATTCCACGTAAAAAATCATCGGAAAATTAGATTCAATGAAACTTTTCAAAATGCATGTTTCGGTAAAAAATCATTGTATATTGTACACTAGTTTCGGTCAAAAAAATCAAATTTAATTGGGGACTATTTGAAATGATACGAGACTTTTCAGATCATTTATATATGTTAAGAGGGAAGGTTATGATGGAAGTCCATGCAAAAAAATCATCTGAAAACTTGATTCTATGAAACTCTTCTAAATGCAAGTTTCAACCAAAAAATCATAATATATTATAGACTAGTTTATACTAGTTTCGGTCAAAAATAAAATTAATTCGGGGACTGTTCGAAATGATAAGAACCTTCACATATCATTTATATATTTTACGATGGAAGGTTATGATTGAAGTCCATGCAAAAAATCATCGGAAAATTAGATTCTATGAAACTTTTCGAAATGCAAGTTTCGGTCAAAAATCATAGTATATTATACACTAGTTTCGGTCAAAAAAATTAAATTTAATTGGGGACTATTTGAAATGATACGAGACTTTTCAGATCATTTATATATATTAAGAGGGAGGTTTATGATGGAAGTCCATGCAAAAAAATCATCTGAAAATTTGATTCTATGAAACTTTTATAAATGAAAGTTTCGGCCAAAAAATCATAATATATTATACACTAGTTTATAAAAGTTTCGGTCAAAAATCAAATTAAATCGGGTACTGTTCGAAATGATACGAAACTTCACATATCATTTATATATTTTACGAGAGAAGCTTATGATGGAAGTACATGCAAAAAATCATCGGAAAATTAGATTCTATGAAACTTTTCAAACTGCATGTTTCGGTCAAAAATCATAGTATATTATACACTACTTTCGGTCAAAAATATCAAATTTAATTGGGGACTATTTGAAATGATACGAGACTTTTTAGATCATTTATATATGTTAAGTGGGAAGGTTATGATGGAAGTCCATGCAAAAAAATCATATGAAAACTAGATTCTATGTAACTTTTCTAAATGCAAATTTCGGCCAAAATATCATAATATATTATACACTAGTTTATACTAGTTTCGGTCAAAAATCAAATTAATTCGGGGACTGTTCGAAATGAAAAGAAGCTTCACATATCATTTATATATTAAACGAGGGAAGGTTATGATTGAATTCCACGCAAAAAATCATCGGAAAATTAGATTCTATGAAACTTTTCGAAACGCAAGTTTCGGTCAAAAATCATAGTATATTATACACTAGTTTCGGTCAAACCAATCAAACTTAATTGGCGACTATTTGAAATGATACGAGACTTTTCAGATCATTTATATATGTTAAGAGAGAAGGTTATGATGGAAGTCCCTGCAAAAAAAATCATCTGAAAACTTGATTCTATGAAACTTTTTTAAAGGCAAGTTTCGGCCAAAAAATCATAATATATTATACACTAGTGTATGCAAGTTTCGATCAAAAATCAAATTAAATCGGGTACTGTTCAAAATGATACGAAACTTCACATATCATTTATATATTTTACGAGGTAAGGTTATGATGGAAGTCCATGCAAAAAATCTTTGGAAAATTAGATTCTATGAAATTTTTCAAAATGCATGTTTCGGTAAAAAAATCATTGTAAATTATACACTAGTTTCAGTCAAAAAAATCAAATTTAATTGGCGACTATTTGAAATGATACGATACTTTTCAGATCATTTATATATGTTAAGAGAGAAGGTTATGATGGAAGTCCATGCAAAAAAATCATCTGAAAACTTGATTCTATGAAACTCTTCTAAATGCAAGTTTCAACCAAAAAATCATAATATATTATAGACTAGTTTATACTAGTTTCGGTCAAAAATCAAATTAATTCGGGGACTGTTCGAAATGATAAGAAACATCACATATCATTTATATATTTTACGATGGAAGGTTATGATTGAAGTCCATGCAAAAAATCATCGGAAAATTAGATTCTATGAAACTTTTCAAAATGCAAGTTTCGGTCAAAAATCATAGTATATTATACACTACTTTCGGTCAAAAATATCAAATTTAATTGGGGACTATTTGAAATGATACGAGACTTTTTAGATCATTTATATATGTTAAGTGGGAAGGTTATGATGGAAGTCCATGCAAAAAAATCATATGAAAACTAGATTCTTTGTAACTTTTCTAAATGCAAGTTTCGGCCAAAATATCATAATATATTATACACTAGTTTATACTAGTTTCGGTCAAAAATCAAATTAATTCGGGGACTGTTCGAAATGATAAGAAATTTCACATATCATTTATATATTTTACGATGGAAGGTTATGATGGATTTTCACGCAAAAAATCATCGGAAAATTAGATTCTATGAAACTTTTCGAAATGCAAGTTTCAATCAAAAATCATAGAATATTATACACAAGTTTCGGTAAAAATAAATCAAATTTAATTGGCGACTATTTGAAATGATACGAGACTTTTCAGATCATTTATATATGTGAAGAGAGAAGGTTATGATGGAAGTCCCGGCAAAAAAAATCATCAGAAAACTTGATTCTATGAAACTTTTTTAAATGCAAGTTTCGGCCAAAAAATCATAATATATTATACACTAGTTTATGCAAGTTTTGATCAAAAATCAAATTAAATCGGGTACTGTTCAAAATGATACGAAACTTCACATATCATTTATATATTTTACGAGTTAAGGTTATGATGGAAGTCCATGCAAAAAATTCATCGGAAAATTAGATTCTATGAATTTTTCAAAATGCATGTTTCGGTAAAAAATTATAGTAAATTATACACTAGTTTCAGTCAAAAAAATCAAATTTAATTGGCAACTATTTGAAATGATACGAGACTTTTCATATCATTTATATATGTTTAGAGAGAAGGTTATGATGGAAGTCCATGCAAAAAATCATCTGAAAACTTAATTCTATGAAACTTTTCTAAATGCAAGTTTTAGCCAAAAAATCATAATATATTATAGACTAGTTTATACTAGTTTCGGTCAAAAATCAAATTAATTCGGGGACTGTTCGAAATGATAAGAAACTTCACATATCATTTATATATTTTACGAGGGAAGGTTATGATGGAAGTCCATGCAAAAAATCATCAGAAAATTAGATTCTATGAAACTTTTCGAAATGCATGTTTCGGTCATAAATCGTAGTATATTATACACTAGTTTCGGTCAAAACAATCAACTTTAATTGGCGATTATTTGAAATGATAAGAGACTTTTCAGATCATTTATATATGTTAAGAGAGAAGGTTATAATGGAAATTCCATGCAAAAAAATCATCTAAAAACTTTATTCTATGAAACTTTTCTAAATGCAATCTTCGGCCAAAAAATCATAATATATTATACACTAGTTTATGCAAGTTTCAGTCAAAAATCAAATTAAATCGGGTACTGTTCGAAATGATACGAAACTACACATATCATTTATATATTTTTGTGAGGGAAGGTTATGATGGAAGTCCATGCAAATAATCATCGGAAAATTAGATTTAAGAAACTTTTCGAAATGCAAGTTTCGGTAAAAAATATTAGTGTATTATATAGTTGTTTCAGTTAAAAAATCAAATTTAATTGGGGACTATTTGAAATGATACGAGACTTTTCAGATGATTTATATATTTTAAGTGGGAAGGTTATGATGGAAGTCCATGCAAAAAAATCATATGAAAACTAGATTCTATGTAACTTTTCTAAATGCAAGTTTCGGCCAAAAAATCATAATATATAATAGACTAGTTTATACTAGTTTCGGTCAAAAATCAAATTAATTCGGGGACTGTTCGAAATGATAAGAAACTTCACATATCTTTTATATATTTTACGAGGGAAGGTTATTATGGAATTCCACGTAAAAAATCATCGGAAAATTAGATTCAATGAATCTTTTCAAAATGCATGTTTCGGTCAAAAATCATTGTATATTGTACACTAGTTTCGGTCAAAAAAATCAAATTTAATTGGGGACTATTTGAAATGATACGAGACTTTTCAGATCATTTATATATGTTAAGAGGGAAGGTTATGATAGAAGTCCATGCAAAAAAATCATCTGAAAACTTGATTCTATGAAACGTTTCTAATTGTAAGTTTCGGCCAAAAAATCATAATATATTATACACTAGTTTATACTAGTTTCAGTCAAAAAAATCAAATTAAATCGGGGATGTTCGAAATGATAAGATCCTTCACATATCATTTATATATTTGATGAGGGAAGGTTATGATGGAAGTCCATGCAAAAAATCATTGGAAAATTAGATTCTATGAAACTTTTCGAAATGCAAGTTTCTTTCAAAAATCATACTATATTATACTCTAGTTTCGGTCAAAAAAATCAAATTAAATTGGGGACTATTTGAAATGATACGAGACTTTTCAGATCATTTATATATATTAAGAGGGAGGTTTATGATGGAAGTCCATGCAAAAAAATCATCTGAAAATTTGATTCTATGAAACTTTTATAAATGCAAGTTTCAGCCAAAAAATCATAATATATTGTACACTAGTTTATAAAAGTTTCGGTTTAAAATCAAATTAAATCGGGTACTATTCGAAATGATACGAAACTTCACATATCATTTATATATTTTACGAGAGAAGCTTATGATGGAAGTCCATGCAAAAAATCATCGGAAAATTAGATTCTATGAAACTTTTCGAAATGCAAGTTTATGTCAAAAATTATAGTATATTATACACTAGTTTCGGTCAAAAAAATAAAATTTAATTGGGGACTATTTGAAATGATACGAGACTTTTCAGATCATTTATATATGTTAAGAGACAAGGTTATGATGGAAGTCAATGCAAAAAAATCATCTGAAAACTTGATTCTATGAAACTTTTATAAATGCAAGTTTCGACCAAAAAATCATAATATATTATACACAAGTTTATACAAGTTTCGGTCAAAAATCAAATTAAATCAGGTACTGTTCGAAATGATACGAAACTCCACATATCATTTATATATTTTACGAGGGAAGGTTATGATGGAAGTCCATGCAAAAAATCGTCGGAAAATTAGAATTTGTGAAACTTTTCGAAATGCAAGTTTCGGTCAAAAATCATAGTATATTATACAATAGTTTCGGTCAAAAAAATCATATTTAATTGGCGACTATTTGAAATGATACGAGACTTTTCATATCATTTATATATGTTAAGAGGGAAGGTTTTGATGGAAGTCCAAACAAAAAAAATCATCTGAAAACTATATTCTATGAAACTTTTCAAATGCAAGTTTCGGCCAAAAAATCATAATATATTATACAAAACTTCACATATCATTTATATATTTTTGCGAGGGAAGGTTATGATGGAAGTCCATGCAAAAAAAATCATCGGAAAATTAGATTCTATGAAACTTTTAGAAATGCAAGTTTCGGTCAAAAATCATAGTATCTTATATAGTAGTTTCGGTTAAAGAAATCAAATTTAATTGGGGACTATTTGAAATGATACGAGACTTTTCAGATCATTTATATATGTTAAGAGGGAAGGTTATGATGGAAGTTCATGCAAAAAAATTATCTGAAAACTAGATTCTATGAAACTTTTTTAAATGCAAGTTTCGGCCAAAAATGATAATATAATATTCAATAATTTATACTAGTTTCGGTCAAAAATCAAATTAATTCGTGGACTGTTCGAAATGATATGAAATTTCACATATCATTTATATATTTTACGAGGGAAGGTTATGATGGAAGTCCATGCAAAAAATCATAGTATATTATACACTAGTTTCGGTCAAAAAAATCAAATTTAATTGGGGACTATTTGAAATGATACAAGACTCTCCAGATCATTTATATGTGTTAAGAGTTAAGGTTATGATGGAAGTCAATGCAAAAAAATCATATGAAAACTTGATTCTATGAAACTTTTATAAATGCAAGTTTCGACCAAAAAATCATAATATATTATACACTAGTTTATACAAGTTTCGGTCAAAAATCAAATTAAATCGGGTACTGTTCGAAATGATACGAAACTTAACAAATCATTTATATATTTTACGAGGGAAGGTTATGATGAAAGTCCATTCAAAAATTCATCGGAAAATTAGATTCTATGAAACTTTTCGAAATGCAAGTTCCGGTAAAAAATCATAGTATATTATACACTAGTTTTGGTCAAAAAAATCATATTTAATTAGCGACTATTTGAAATGATACGAGACTTTTCAGATCATTTATATATGTTAAGAGGGAAGGTTTTGATGAAGTCCATGCAAAAAAATCATCTGAAAACTAGATTCTATGAAACTTTTCAAATGCAAGTTTCGGCCAAAAAGCATAATATATTATACACTAGTTTATACTAGTTTCGGTCAAAAATCAAATTAATTCGGGGACTGTTCGAAATGATACAAAACTCCACATATCATTTATATATTTTTGCGAGGGAAGGTTATGATGGAAGTCCATGCAAAAAAAATCATCGGAAAATTATATTTTATGAAACTTTTAGAAATGCAAGTTTCGGTCAAAAATCATAGTATCTTATACAGTAGTTTCTGTTAAAAAAATCAAATTTAATTGGGGACTATTTGAAATGATACTAGACTTTTCAGATCATTTATATATGTTAAGAGAGAAGGTTATGATGGAAGTCCATGCAAAAAATCATATGAAAACTAGATTCTATGTAACTTTTCTAAATGCAAGTTTCGGCCAAAAAATCATAATATATTATAGACTAGTTTATACTTGTTTCGGTCAAAAATCAGATTAATTTGGGGACTATTCGAAATGATAAGAAACTTCACATATCATTTATATATTTTATGAGCGACGGTTATGATGGAAGTCCATGCAAAAAATCATCGGAAAATTAGATTCTATGAAACTTTTCGAAATGCAAGTTTCGGTAAAAAATCATAGTATATTATACACTAGTTTCGGTCAAAAAAATAAAATTTAATTGGGGACTATTTTAAATGATATGAGACTTTTCAAATTATTTATATATGTTAAGGGGGGAGTTTATGATGTAAGTCCATGCAAAAAAATCATTTGAAAACTTGATTCTATGAAACTTTTCTAAATGTAAGTTTCGGCCAAAATATCATAATATATTATACACTAGTTTATACTAGTTTTAGTCAAAAATCAAATTAAATTGGGGACTGTTCGAAATGATAAGAAACTTCACATATCATTTATATATTTTACGAGGGAAGGTTATGATGGAAGTCCACTCAAAAAATCATCGGAAAATTAGATTCTATGAAACATTTCAAAATGCAAATTTCGGTAAAAAAATCATAGTATATATACACTAGTTTCGGTCAAAAAAATCAAATTTAATTGGCGACTATTTGAAATGATACGAGACCTTTCAGATCATTTATATAAGTTAAGAGAGAAGGTTATGATGGAAGTCCATGCAAAAAAACTCATCTGAAAACTTGATTCTATGAAACATTTATAAATGCATGTTTCGGCCAAAAGATCATAATATATTATACACTAGTTTATACAAGTTTCGGCCAAAAATCAAATTAAATCGGGTACTGTTCGAAATGATACGAAACTTCACATATAATTTATATATTTTACGATGGAAGTTTATGATAGAAGTCCACGCAAAAAATCATCGGAAAATTAGATTCTATGAAACTTTTCGAAATGCAAGTTTCGGTCAAAAATCATAGTATATTATACACTAGTTTCGGTCAAAAAAAAAATTTAATTGGGGAATATTTGAAATGATACGAGACTTTTCAGATCATTTATATATGTTAAGAGGGAAGGTTATGATGGAAGTCCATTCAAAATAATCATCTGAAAACTAGATTCTATGAAACTTTTATAAATGCAAGTTTCGGCCAAAAAATCATAATTTATTATACACTAGTTTATACAAGTTTCGGTCAAAAATTAAATTAAATCGGGTAATGTTCAAAATGATACGAAACTTCACATATCATTTATATATTTTACGAGGGAAGGTTATGATGGAAGTTCATGCAAAAAATCGTCGGAAAATTAGATTCTATGAAACTTTTCGAAAAGCAATTTTCGGTCAAAAATCATAGTATATTATACACTAGTTTCGGTCAAAAAAATAAAATTTAATTGGGGAATATTTGAAATGATACGAGACTTTTCAGTTCATTTATACATGTTAAGAGGGAAGGTTATGATGGAATTCCATGCAAAAAAATCATCTGAAAACATGATTCTATGAAACTTTTCTAAATGCAAGTTTCGGCCAAGAAATCATAATATATTATACATTAGTTTATGCAAGTTTCAGTCAAAAATCAAATTAAATCGGTTATGATGGAAGTCCATGCAAAAAATCATTGGAAAATTAGATTTTATGAAACTTTTCGAAATGCATGTTTCGGTCAAAAATCTTATTATATTATAAAGTTGTTTCGGTTAAAAAATCAAATTTAATTGGGGACTATTTGAAATGATACGAGACTTTTCAGATCATTTATATATGTTAAGTGGGAAGGTTATGATGGAAGTCCATGCAAAAAAAATCTTATGAAGACAAGATTCTATGAATCCTTTTTATATGCAAGTTTCGGCCAAAAATGATAATATAATATTCACTAGTTTATACTAGTTTCGGTCAAAAATCAAATTAATTCGTGGACTGTTCGAAATGATATGAAATTTCACCTATCATTTATATATTTTATGAGGGAAGGTTATGATGGAAGTCCATGCAAAAAATCATCGGAAAATTAGATTCTATGAAACTTTTCAAAATGCAAGTTTCGGTCAAAAATCATAGTATATTATACACTAGTTTCGGTCAAAAAAATCAAATTTAATTGGGGACTATTTGAAATGATACGAGACATTTCAGATCATTTATATAATGTAAGAGGGATGGTTATGATGGAAGTCCATGCAAAAAAATTGTACATGTTAAGAATTGGCAGAATTTTTGACAAACAAGAAGCTATGAACTTAGTTCAGGATGTCACACCAGATGTTGTGACATTAACAAACAAAGTAAAAGTTATGAAATTAGTTCAGGACATCAGGATCTCACACCAGATGTTGTGACATTACAAACCTTCTATCTGACTTAAATAATGCGTAACAGAAGTGATTAAATTCAGGAGAAAATATCTCGAATTAATTGTAAAAAGATAAGCACTCCAAGGCGCATCTTTAGGAAGCTTAGTTATTTTGTTCCAATGTAACAGAATAACTAACTCACCTTGATTCAAGGAGATAACAAACTAACTCAACCTAATTCAAGGAGATGACTGTGGGATTTATCAAAGTCTGGATAATTTGCAAAAAACCCACAAACCAAGAATCTATTTAAGGAGCTGAAACACTCAAGAAAATAGCACGAATTTAAGAAGACTGTAAAGGGTGTTTGTGAAGCTAGTTATATTTAAGCAGGTTTTAATTGTTTGTCACTTTATGAGCTTTTAAGCAAAAAGTGAATTGTGTCTTGATTGAAACTTTTAAGTAAGATCAAGCTGGTGTGTATGAAGTGTGACTTCAATTTTATTAATCATTGTAAAGATCACTGTGTGATTGAGGGGGAGTGAGTAGGTACTCATATCTAAGTAGAGTCTTAGGTAGAAATTTCCTTAGGTAGATATTAAGTGAAGGATTAAACTGATTGGTTTAACTCCATAATTAATATTACTTATATTGGATTTCCTTCCTGGCTTGGTAGCCCCCAGATGTAAGTGTGGAGATACACTGAACTGGGTTAACAATTTCCTGTGTCATTTAATTTACTAGCTCATTAATTTTTGTTTAAGATTTCAAGTGTCTAAACATCTGATTCGACATCACATATCTGATCCCAGAATTTCAATTGGCATCAGAGCAGGCACCCTGCCTGTATAACTGGGTGAGATCTAGGGACTGCAAATTTTGGGAACATGGACAAAGATGTAGGATCTGTGAATCGACCACCTATATTGGATGGATCCAACTATGATTACTGGAAGCCAAGAATGGTAGCATTCTTGAAATATCTTGATAGCAGGGCTTGGAAAGCAGTTAACAAAGGATGGGAGCACCCTGTCAAAGACAATAAGGATGGGGCAAAAGTGATGAAGCCTGAAGAAGAGTGGAGCAAGGAGGAAGAAGAGTCAGCACTTGGAAATTCCAAAGCCTTAAATGCCCTATTCAATGGCATTGACATGAACATATTTAGGCTTGTGCATCACTGTGAGCTAGCCAAGGATGTTTGGGACACTCTCAAAACTACTCATGAAGGAACATCAAAGGTGAAGATGTCAAGACTTCAACTTCTCACCACCAAGTTTGAGAACTTGAGGATGAAAGAAGATGGACCCTAAGAGTGACAAAGGGATATTTCTTGGATACTCCATAAATAGCAGAGCTTACAGAGTATTTAACTCCAGAACCAAGGTTATAATGGAGTCAATAAATGTAATTATTGATGATACCTATGTAAAGACAGATGTTGCTGATGATGTTGGAACATCTGCTGACAATCAAACTGAAGTTGAAATAGATAGTGATAATCTTGACTTCACTTTAACTGAAGCAAGGTCAGAGCAATCCAATAAACCTCCCTCCATCAGAATCCAGAAAGATCATCCTAAAGAACTGATAATTGGTGATCCCAACGGTGGTGTCATCACTAGATCAAGAGAGATGATCTCAGGCTCTTGCTTTGTTTCAAAGATAGAACTTAAGAACATCAAGGAAGCTCTGAATGATGAGTACTGGATCTCTGCTATGCAGGAAGAATTAGGCCACTTTACAAGGAATGAAGTATGGGATCTTGTTCCTAGGCCTGATGACATTAATGTGATTGGCACTAAGTGGGTGTACAAAAACAAGTCTAATGGGCAGGGAGTAGTTACAAAAAACAAGGCTAGGCTTGTAGCTCAAGGATATACACAAATTGAGGGGGTAGATTTTGATGAAACCTTTGCACCAGTAGCAAGGCTTGAATCAATCAGACTACTCCTAGGAATTGCTTGCATCCTAAAGTTCAAACTATTTCAGATGGATGTTAAAAGTGCCTTTCTAAATGGGTACCTTAATGAGGAAGTATATGTGGAGCAACCAAAGGGATTTGTTGATCCAAGTTGTCCAGACCATGTATATAAGCTGAGGAAGGCTCTGTATGGTCTAAATCAAGCTCCCAGAGCATGGTATGAAAGACTGACCACCTTTCTCACTAAACATGGATACAGGAAAGGAGGCATAGACAAAACCCTGTTTGTAAAGGATGAAGAGGTAAAGGTTATGATTGCTCAGATATATGTGGATGACATAGTGTTTGGTGGGATGTCAGACAAGATGGTTAAACATTTTGTGACTCAAATGGAGTCTGAGTTTGAAATGCGCCTAGTGGGAGAACTAACTTACTTCCTTGGACTACAAATAAAATAGATGGAGGACTCCATGTTCATATCCCAAAGCAAGTATGCAAAGAACACTGTCAAGAAGTTTGGGATGGACAATGCAAGTCACAAGAGAACACCTGCCCCCACTCATTTAAAACTGACAAAGGATGACAAAGGTGAGAGTGTGGACCAAAGCTTGTACAGAAGCATGATTGGAAGTCTACTATATCTTACAGCTAGCAGACCAGATATAGCTTTTGCAGTAGGTGTGTGTGCAAGGTATCAAGCTGAACCAAAAGTGAGCCATCTAAACCAGGTTAAGAGGATCTTGAAATATGTAAATGGTACTTGTGACTATGGCATAATGTATTCTCATGGTTGTGAACCAATCCTCACTGGATTTTGTGATGCTGACTGGGCTGGAAGTGCTGATGATAGAAAGAGTACATCAGAAGGATGCTTCTTTCTAGGGAACTATTTAATTTCTTGGTTCAGTAAGAAACAAAATTGTGTGTCCTTATCCACTGCTGAAGCTGAATATATTGCAGCTGGTAGCAGTTGTTCACAGCTGGTATGGATGAAACAAATGCTCACAAAATACAATGTCCCACAAGATGTCATGACATTGTACTGTGACAATTTAAGTGTTATTAACATCTCCAAAAATCCTATCCAACACAGCAGAACTAAGCACATAGATATCAGACATCACTTCATCAGAGACCTTATGGAAGAGAAGGTGATCACATTAGAGCATGTAGCCACAGAGCTGCAATTAGCTGACATAATTTACTAAGGCTTTGGATGTTACCCAATTTGAAAACCTAAGGGGTAAATTGGGAATCTGCATATGTAACATATAGCAGTTATGGAGAAGTGCCAGCATGTCTCATGACATTGTGTGGCATGATCACCAGATGGCAGTACTAGTCTGGCCAATAACTGTTTGTATTCCAATCTTGAAAATTCCAATAGCAACGGTTTCTATATATGTACAAACGTGCTTTCAACTCCTCACATCCTCATTAGCTCCACTGAACGTTTTGCATGCTACAGCTGAATCTCTAAACTCATCCAAATCTATCAAACCTTTACACATTTCCACTACAATCGAAAAAATGTCTCAACATCAAAATCCTAACTCCATTGATGAGGGTCTCAATCAAGAAGACGTGGTGAACGCAACTCCAATATCTGTAGTACCAATGGATGCTACTCCTATAAATGAGATCAGAGGAAGCATTCCTATTGCTCAAAAACCCAGGACTCCCCATGCAAGAAGACCTAAGGAGCCAGTCTTCAGCAAAAGCAAGGGAACTCCTTCATCTTCCAGCACCCCCAAAGCTTCTGCTTATGTGGACGCATCAATCAAACAGCTTGTAACCAGGATCCTGGCGGAACAAAGAGTTGTGCCTGGGGTATCTGTTCCCCTGAACAGTATGCCTGCTCCACAAGAAGAACCAAGAAACCAAGCTGAAGAGGACATACCTGCTCCACAGGATGTCCCAAGAAATGTTGAAACACCTGAGGGCCAGGACAAAGCCCCAAATGATGATGATAAAGCTACTGATGATCAAGCTTCTAATGATCAAGCTGTTGAGAAAGAGGCTTCCCAACCTCCACCAGTTGAAAATCTGGATGATGACTCTGACACATAGATCATAGCTTCTGTTAATCCCAACATAGCCAAGAGGCTTAGGGCTAGGAAGGATAAGAAGCTAGCTGCTCATGCAACTCCTGAAAAGAGACAGTTAACTCCCAAGAAGGACAAGGTCAAAGTTGCCTTTGGACCTACAAAGCAATGGAGTAAGGTAAGCACCCAGAAGAGGAAGGCTACAACTCCATCTGACTCTGATGTTGAGGATCATGTCCCAACATCTCAACCCAGAAAGAAGCCAGCACCTCCTATGACTGCCACTGTTGTCCCTGAGGCACCGCTGGACAATGTGTCCTTCCACCATGTCTCTAGTGTAAGCAAGTGGAAGTATGTCTATCAAAGAAGGGTGGCTCTGGAAAGAGAGCTGGGTAGCAATGCCTTGGAATGCACTGAGGTAATTGACTTAATCTCCAATGCTGGTTTATTCAAAACTGTCTCAAATTTCTCTCCTTGTTATGAACTGCTGGTAAAAGAGTTCATAGTCAACCTACAAGAAGGGTGTGCAGATGGGAAATCTGAGGATTTCAGGAACGTATATGTGAGGGGAAGATGTGTAGATTTCTCTCCTAGGGTGATAAATCAGTACCTGGGGAGAGAATCAGATGGGCCAAATGAGCTTGGCAAGACTGACAACCAAGTCGGCAAAATCATCACAGCCAACCAGGTCAAGTCATGGCCAGTCAAAGGCAAACTATCTGTCAGCTTGTTAACCAGAAAGTATGATATGCTGCACAGGATTGGAACAGTCAACTGGGTCCCAACCAACCACACCTCATCTATAGCTACTGGGCTTGGAAGGTTTATCTGTGCTGTAGGCACCCAAACCAAGTTGGATTATGGGGCATATATCTTTGATCAAACTCTCAAGCATGCAGGAACCTCAGCAATCAAGCTTCCAATAGCCTTCCCATCACTGCTTTGTGGAATAATACTCAACCAATATCCAGGCATCCTTACTGACAAGGATTTTGTCTGTAAAAGGGAGAGTCCACTGTCCTTTCACTACAAACTGTTTCTGAGTCATCATGCTGCAGATGTTGAAGCACCAGGTGGGACATCTGCTGGGCCATCTGCTGTCAAGACTCCCATATCAAAGGCAACCCTGATTGCAGAGCTCAAGACAACCTGCAAAGAGCTGGATGAAAGGAAGAAGAAGCTTGAGGACATAATTCAAAGGCTGGAGCTGGAAGAGGTTGCTAAGAATGTTGATCAATCTGATGCTGAGTCTGAGGATGCAGAAGATACAGAGTATACTGAGTCTGAGTAAAGCTGTGTGTGGTGGAAAATGTTGTGTCTGTTTTGCTTTGTATTTCTGAATGTTTTTCTGTTTCTGTTTCTGTAATGGTTGGCCCCTAATTTCTGTCTAACAAGGGGGAGAAGTGTATTGAACAATGCCTATTGTTGTTAATGCCTGTTAGATGAACAATGCTGATGTTATATTTCTGTCTTCTGAACTAAGTTATATTTGAATGTTCATTGGTATATCAAAGTCTGTTGAACAAGTCATAGCAGTATACATACATGTTTGAGGGGGAGCAAATTATTAGCTCTCACATGATTCAACAGAAAAGAACTCTGCTGCTCTCTGATAAAACCAGAAGATTGTGTTAGCCAAAAATTAGCCAAAGGGGGAGTTTGTAGATGTTAAGAATTGGCAGAATTTTTGACAAACAAGAAGCTATGAACTTAGTTCAGGATGTCACACCAGATGTTGTGACATTAACAAACAAAGTAAAAGTTGTGAAATTAGTTCAGGACATCAGGATCTCACACCAGATGTTGTGACATCACAAACCTGCTATCTGACTTAAATGATGCGTAACAGAAGTGATTAAATTCAGGAGAAAATATCTGGAATTAATTGTAAAAAGATAAGCACTCCAAGGCGCATCTTTAGGAAGCTTAGTTATCTGGTTCCAATGTAACAAAATAACTAACTCACCTTGATTCAAGGAGATAACAAACTAACTCAACCTAATTCAAGGAGATGACTGTGGGATTTATCAAAGTCTGGATAATTTGCAAAAAGCCCACAAACCAAGCATCTATTTAAGGAGCTGAAACACTCAAGAAAATAGCACGAATTTAAGAAGACTGTAAAGGGTGTTTGTGAAGCTAGTTATATTTAAGCAGGTTTTAATTGTTTGTCACTTTATGAGCTTTTAAGCAAAAAGTGAATTGTGTCTTGATTGAAACTTTTAAGTAAGATCAAGCTGGTGTGTATGAAGTGTGACTTCAATTTTATTAATCATTGTAAAGATCACTGTGTGATTGAGGGGGAGTGAGTAGGTACTCATATCTAAGTAGAGTCTTAGGTAGAAATTGCCTTGGGTAGATATTAAGTGAAGGATTAAACTGATTGGTTTAACTCCATAATTAATATTACTTATATTGGTTTAACTCCATAATTAAAATCAAAATAAATCGGGTACTGTTCGAAATGATACGAAACTTCACATATCATTTATATATTTTACGAGGGAAGGTTATGATGGAAGTCCATGCAAAAAAATCTTCGGAAAATTAGATTCTATGAAACTTTTCGAAATGCAAGTTTCGGTCAAAAATCCTAGTATATTTTTCACTAGTTTCGGTCAAAAAAATCAAATTTAATTGGGGACTATTTGAAATGATACGAGACTTTTCAGATCATTTATATATGTTAAGAGGGAAGGTTATGATGGAAGTCCATGTAAAAAAAACATCTGAAAACTAGATTCTAGAAACTTTTCTAAATGCAAGTTTCGGCCAAAAAATCGTAATATATTATACACTAGTTTATAAAAGTTTCGGACAAAAATCAAATTAAATCGGTTACTATTTGAAATGATACGAAACTTCACATATCATTTATATATTTTACGAGAGAAGCTTATGATGGAAGTCCATGCAAAAAATCATCGGAAAATTAGATTCTATGAAACTTTTCGAAATGCAAGTTTCGGTCAAAAATCGTAGTATATTATACACTAGTTTTGGTCAAAACAATCAAATTTAATTGGCCATTATTTGAAAGGATACGAGACTTTTCAGATCATTTATATATGTTAAGAGAGAAGGTTATGATGGAAGTCCATGCAAAAAAATAATCTGAAAACTTGATTCTATGAAACTTTTCTAAATGCAAGTTTCGACCAAAAAATCATAATATATAATACACTAGTTTATGCAAGTTTCAGTCAAAAATCAAATTAAATCGGGTACTGTTCGAAATGATACGAAACTTCACATATCATTTATATTTTTTTGCGAGGGAAGGTTATGATGAAAGTCCATGCAAAAAATCATCGGAAAATTAGATTTTATTAAACTTTTCGAAATGCAAGTTTCGGTCAAAAATCTTAGTATATTATACAGTTATTTCGGTTAAAAAATCAAATTTAATTGGGGACTATTTGAAATGATACGAGACTTTTTAGATCATTTATATATGTTAAGTGGGAAGGTTATGATGGAAGTCCATGCAAAAAAATCATATGAAAACTAGATTCTATGTAACTTTTCTAAATGCAAGTTTCGGCCAAAAAATCATAATATATAATAGACTAGTTTATACTAGTTTCGGTCAAAAATCAAATTAATTCGGGGACTGTTCGAAATGATAAGAAACTTCACATATCATTTATATATTTTACGAGGGAAGGTTATGATGGAATTCCATGCAAAAAATCATCGGAAAATAAGATTCAATGAAACTTTTCAAAATGCAAGTTTCGGTCAAAAATCATAGTATATTGTACACTAGTTTCGGTCAAAAAAATCAAATTTAATTGGGGACTATTTGAAATGATACGAGACTTTTCAGATCATTTATATAAGTTAAGAGGGAAGGTTATGATAGAAGTCCATGCAAAAAAATCATCTGAAAACTTTATTCTATGAAACGTTTCTAATTGTAAGTATCGGCCAAAAAATCATAATATATTATACACTAGTTTATACTAGTTTCAGTCAAAAATCAAATTAAATTGGGGACTGTTCGAAATGATAAGAATCTTCACATATCATTTATATATTTTATGAGGGAAGGTTATGATGGAAGTCCATGCAAAAAATCATTGGAAAATTAGATTCTATGAAGCTTTTCGAAATGCAAGTTTCGGTCAAAAATCATAGTATATTATACTCTAGTTTCGGTCAAAAAAATTAAATTTAATTGGGGACTATTTGAAATGATACGAGAGTTTTCAGATCATTTATATATATTAAGAGGGAGGTTTATGATGGAAGTCCATGCAAAAAAATTATCTGAAAATTTGATTCTATGAAACTTTTATAAATGCAAGTTTCGGCCAAAAAATCATAATATATTATACACTAGTTTATAAAAGTTTCGGTCAAAAATCAAATTAAATCGGGTACTGTTCGAAATGATACGAAACATCACATATCATTTATATATTTTACGAGAGAAGTTTATGATGGAAGTCCATGCAAAAAATCATCGGAAAATTAGATTCTATGAAACTTTTCAAACTGCATGTTTCGGTCAAAAATCAAAGTATATTATACACTACTTTCGGTCAAAAATATCAAATTTATTTGGGGACTATTTGAAATGATACGAGACTTTTTAGATCATTTATATATGTTAAGTGGGAAGGTTATGATGGAAGTCCATGCAAAAAAATCATATGAAAACTAGATTCTATGTAACTTTTCTAAATGCAAGTTTCGGCCAAAATATCATAATATATTATACACTAGTTTATACTAGTTTCGGTCAAAAATCAAATTAATTCGGGGACTGTTCGAAATGATAAGAAATTTCACATATCATTTATATATTTTACGAGGGAAGGTTATGATGGATTTTCACGCAATAAATCATCGGAAAATTAGATTCTATGAAACTTTTCGAAATGCAAGTTTCAGTCAAAAATCATAGTATATTATACACTAGTTTCTGTGAAAAAAAATCAAATTTAATTGGCGACTATTTGAAATGATACGAGACTTTTCAGATCATTTATATATGTTAAGAGAGAAGGTTATGATGGAAGTCCCTGCAAAAAAAATAATCTGAAAACTTGATTCTATGAAACTTTTTTAAAGGCAAGTTTCGGCCAAAAAATCATTATATATTATACACTAGTTTATGCAAGTTTCGATCAAAAATCAAATTAAATCGGGTACTGTTCGAAATGATACGAAACTTCACATATCATTTATATATTTTACGAGGTAAGGTTATGATGGAAGTCCATGCAAAAAATCATCGGAAAATTAGATTCTATGAAATTTTTCAAAATGCATGTTTCGCTAAAAAATCATAGTAAATTAAACACTAGTTTCAGTAAAAAAAATCAAATTTAATTGGCGACTATTTGAAATGATACGATACTTTTCAGATCATTTATTTATGTTAAGAGAGAAGGTTATGATGGAAGTCCATGCAAAAAAATCATCTGAAAACTTGATTCTATGAAACTTTTCTAAATGCAAGTTTCAGCCAAAAAATCATAATATATTATAGACTAGTTTATACTAGTTTCAGTCAACAATCAAATTAATTCGAGGACTGTTCGAAATGATAGGAAACTTCACATATAATTTATATATTTTACGAGGGAAGGTTATGATGGAAGTCCATGCAAAAAATCATCGGAAAATTAGATTCTATGAAACTTTTCGAAATGCAAGTTTCGGTCATAAATCGTTATATATTATACACTAGTTTCGGTCAAAACAATCAAATTTAATTGGCGATTATTTGAAATCATAAGAGACTTTTCAGATCATTTATATATGTTAAGAGAGAAGGCTATAATGGAAATTCCATGCAAAAAAATCATCTAAAAACTATATTCTATGAAACGTTTCTAAATGCAAGTTTCGGCAAAAATATCATAATATATTATACACTAGTTTATGCAAGTTTCAGTCAAAAATCAAATTAAATCGGGTACTGTTCGAAATGATATGAAACTTCACATATCATTTATATATTTTTGTGATGGAAGGTTATGATGGATGTCCATGCAAAAAATCATCGGAAAATTAGATTTATGAAACTTTTCGAAATGCAAGTTTCTGTAAAAAATCTTAGTGTATTATACAGTTGTTTCGGTTAAAAAATCAAATTTAATTGGGCACTATTTGAAATGATACGAGACTTTTCAGATGATTTATATATGTTAAGTGGGAAGGTTATGATGGAAGTCCATGCAAAAAAATCATATGAAAACTAGATTCTATGTAACTTTTCTAAATGCAAGTTTCGGCCAAAAAATCATAATATAAAATAGACTAGTTTATACTAGTTTCGGTCAAAAATCAAATTAATTCAGGGACTGTCAAAATCATAAGAAACTTCACATATCATTTATATATTTTACGAGGGAAGTTTATGATGGAATTCCACGAAAAAAATCATCGGAAAATTAGATTCAATGAAACTTTTCAAAATGCAAGTTTCGGTCAAAAATCATAGTATATTGTACACTAGTTTCGGTCAAAAAAATCAAATTTAATTGGGGACTATTTTAAATGATACGAGACTTTTCAGATCATTTATATATGTTAAGAGGGAAGGTTATGATAGAAGTCCATGCAAAAAAAATCATCTGAAAACTTGATTCTATGAAACGTTTCTAATTGTAAGTATCGGCCAAAAAATCATAATATATTATACACTAGTTTATACTAGTTTCATTCAAAAATCAAATTAAATCGGGGACTGTTCGAAAGGATAAGAACCTTCACATATCATTTATATATTTTATGAGGGAAGGTTATGATGGAAGTCCATGCAAAAAATCTTTGGAAAATTAGATTCTATGAAACTTTTCGAAATGCAAGTTTCGGTCAAAAATCATAGTATATTATACTCTAGTTTCGGTCAAAAAAATTAAATTTAATTGGGGACTATTTGAAATGATATGAGACTTTTCAGATCATTTATATATATTAAGAGGGTGGTTTATGATGGAAGTCCATGCAAAAAAATCATCTGAAAATTTGATTCTATGAAACTTTTATAAATGCAAGTTTCGGCCAAAAAATCATAATATATTATACACTAGTTTATAAAAGTTTCGGTCAAAAATCAAATTAAATCGGGTACTGTTCGAAATGATTCGAAACTTCACATATCATTTATATATTTTACGAGAGAAGCTTATGATGGAAGTCCATGCAAAAAATCATCGGAAAATTAGATTCTATGAAACTTTTCAAACTGCATGTTTCGGTCAAAAATCATAGTATATTATACACTACTTTCGGTCAAAAATATCTAATTTAATTGGGGACTATTTGAAATGATACGAGACTTTTTAGATCATTTATATATGTTAAGTGGGAAGGTTATGATGGAAGTCCATGCAAAAAAATCATATGAAAACTAGATTCTATGTAACTTTTCTAAATGCAAGTTTCGTCCAAAATATCATAATATATTATACACTAGTTTATACTAGTTTCGGTCAAAAATCAAATTAATTCGGGGACTGTTCGAAATGATAAGAAGCTTCACATATCATTTATATATTAAACGAGGGAAGGTTATGATTGAATTCCACGCAAAAAATCATCGGAAAATTAGATTCTATGAAACTTTTCGAAATGCAAGTTTCGGTCAAAAATCATAGTATATTATACACTAGTTTCGGTCAAAACAATCAAACTTAATTGGCGACTATTTGAAATGATACGAGACTTTTCAGATCATTTATATATGTTAAGAGAGAAGGTTATGATGGAAGTCCCTGCAAAAAAAATCATCTGAAAACTTGATTCTATGAAACTTTTTTAAAGGCAAGTTTCGGCCAAAAAATCATAATATATTATACACTAGTTTATGCAAGTTTCGATCAAAAATCAAATTAAATCGGGTACTGTTCAAAATGATACGAAACTTCACATATCATTTATATATTTTAAGAGGTAAGGTTATGATGGAAGTCCATGCAAAAAATCATCGGAAAATTAGATTCTATGAAATTTTTCAAAATGCATGTTTCGGTAAAAAAATCATAGTAAATTATACACTAGTTTCAGTCAAAAAAATCAAATTTAATTGGCGACTATTTGAAATGATATGATACTTTTCAGATCATTTATATATGTTAAGAGATAAGGTTATGATGGAAGTCCATGCAAAAAAATCATCTGAAAACTTGAATCTTTGAAACTCTTCTAAATGCAAGTTTCAACCAAAAAAATCATAATATATTATAGACTAGTTTATACTAGTTTCGGTCAAAAATAAAATTAATTCGGGGACTGTTCGAAATGATAAGAAACATCACATATCATTTATATATTTTACGATGGAAGGTTATGATTGAAGTCCATGCAAAAAATCATCGGAAAATTAGATTCTATGAAACTTTTCAAAATGCAAGTTTCGGTCAAAAATCATAGTATATTATACACTACTTTCGGTCAAAAATATCAAATTTAATTGGGGACTATTTGAAATGATACGAGACTTTTTAGATCATTTATATATGTTAAGTGGGAAGGTTATGATGGAAATCCATGCAAAAAAATCATATGAAAACTAGATTCTTTGTAACTTTTCTAAATGCAAGTTTCAGCCAAAATATCATAATATATTATACACTAGTTTATACTAGTTTCGGTCAAAAATCAAATTAATTCGGGGACTGTTCGAAATGATAAGAAATTTCACATATCATTTATATATTTTACGAGGGAAGGTTATGATTGATTTTCACGCAATAAATCATCGGAAAATTAGATTCTATGAAACTTTTTGAAATGCAAGTTTCAGTCAAAAATCATAGTATATTATACACTAGTTTCGGTAAAAAAAAATCAAATTTAATTGGCGACTATTTGAAATGATACGAGACTTTTCATATCATTTATATATGTTAAGAGAGAAGGTTATGATGGAAGTCCCTGCAAAAAAAATCATCTGAAAACTTGATTCTATGAAACTTTTTTAAAGGCAAGTTTCGGCCAAAAAATCATTATATATTATACACTAGTTTATGCAAGTTTCGATCAAAAATCAAATTAAATTGGGTACTGTTCGAAATGATACGAAACTTCACATATCATTTATATATTTTACGAGGTAAGGTTATGATGGAAGTCCATGCAAAAAATCATCGGAAAATTAGATTCTATGAAATTTTTCAAAATGCATGTTTCGCTAAAAAATCATAGTAAATTAAACACTAGTTTCAGTTAAAAAAATCAAATTTAATTGGCGACTATTTGAAATGATACGATACTTTTCAGATCATTTATTTATGTTAAGAGAGAAGGTTATGATGGAAGTCCATGCAAAAAAATCATCTGAAAACTTGATTCTATGAATCTTTTCTAAATGCAAGTTTCAGCCAAAAAATCATAATATATTATAGACTAGTTTATACTAGTTTCGGTCAAAAATCAAATTAATTCGAGGACTGTTCGAAATGATAGGAAACTTCACATATCATTTATATATTTTACGAGGGAAGGTTATGATGGAATTCCACGCAAAAAATCATCGGAAAATTAGATTCAATGATACTTTTCAAAATGCAAGTTTTGGTCAAAAATCATAGTATATTGTACACTAGTTTCGGTCAAAAAAATCAAATTTAATTGGGGACTATTTGAAATGATACGAGATTTTTCAGATCATATATATATGTTAAGAGGGAAGGTTATGATAGAAGTCCATGCAAAAAAAATCATCTGAAAACTTGATTCTATGAAACGTTTCTAATTGTAAGTATCGGCCAAAAAATCATAATATATTATACACTAGTTTATACTAGTTTCAGTCAAAAATCAAATTAAATTGGGGACTGTTCGAAAAGATAAGAACCTTCACATATCATTTATATATTTTATGAGGGAAGGTTATGATGGAAGTCCATGCAAAAAATCTTTGGAAAATTAGATTCTATGAAACTTTTCGAAATGCAAGTTTCGGTCAAAAATCATAGTATATTATACTCTAGTTTCGGTCAAAAAAATTAAATTTAATTGGGAACTATTTGAAATGATATGAGACTTTTCAGATCATTTATATATATTAAGAGGGAGGTTTATGATGGAAGTCCATGCAAAAAAATCATCTGAAAATTTGATTCTATGAAACTTTTATAAATGCAAGTTTCGGCCAAAAAATCATAATATATTATACACTAGTTTATAAAAGTTTCGGTCAAAAATCAAATTAAATCGGGTACTGTTCGAAATGATACGAAACTTCACATATAATTTATATATTTTACGAGAGAAGCTTATGATGGAAGTCCATGCAAAAAATCATCGGAAAATTAGATTCTATGAAACATTACAAACTGCATGTTTCGGTCAAAAATCATAGTATATTATACACTACTTTCGGTCAAAAATATCTAATTTAATTGGGGACTATTTGAAATGATACGAGACTTTTTAGATCATTTATATATGTTAAGTGGGAAGGTTATGATGGAAGTCCATGCAAAAAAATCATATGAAAACTAGATTTTATGTAACTTTTCTAAATGCAAGTTTCGGCCAAAATATCATAATATATTATACACTAGTTTATACTAGTTTCGGTCAAAAATCAAATTAATTCGGGGACTGTTCGAAATGATAAGAAGCTTCACATATCATTTATATATTAAACGAGGGAAGGTTATGATTGAATTCCACGCAAAAAATCATCGGAAAATTAGATTCTATGAAACTTTTCGAAATGCAAGTTTCGGTCAAAAATCATAGTATATTATACACTAGTTTCGGTCAAAACAATCAAACTTAATTGGTGACTATTTGAAATGATACGAGACTTTTCAGATCATTTATATATGTTAAGAGAGAAGGTTATGATGGAAGTCCCTGCAAAAAAAATCATCTGAAAACTTGATTCTATGAAACTTTTTTAAAGGCAAGTTTCGGCCAAAAAATCATAATATATTATACACTAGTTTATGCATGTTTCGATCAAAAATCAAATTAAATCGGGTCATGTTCAAAATGATATAAAACTTCACATATCATTTATATATTTTACGAGGTTAGGTTATGATGGAAGTCCATGCAAAAAATCATCGGAAAATTAGATTCTATGAAATTTTTCAAAATGCATGTTTCGGTAAAAAAATCATAGTAAATTATACACTAGTTTCAGTCAAAAAAATCAAATTTAATTGGCGACTATTTGAAATGATACGATACTTTTCAGATCATTTATATATGTTAAGAGAGAAGGTTATGATGGAAGTCCATGCAAAAAAATCATCTGAAAACTTGATTCTTTGAAACTCTTCTAAATGCAAGTTTCAACCAAAAAATCATAATATATTATAGACTAGTTTATACTAGTTTCGGTCAAAAATCAAATTAATTCGGGGACTGTTCGAAATGATAAGAAACATCACATATCATTTATATATTTTACGATGGAAGGTTATGATTGAAGTCCATGCAAAAAATCATCGGAAAATTAGATTCTATGAAACTTTTCAAAATGCAAGTTTCGGTCAAAAATCATAGTATATTATACACTACTTTCGGTCAAAAATATCAAATTTAATTGGGGACTATTTGAAATGATACGAGACTTTTTAGATCATTTATATATGTTAAGTGGGAAGGTTATGATGGAAGTCCATGCAAAAAAATCATATTAAAACTAGATTCTTTGTAACGTTTCTAAATGCAAGTTTCAGCCAAAATATCATAATATATTATACACTAGTTTATACTAGTTTCGGTCAAAAATCAAATTAATTCGGGGACTGTTCGAAATGATAAGAAATTTCACATATCATTTATATATTTTACGAGGGAAGGTTATTATGGATTTTCACGCAAAAAATCATCGGAAAATTAGATTCTATGAAACTTTTCGAAATGCAAGTTTCAGTCAAAAATCATAGAATCTTATACACTAGTTTCGGTAAAAAAAAATCAAATTTAATTGGCGACTATTTGAAATGATACGAGATTTTTCAGATCATTTATATATGTGAAGAGAGAAAGTTATGATGGAAGTCCCGGCAAAAAAAATCATCTGAAAACTTGATTCTATGAAACTTTTTTAAATGTAAGTTTCGGCCAAAAAATCATAATATATTATACACTAGTTTATGCAAGTTTTGATCAAAAATCAAATTAAATCGGGTACTGTTCAAAATGATACGAAACTTCACATATCATTTATATATTTTATGAGGTAAGGTTATGATGGAAGTCCATGCAAAAAATTCATCGGAAAATTAGATTCTATGAATATTTCAAAATGCATGTATCGGTAAAAAATCATAGTAAATTATACACTAGTTTCAGTAAAAAAAAATCAATTTTAATTGGCAACTATTTGAAATGATACGAGATTTTTCAGATCATTTATATATGTTTAGAGAGAAGGTTATGATGGAAGTCCATGCAAAAAAATCATCTGAAAACTTAATTCTATGAAACTTTTCTAAATGCAAGTTTCAGCCAAAAAATAATAATATATTATAGACTAGTTTATACTAGTTTCGGTCAAAAATCAAATTAATTCGGGGACTGTTCGAAATGATAAGAAACTTCACATATCATTTATATATTTTACGAGGGAAGGTTATGATGGAAGTCCATGCAAAAAATCATCGGAAAATTAGATTCTAAGAAACTTTTCGAAATGCAAGTTTCGGTCATAAATCGTAGTATATTATACACTAGTTTCGGTCAAAACAATCAACTTTAATTGGCGATTAATTGAAATGATAAGAGACTTTTCAGATCATTTATATATGTTAAGAGAGAAGGTTATAATGGAAATTACATGCAAAAAAAATCATCTAAAAACTTTATTCTATGAAACTTTTCTAAATGCAAGTTTCGGCCAAAAAATCATAATATATTATACACTAGTTTATGCAAGTTTCAGTCAAAAATCAAATTAAATCGGGTACTGTTCGAAATGATACGAAACTTCACATATAATTTATATATTTTTGTGAGGGAAGGTTATGATGGAAGTCCATGCAAATAATCATCGGAAAATTAGATTTAAGAAACTTTTCGAAATGCAAGTTTCGGTAAAAAATATTAGTGTATTATACAGTTGTTTCGTTTAAAAAATCAAATTTAATTGGGGATTATTTGAAATGATACGAGACTTTTCAGATGATTTATATATGTTAAGTGGGAAGGTTATGATGGAAGTCCATGCAAAAAAATCATATGAAAACTAGATTCTATGTAACTTTTCTAAATGCAAGTTTCGGCCAAAAAATCATAATATATAATAGACTAGTTTATACTAGTTTCGGTCAAAAATCAAATTAATTCTGGGACTGTTTGAAATGATAAGAAACTTCACATATCTTTTATATATTTTACGAGGGAAGGTTATGATGGAATTCCACGTAAAAAATCATCGGAAAATTAGATTCAATGAAACTTTTCAAAATGCATGTTTCGGTCAAAAATCATTGTATATTGTACACTAGTTTCGGTCAAAAAAATCAAATTTAATTGGGGACTATTTGAAATGATACGAGACTTTTCAGATTATTTATATATGTTAAGAGGGAAGGTTATGATAGAAGTCCATGCAAAAAAATCATCTGAAAATTTAATTTTATGAAACTTTTCTAAATGCAAGTTTCAGCCAAAAAATCATAATATATTATAGACTAGTTTATACTAGTTTCGGTAAAAAAATCAAATTAATTCGGGGACTGTTCGAAATGATAAGAAACTTCACATATCATTTATATATTTTACGAGGGAAGGTTATGATGGAAGTCCATGCAAAAAATCATCGGAAAATTAGATTCTATGAAACTTTTCAAAATGCAAGTTTCGGTCAAAAATCATAGTATATTATACACTACTTTCGGTCAAAAAAATCTAATTTAATTGGGGACTATTTGAAATGATACGAGACTTTTTAGATCATTTATATATGTTAAGTGGGAAGTTTATGATGGAAGTCCATGCAAAAAAATCATATGAAAACTAGATTCTATGTAACTTTTCTAAATGCATGTTTCGGCCAAAATATCATAATATATTATACACTAGTTTATACTAGTTTCGGTCAAAAATCAAATTAATTCGGGGACTATTCGAAATGATAAGAAATTTCACATATCATTTATATATTTTACGAGGGAAGGTTATAATGGATTTTCACGCAAAAAATCATCGGAAAATTAGATTCTATGAAACTTTTTGAAATGCAAGTTTCAGTCAAAAATCATAGTATATTATACACTAGTTTCGGTCAAAAAAATCAAATTTAATTGGCGACTATTTGAAATGATACGAGACTTTTAAGATCATTTATATATGTTAAGAGAGAAGGTTATGATGGAAGTCCCTGCAAAAAAAATCTTCTGAAAACTTGATTCTATGAAACTTTTTTAAATGCAAGTTTCGGCCAAAAAATCATAATATATTATAGACTAGTTTATGCAAGTTTCGATCAAAAATCAAATTAAATCGGGTACTGTTCGAAATGATACGAAACTTCACATATCATTTATATATTTTATGAGGTAAGGTTATGATGGAATTCCACGCAAAAAATCATCGGAAAATTAGATTCAATGAAACTTTTCAAAATGCAAGTTTCGATCAAAAATCATAGTATATTGTACACTAGTTTCAGTCAAAAAAATCAAATTTAATTGGGGACTATTTGAAATGATACGAGACTTTTCAGATCATTTATATATGTTAAGAGGGAAGGTTATGATAGAAGTCCATGCAAAAAAATCATCTGAAGACTTGATTCTATGAAACGTTTCTAATTGTAAGTTTCGGCCAAAAAATCATAATATATTATACACTAGTTTATGCAAGTTTCGATCAAAAATCAAATTAAATCGGGTACTGTTCCAAATGATAAGAACCTTCACATATCATTTATATATTTTATGAGGGAAGGTTATGATGGAAGTCCATGCAAAAAATTCATCGGAAAATTAGATTCTATGAATTTTTCAAAATGCATGTATGTTTAGTCAAAAATTATACACTAGTTTCAGTCAAAAAAATCAATTTTAATTGGCAACTATTTGAAATGATACGAGACTTTTCAGATCATTTATATATGTTTAGAGAGAAGGTTATGATGGAAGTCCATGCAAAAAAATCATCTGAAAACTTAATTCTATGAAACTTTTCTAAATGCAAGTTTCAGCCAAAAAATCATAATATATTATAGACTAGTTTATACTAGTTTCGGTCAAAAATCAAATTAATTCGGGGACTGTTCGAAATGATAAGAAACTTCACATATCATTTATATATTTTACGAGGGAAGGTTATGATGGAAGTCCATGCAAAAAATCATCGGAAAATTAGATTCTATGAAACTTTTCGAAATGCAAGTTTCGGTCATAAATCGTAGTATATTATACACTAGTTTCGGTCAAAACAATCAACTTTAATTGGCGATTAATTGAAATGATAAGAGACTTTTCAGATCATTCATATATGTTAAGAGAGAAGGTTATAATGGAAATTCCATGCAAAAAAAATCATCTAAAAACTTTATTCTATGAAACTTTTCTAAATGCATGTTTCGGCCAAAAAATCATAATATATTATACACTAGTTTATGCAAGTTTCAGTCAAAAATCAAATTAAATCGGGTACTGTTCGAAATGATACAAAACTTCACATATAATTTATATATTTTTGTGAGGGAAGGTTATGATGGAAGTCCATGCAAAAAATCTTCGGAAAATTAGATTTTATGAGACTTTTCGAAATGTAAGTTTCGTTAAAAAAAATCTTAGTGTATTATACAGTTGTTTCGGTTAAAAAATCAAATTCATTTGGGGACTATTTGAAATGATACGAGACTTTTCAGATGATTTATATATGTTAAGTGGGAAGGTTATGATGGAAGTCCAGGTAAAAAAATCCTATGAAAACTAGATTCTATGTAACTTTTCTAAATGCAAGTTTCGGCCAAAAAATCATAATATATAATAGACTAGTTTATACTAGTTTCGGTCAAAAATCAAATTAATTCGGGGACTGTTCGAAATGATAAGAAACTTCACATATCATTTATATATTTTACGAGGGAAGGTTATGATGGAATTCCACGCAAAAAATCATCGGAAAATTAGATTCAATGAAACTTTTCAAAATGCAAGTTTCGGTCAAAAATCATAGTATATTGTACACTAGTTTCGGTCAAAAAAATCAAATTTAATTGGGGACTATTTGAAATGATACGAGACTTTTCAGATCATTTATATAGGTTAAGAGGGAAGGTTATGATAGAAGTCCATGCAAAAAAATCATCTGAAAACTTGATTCTATGAAACGTTTCTAATTGTAAGTTTCGGCCAAAAAATCATAATATATTATAAACTAGTTTATACTAGTTTCAGTCAAAAATCAAATTAAATCGGGGATGTTCGAAATGATAAGATCCTTCACATATAATTTATATATTTTATGAGGGAAGGTTATGATGGAAGTCCATGCAAAAAATCATTGGAAAATTAGATTCTATGAAACTTTTCGAAATGCAAGTTTCGTTCAAAAATCATAGTATTATACTCTAGTTTCGGTCAAAAAAATCAAATTAAATTGGGGACTATTTGAAATGATACGAGACTTTTCAGATCATTTATATATATTAAGAGGGAGGTTTGTGATGGAAGTCCATGCAAAAAAATCATCTGAAAATTTGATTCTATGAAACTTTTATAAATGCAAGTTTCGGCCAAAAAATCATAATATATTGTACACTAGTTTATAAAAGTTTCGGTTTAAAATCAAATTAAATCGGGTACTATTCGAAATGATACGAAACTTCACATATCATTTATATATTTTATGAGAGAAGCTTATGCTGGAAGTCCATGCAAAAAATCATCGGAAAATTAGATTCTATGAAACTTTTCAAAATGCAAGTTTCGGTCAAAAATCATAGTATATTATACACTACTTTCGGTCAAAAATATCAAATTTAATTGGGGAATATTTGAAATGATACGAGACTTTTTAGGTCATTTATATATGTTAAGTGGGAAGGTTATGATGGAAGTCCATGCAAAAAAATCATATGAAAACTAGATTCTATGTAACTTTTCTAAATGCATGTTTCGGCCAATATATCATAATATATTATACACTAGTTTATACTAGTTTCGGTCAAAAATCAAATTAATTCGGGGACTGTTCGAAATGATAAGAAATTTCACATATCATTTATATATTTTACGAGGGAAGGTTATGATGGATTTTCACGCAAAAAATCATCGGAAAATTAGATTCTATGAAACTTTTCGAAATGAAAGTTTCAGTCAAAAATCATAGTATACTATACACTAGTTTCGGTCAATAAAAATCAAATTTAATTGGCGACTATTAGAAATGATACGAGTCTTTTCAGATCATTTATATATGTTAAGAGAGAAGGTTATGATGGAAGTCCATGCAAAAAAATCATCTGAAAATTTAATTCTTTGAAACTTTTCTAAATGCAAGTTTCAGCCAAAAAATCATAATATATTATATACTAGTTTATACTAGTTTCGGTAAAAAAATCAAATTAATTCGGGGACTATTCGAAATGATAAGAAACATGACATATCATTTATATATTTTACGAGGGAAGGTTATGATGGAAGTCCATGCAAAAAATCATCGGAAAATTAGATTCTATGAAACTTTTCAAAATGCAAGTTTCGGTCAAAAATCATAGTATATTATACACTACTTTCGGTCAAAAAAATCTAATTTAATTGGGGACTTTTTGAAATGATACGAGACTTTTTAGATCATTTATATATGTTAAGTGGGAAGGTTATGATGGAAGTCCATGCAAAAAAATCATATGAAAACTAGATTCTATGTAACTTTTCTAAATGCATGTTTCGGCCAAAATATCATAATATATTATACACTAGTTTATACTAGTTTCGGTCAAAAATCAAATTAATTCGGGGACTGTTCGAAATGATACGAAATTTCACATATCATTTATATATTTTACGAGGGAAGGTTATAATGGATTTTCACGCAAAAAATCATCGGAAAAATAGATTCTATGAAACTTTTCGAAATGCAAGTTTCAGTCACAAATCGTAGTATATTATACACTAGTTTCGGACAAAACAATCAAATTTAATTGGCGATTATTTGAAATGATAAGAGACTTTTCAGATCATTTATATATGTTAAGAGAGAAGGTTATAATGGAAGTCCATACAAGAAAATCATCTAAAAACTTTATTCTATGAAACTTTTCTAAATGCAAGTTTCGGCCAAAAAATCATTATATATTATACACTAGATTATGCAAGTTTCAGTCAAAAATCAAATTAAATCGGGTACTGTTCGAAATGATACGAAACTTCACATATCATTTATATATTTTTGTGAGGGAAGGTTATGATGGAAGTCCATGCAAAAAATCATCGGAAAATTAGATTTTATGAGACTTTTCGAAATGCAAGTTTCGGTAAAAAAATCTTAGTGTATTATACAGTTGTTTCGGTTAAAAAATCAAATTTAATTGGGGACTATTTGAAATGATACGAGACTTTTCAGATGATTTATATATGTTAAGTGGGAAGGTTATGATGGAAGTCCATGCAAAAAAATCATATGAAAAATAGAATCTATGTTACTTTTCTAAATGCAAGTTTCGGCCAAAAAATCATAATATATAATAGACTAGTTTATACTAGTTTCGGTCAAAAATCAAATTAATTCGGGGACTGTTCGAAATGATATGAAACTTCACATATCATTTATATATTTTATGAGGTAAGGTTATGATGGAATTCCACGCAAAAAATCATCGGAAAATTAGATTCAATGAAACTTTTCAAAATGCAAGTTTCGGTCAAAAATCATAGTATATTGTACACTAGTTTCGGTCAAAAAAATCAAATTTAATTGGGGACTATTTGAAATGATACGAGACTCTTCAGATCATTTATATATGTTAAGAGGGAAGGTTATGATAGAAGTCCATGCAAAAAAATCATCTGAAAACTTGATTCTATGAAACGTTTCTAATTGTAAGTTTCGGCCAAAAAATCATAATATATTATACACTAGTTTATGCAAGTTTCGATCAAAAATCAAATTAAATCGGGTACTGTTCCAAATGATAAGAACCTTCACATATCATTTATATATTTTATGAGGGAAGGTTATGATGGAAGTCCATGCAAAAAATCATTGGAAAATTAGATTCTATGAAACTTTTCGAAATTCAAGTTTCGGTCAAAAAGCATAGTATATTATACAATAGTTTCGGTCAATAAAATCAAATTTAATTGGGGACTATTTGAAATGATACGAGACTTTTCAGATCATTTATATATGTTAAGAGAGAAGGTTATGATGGAAGTCCATGCAAAAAAATCATCTGAAAACTTGATTCTATGAAACTTTTCTAAATGCAAGTTTCAGCCAAAAAATCATAATATATTATAGACTAGTTTATACTAGTTTCGGTCAAAAATCAAATTAATGCAGGGACTGTTCAAAATGATAAGAAACTTCACATATCATTTATATATTTTACGAGGGAAGGTTATGATGGAAGTCCATGCAAAAAATCATCGGAAAATTAGATTCTATGAAACTTTTCGAAATGCATGTTTCGGTCATAAATCGTAGTATATTATACACTAGTTTCGGACAAAACAATCAAATTTAATTGGCGATTATTTGAAATGATAAGAGACTTTTCAGATCATTTATATATGTTAAGAGAGAAGGTTATAATGGAAGTCCATACAAGAAAATCATCTAAAAACTTTATTCTATGAAACTTTTCTAAATGCATGTTTCGGCCAAAAAATCATTATATATTATACACTAGTTTATGCAAGTTTCAGTCAAAAATCAAATTAAATCGGGTATTGTTCGAAATGATACGAAACTTCACATATCATTTATATATTTTTGTGAGGGAAGGTTATGATGGAAGTCCATGCAAAAAATCATCGGAAAATTAGATTTTATGAAACTTTTCGAAATGCAAGTTTCGGTAAAAAAATCTTAGTGTATTATACAGTTGTTTCGGTTAAAAAATCAAATTTAATTGGGGACTATTTGAAATGATACGAGACTTTTCAGATGATTTATATATGTTAAGTGGGAAGGTTATGATGGAAGTCCATGCAAAAAAATCATATGAAAAATAGAATCTATGTAACTTTTCTAAATGCAAGTTTCGGCCAAAAAATCATAATATATAATAGACTAGTTTATACTTGTTTCGGTCAAAAATCAAATTAATTCGGGGACTGTTCGAAATGATAAGAAACTTCACATATCATTTATATATTTTACGAGGTAAGGTTATGATGGAATTCCACGCAAAAAATCATCGGAAAATTAGATTCAATGAAACTTTGCAAAATGCAAGTTTCGGTCAAAAATCATAGTATGTTGTACACTAGTTTCGGTCAAAAAAATCAAATTTAATTGGGGACTATTTGAAATGATACGAGACTTTTCAGATCATTTATATATGTTAAGAGGGAAGGTTATGATAGAAGTCCATGCAAAAAAATCATCTGAAAACTTGATTCTATGAAACGTTTCTAATTGTAAGTTTCGGCCAAAAAACATAATATATTATACACTAGTTTATGCAAGTTTCGATCAAAAATCAAATTAAATCGGGTACTGTTCCAAATGATAAGAACCTTCACATATCATTTATATATTTTATGAGGGAAGGTTATGATGGAAGTCCATGCAAAAAATCATTGGAAAATTAGATTCTATGAAACTTTTCGAAATGCAAGTTTCGGTCAAAAAGCATAGTATATTATACAATAGTTTCGGTCAAACAAATCAAATTTAATTGGGGACTATTTGAAATGATACGAGACTTTTCAGATCATTTATATATGTTAAGAGAGAAGGTTATGATGGAAGTCCATGCAAAAAAATCATCTGAAAACTTGATTCTATGAAACTTTTCTAAATGCAAGTTTCAGCCAAAAAATCATAATATATTATAGACTAGTTTATACTAGTTTCGGTCAAAAATCAAATTAATGCAGGGACTGTTCGAAATGATAAGAAACTTCACATATCATTTATATATTTTACGAGGGAAGGTTATGATGGAAGTCCATGCAAAAAATCATCGGAAAATTAGATTCTATGAAAATTTTCGAAATGCAAGTTTCGGTCATAAATCGTAGTATATTATACACTAGTTTCGGACAAAACAATCAAATTTAATTGGCGATTATTTGAAATGATAAGAGACTTTTCAGATCATTTATATATGTTAAGAGAGAAGGTTATAATGGAAGTCCATACAAGAAAATCATCTAAAAACTTTATTCTATGAAACTTTTCTAAATGCATGTTTCGGCCAAAAAATCATTATATATTATACACTAGTTTATGCAAGTTTCAGTCAAAAATCAAATTAAATCGGGTACTGTTCGAAATGATACGAAACTTCACATATCATTTATATATTTTTGTGAGGGAAGGTTATGATGGAAGTCCATGCAAAAAATCATCGGAAAATTAGATTTTATGAGACTTTTCGAAATGCAAGTTTCGGTAAAAAAAATCTTAGTGTATTATACAGTTGTTTCGGTTAAAAAATCAAATTTAATTGAGGACTATTTGAAATGATACGAGACTTTTCAGATCATTTATATATGTTAAGTGGGAAGGTTATGATGGAAGTCCATGCAAAAAAATCATATGAAAAATAGAATCTATGTAACTTTTCTAAATGCAAGGTTCGGCCAAAAAATCATAATATATAATAGACTAGTTTATACTAGTTTCGGTCAAAAATCAAATTAATTCGGGGACTGTTCGAAATGATAAGAAACTTCACATATCATTTATATATTTTACGAGGTAAGGTTATGATGGAATTCCACGCAAAAAATCATCGGAAAATTAGATTCAATGAAACTTTGCAAAATGCAAGTTTCGGTCAAAAATCATAGTATGTTGTACACTAGTTTCGGTCAAAAAAATCAAATTTAATTGGGGACTATTTGAAATGATACGAGACTTTTCAGATCATTTATATATGTTAAGAGGGAAGGTTATGATAGAAGTCCATGCAAAAAAATCATCTGAAAACTTGATTCTATGAAACGTTTCTAATTGTAAGTTTCGGCCAAAAAACATAATATATTATACACTAGTTTATGCAAGTTTCGATCAAAAATCAAATTAAATCGGGTACTGTTCCAAATGATAAGAACCTTCACATATCATTTATATATTTTATGAGGGAAGGTTATGATGGAAGTCCATGCAAAAAATCATTGGAAAATTAGATTCTATGAAACTTTTCGAAATGCAAGTTTCGGTCAAAAAGCATAGTATATTATACAATAGTTTCGGTCAAAAAAATCAAATTTAATTGGGGACTATTTGAAATGATACGAGACTTTTCAGATCATTTATATATGTTAAGAGAGAAGGTTATGATGGAAGTCCATGCAAAAAAATCATCTGAAAACTTGATTCTATGAAACTTTTCTAAATGCAAGTTTCAGCCAAAAAATCATAATATATTATAGACTAGTTTATACTAGTTTCGGTCAAAAATCAAATTAATGCAGGGACTGTTCGAAATGATAAGAAACTTCACATATCATTTATATATTTTACGAGGGAAGGTTATGATGGAAGTCCATGCAAAAAATCATCGGAAAATTAGATTCTATTAAAATTTTCGAAATGCAAGTTTCGGTCATAAATCGTAGTATATTATACACTAGTTTCGGACAAAACAATCAAATTTAATTGGCGATTATTTGAAATGATAAGAGACTTTTCAGATCATTTATATATGTTAAGAGAGAAGGTTATAATGGAAGTCCATACAAGAAAATCATCTAAAAACTTTATTCTATGAAACTTTTCTAAATGCATGTTTCGGCCAAAAAATCATTATATATTATACACTAGTTTATGCAAGTTTCAGTCAAAAATCAAATTAAATCGGGTACTGTTCGAAATGATACGAAACTTCACATATCATTTATATATTTTTGTGAGGGAAGGTTATGATGGAAGTCCATGCAAAAAATCATCGGAAAATTAGATTTTATGAGACTTTTCGAAATACAATTTTCGGTAAAAAAAATCTTAGTGTATTATACAGTTGTTTCGGTTAAAAAATCAAATTTAATTGAGGACTATTTGAAATGATACGAGACTTTTCAGATGATTTATATATGTTAAGTGGGAAGGTTATGATGGAAGTCCATGCAAAAAAATCATATGAAAAATAGAATCTATGTAACTTTTCTAAATGCAAGGTTCGGCCAAAAAATCATAATATATAATAGACTAGTTTATACTAGTTTCGGTCAAAAATCAAATTAATTCGGGGACTGTTCGAAATGATAAGAAACTTCACATATCATTTATATATTTTACGAGGTAAGGTTATGATGGAATTCCACGCAAAAAATCATCGGAAAATTAGATTCAATGAAACTTTGCAAAATGCAAGTTTCGGTCAAAAATCATAGTATGTTGTACACTAGTTTCGGTCAAAAAAATCAAATTTAATTGGGGACTATTTGAAATGATACGAGACTTTTCAGATCATTTATATATGTTAAGAGGGAAGGTTATGATAGAAGTCCATGCAAAAAAATCATCTGAAAACTTGATTCTATGAAACGTTTCTAATTGTAAGTTTCGGCCAAAAAACATAATATATTATACACTAGTTTATGCAAGTTTCGATCAAAAATCAAATTAAATCGGGTACTGTTCCAAATGATAAGAACCTTCACATATCATTTATATATTTTATGAGGGAAGGTTATGATGGAAGTCCATGCAAAAAATCATTGGAAAATTAGATTCTATGAAACTTTTCGAAATGCAAGTTTCGGTCAAAAAGCATAGTATATTATACAATAGTTTCGGTCAAAAAAATCAAATTTAATTGGGGACTATTTGAAATGATACGAGACTTTTCAGATCATTTATATATGTTAAGAGAGAAGGTTATGATGGAAGTCCATGCAAAAAAATCATCTGAAAACTTGATTTTATGAAACTTTTCTAAATGCAAGTTTCAGCCAAAAAATCATAATATATTATAGACTAGTTTATACTAGTTTCGGTCAAAAATCAAATTAATGCAGGGACTGTTCGAAATGATAAGAAACTTCACATATCATTTATATATTTTACGAGGGAAGGTTATGATGGAAGTCCATGCAAAAAATCATCGGAAAATTAGATTCTATGAAAATTTTCGAAATGCAAGATTCGGTCATAAATCGTAGTATATTATACACTAGTTTCGGACAAAACAATCAAATTTAATTGGCGATTATTTGAAATGATAAGAGACTTTTCAGATCATTTATATATGTTAAGAGAGAAGGTTATAATGGAAGTCCATACAAGAAAATCATCTAAAAACTTTATTCTATGAAAATTTTCTAAATGCATGTTTCGGCCAAAAAATCATTATATATTATACACTAGTTTATGCAAGTTTCAGTCAAAAATCAAATTAAATCGGGTACTGTTCGAAATGATACGAAACTTCACATATCATTTATATATTTTTGTGAGGGAAGGTTATGATGGAAGTCCATGCAAAAAATCATCGGAAAATTAGATTTTATGAGACTTTTCGAAATGCAAGTTTCGGTAAAAAAAATCTTAGTGCATTATACAGTTGTTTCGGTTAAAAAATCAAATTTAATTGGGGACTATTTGAAATGATACGAGACTTTTCAGATGATTTATATATGTTAAGTGGGAAGGTTATGATGGAAGTCCATGCAAAAAAATCATATGAAAAATAGAATCTATGTAACTTTTCTAAATGCAAGGTTCGGCCAAAAAATCATAATATATAATAGACTAGTTTATACTAGTTTCGGTCAAAAATCAAATTAATTCGGGGACTGTTCGAAATGATAAGAAACTTCACATATCATTTATATATTTTACGAGGTAAGGTTATGATGGAATTCCACGCAAAAAATCATCGGAAAATTAGATTCAATGAAACTTTTCAAAATGCAAGTTTCGGTCAAAAATCATAGTATATTGTACACTAGTTTCGGTCAAAAAAATCAAATTTAATTGGGGACTATTTGAAATGATACGAGACTTTTCAGATCATTTATATATGTTAATGGGAAGGTTATGATAGAAGTCCATGCAAAAAAATCATCTGAAAACATGATTCTATGAAACGTTTCTAATTGTAAGTTTCGGCCAAAAAATCATAATATATTATACACTAGTTTATGCAAGTTTCGATCAAAAATCAAATTAAATCGGGTACTGTTCCAAATGATAAGAACCTTCACATATCATTTATATATTTTATGAGGGAAGGTTATGATGGAAGTCCATGCAAAAAATCATTGGAAAATTAGATTCTATGAAACTTTTCGAAATGCAAGTTTCGGTCAAAAAACATAGTATATTATACAATAGTTTCGGTCAAAAAAATTAAATTTAATTGGGGACTATTTGAAATGATACGAGACTTTTCAGATCATTTATATATGTTAAGAGAGAAGGTTATGATGGAAGTCCATGCAAAAAAATCATCTGAAAACTTGATTCTATGAAACTTTTCTAAATGCAAGTTTCAGCCAAAAAATCATAATATATTATAGACTAGTTCATACTAGTTTCGGTCAAAAATCAAATTAATGCAGGGACTGTTCGAAATGATAAGAAACTTCACATATCATTTATATATTTTACGAGGGAAGGTTATGATGGAAGTCCATGCAAAAAATCATCGGAAAATTAGATTCTATGAAAATTTTCGAAATGCAAGTTTCGGTCATAAATCGTAGTATATTATACACTAGTTTCGGACAAAACAATCAAATTTAATTGGCGATTATTTGAAATGATAAGAGACTTTTCAGATCATTTATAAATGTTAAGAGAGAAGGTTATAATGGAAGTCCATACAAGAAAATCATCTAAAAACTTTATTCTATGAAACTTTTCTAAATGCATGTTTCGGCCAAAAAATCATTATATATTATACACTAGTTTATGCAAGTTTCAGTCAAAAATCAAATTAAATCGGGTACTGTTCGAAATGATACGAAACTTCACATATCATTTATATATTTTTGTGAGGGAAGGTTATGATGGAAGTCCATGCAAAAAATCATCGGAAAATTAGATTTTATGAGACTTTTCGAAATGCATGTTTCGGTAAAAAAATCTTAGTGTATTATAAAGTTGTTTCGGTTAAAAAATCAAATTTAATTTAGGACTATTTGAAATGATAAGAGACTTTTCAGATGATTTATATATGTTAAGTGGGAAAGTTAGGATGGAAGTCCATGCAAAAAAATCATATGAAAAATAGAATCTATGTAACTTTTCTAAATGCAAGGTTCGGCCAAAAAATCATAATATATAATAGACTAGTTTATACTAGTTTCGGTCAAAAATCAAATTAATTCGGGGACTGTTCGAAATGATAAGAAACTTCACATATCATTTATATATTTTACGAGGTAAGGTTATGATGGAATTCCACGCAAAAAATCATCGGAAAATTAGATTCAATGAAACTTTTCAAAATGCAAGTTTCGGTCAAAAATCATAGTATATTGTACACTAGTTTCGGTCAAAAAAATCAAATTTAATTGGGGACTATTTGAAATGATACGAGACTTTTCAGATCATTTATATATGTTAAGAGGGAAGGTTATGATAGAAGTCCATGCAAAAAAATCATCTGAAAACTTGATTCTATGAAACGTTTCTAATTGTAAGTTTCGGCCAAAAAATCATAATATATTATATACTAGTTTTTGCAAGTTTCGATCAAAAATCAAATTAAATCGGGTACTGTTCCAAATGATAAGAACCTTCACATATCATTTATATATTTTATGAGGGAAGGTTATGATGGAAGTCCATGCAAAAAATCATTGGAAAATTAGATTCTATGAAACTTTTCGAAATTCAAGTTTCGGCCAAAAAGCATAGTATATTATACAATAGTTTCGGTCAAAAAAATCAAATTTAATTGGGGACTATTTGAAATGATACGAGACTTTTCAGATCATTTATATATGTTAAGAGAGAAGGTTATGATGGAAGTCCATGCAAAAAAATCATCTGAAAACTTGATTCTATGAAACTTTTCTAAATACAAGTTTCAGCCAAAAAATCATAATATATTATAGACTAGTTTATACTAGTTTCGGTCAAAAATCAAATTAATGCAGGGACTGTTCGAAATGATAAGAAACTTCACATATCATTTATATATTTTACGAGGGAAGGTTATGATGGAAGTCCATGCAAAAAATCATCGGAAAATTAGATTCTATGAAACTTTTCGAAATGCAAGTTTCGGTCATAAATCGTAGTATATTATACACTAGTTTCGGAAAAAACAATCAAATTTAATTGGCAATTATTTGAAATGATAAGAGACTTTTCAGATCATTTATAAATGTTAAGAGAGAAGGTTATAATGGAAGTCCATACAAGAAAATCATCTAAAAACTTTATTCGATGAAACTTTTCTAAATGCAAGTTTCGGCCAAAAAATCATTATATATTATACACTAGTTTATGCAAGTTTCAGTCAAAAATCAAATTAAATCGGGTACTGTTCGAAATGATACAAAACTTCACATATAATTTATATATTTTTGTGAGGGAAGGTTATGATGGAAGTCCATGCAAAAAATCATCGGAAAATTAGATTTTATGAGACTTTTCGAAATGCAAGTTTCGTTAAAAAAAATCTTAGTGTATTATACAGTTGTTTCGGTTAAAAAATCAAATTTAATTGGGGACTATTTGAAATGATACGAGACTTTTCAGATGATTTATATATGTTAAGTGGGAAGGTTATGATGGAAGTCTATGCAAAAAAATCATATGAAAAATAGAATCTATGTAACTTTTCTAAATGCAAGTTTCTGCCAAAAAATCATAATATATAATAGACTAGTTTATACTAGTTTCGGTCAAAAATAAAATTAATTCGGGGACTGTTCAAAATGATAAGAAACTTCACATATCATTTATATATTTTACGAGGGAAGGTTATGATGGAATTCCACGCAAAAGATCATCGGAAAATTAGATTCAATGAAACTTTTCAAAATGCAAGTTTCGGTAAAAAATCATAGTATATTGTACACTAGTTTTGGTCAAAAAAATCAAATTTAATTGGGGACTATTTGAAATGATACGAGACTTTTCAGATCATTTATATAGGTTAAGAGGGAAGGTTATGATAGAAGTCCATGCAAAAAAATCATCTGAAAACTTGATTCTATGAAACGTTTCTAATTGTAAGTTTCGGCCAAAAAATCATAATATATTATACACTAGTTTATGCAAGTTTCGATCAAAAATCAAATTAAATCGGGTACTGTTCCAAATGATAAGAACCTTCACATATCATTTATATATTTTATGAGGGAAGGTTATGATGGAAGTCCATGCAAAAAATCATTGGAAAATTAGATTCTATGAAACTTTTCGAAATGCAAGTTTCGGTCAAAAAGCATAGTATATTATACAATAGTTTCGGTCAAAAAAATCAAATTTAATTGGGGAATATTTGAAATGATACGAGACTTTTCAGATCATTTATATATGTTAAGAGAGAAGGTTATGATTGAAGTCCATGCAAAAAAATCATCTGAAAACTTGATTCTATGAAACTTTTCTAAATGCAAGTTTCAGCCAAAAAATCATAATATATTATAGACTAGTTTATACTAGTTTCGGTCAAAAATCAAATTAATGCAGGGACTGTTCGAAATGATAAGAAACTTCACATATCATTTATATATTTTACGAGGGAAGGTTATGATGGAAGTCCATGCAAAAAATCATCGGAAAATTAGATTCTATGAAACTTTTCGAAATGCAAGTTTCGGTCATAAATCGTAGTATATTATACACTAGTTTCGGACAAAACAATCAAATTTAATTGGCGATTATTTGAAATGATAAGAGACTTTTCAGATCATTTATAAATGTTAAGAGAGAAGGTTATAATGGAAGTCCATACAAGAAAATCATCTAAAAACTTTATTCGATGAAACTTTTCTAAATGCAAGTTTCGGCCAAAAAATCATTATATATTATACACTAGTTTATGCAAGTTTCAGTCAAAAATCAAATTAAATCGGGTACTGTTCGAAATGATACAAAACTTCACATATAATTTATATATTTTTGTGAGGGAAGGTTATGATGGAAGTCCATGCAAAAAATCATCGGAAAATTAGATTTTATGAGACTTTTCGAAATGCAAGTTTCGTTAAAAAAAATCTTAGTGTATTATACAGTTGTTTCGGTTAAAAAATCAAATTTAATTGGGGACTATTTGAAATGATACGAGACTTTTCAGATGATTTATATATGTTACGTGGGAAGGTTATGATGGAAGTCCATGTAAAAAAATCATATGAAAACTAGAATCTATGTAACTTTTCAAAATGCAAGTTTCGGCCAAAAAATCATAATATATAATAGACTAGTTTATACTAGTTTCGGTCAAAAATCAAATTAATTCGGGGACTGTTCGAAATGATAAGAAACTTCACATATCATTTATATATTTTACGAGGGAAGGTTATGATGGAATTCCACGCAAAAAATCATCGGAAAATTAGATTCAATGAAACTTTTCAAAATGCAAGTTTCGGTCAAAAATCATAGTATATTGTACACTAGTTTCGGTCAAAAAAATCAAATTTAATTGGGGACTATTTGAAATGATATGAGACTTTTCAGATCATTTATATATGTTAAGAGGGAAGGTTATGATAGAAGTCCATGCAAAAAAATCATCTGAAAACTTGATTCTATGAAACGTTTCTAATTGTAAGTTTCGGCCAAAAAATCATAATATATTATATACTAGTTTTTGCAAGTTTCGATCAAAAATCAAATTAAATCGGGTACTGTTCCAAATGATAAGAACCTTCACATATCATTTATATATTTTATGAGGGAAGGTTATGATGGAAGTCCATGCAAAAAATCATTGGAAAATTAGATTCTATGAAACTTTTCGAAATTCAAGTTTCGGCCAAAAAGCATAGTATATTATACAATAGTTTCGGTCAAAAAAATCAAATTTAATTGGGGACTATTTGAAATGATACGAGACTTTTCAGATCATTTATATATGTTAAGAGAGAAGGTTATGATGGAAGTCCATGCAAAAAAATCATCTGAAAACTTGATTCTATGAAACTTTTCTAAATACAAGTTTCAGCCAAAAAATCATAATATATTATAGACTAGTTTATACTAGTTTCGGTCAAAAATCAAATTAATGCAGGGACTGTTCGAAATGATAAGAAACTTCACATATCATTTATATATTTTACGAGGGAAGGTTATGATGGAAGTCCATGCAAAAAATCATCGGAAAATTAGATTCTATGAAACTTTTCGAAATGCAAGTTTCGGTCATAAATCGTAGTATATTATACACTAGTTTCGGAAAAAACAATCAAATTTAATTGGCAATTATTTGAAATGATAAGAGACTTTTCAGATCATTTATAAATGTTAAGAGAGAAGGTTATAATGGAAGTCCATACAAGAAAATCATCTAAAAACTTTATTCGATGAAACTTTTCTAAATGCAAGTTTCGGCCAAAAAATCATTATATATTATACACTAGTTTATGCAAGTTTCAGTCAAAAATCAAATTAAATCGGGTACTGTTCGAAATGATACAAAACTTCACATATAATTTATATATTTTTGTGAGGGAAGGTTATGATGGAAGTCCATGCAAAAAATCATCGGAAAATTAGATTTTATGAGACTTTTCGAAATGCAAGTTTCGTTAAAAAAAATCTTAGTGTATTATACAGTTGTTTCGGTTAAAAAATCAAATTTAATTGGGGACTATTTGAAATGATACGAGACTTTTCAGATGATTTATATATGTTAAGTGGGAAGGTTATGATGGAAGTCTATGCAAAAAAATCATATGAAAAATAGAATCTATGTAACTTTTCTAAATGCAAGTTTCTGCCAAAAAATCATAATATATAATAGACTAGTTTATACTAGTTTCGGTCAAAAATCAAATTAATTCGGGGACTGTTCGAAATGATAAGAAACTTCACATATCATTTATATATTTTACGAGGGAAGGTTATGATGGAATTCCACGCAAAAAATCATCGGAAAATTAGATTCAATGAAACTTTTCAAAATGCAAGTTTCGGTCAAAAATCATAGTATATTGTACACTAGTTTCGGTCAAAAAAATCAAATTTAATTGGGGACTATTTGAAATGATATGAGACTTTTCAGATCATTTATATATGTTAAGAGGGAAGGTTATGATAGAAGTCCATGCAAAAAAATCATCTGAAAACTTGATTCTATGAAACGTTTCTAATTGTAAGTTTCGGCCAAAAAATCATAATATATTATATACTAGTTTTTGCAAGTTTCGATCAAAAATCAAATTAAATCGGGTACTGTTCCAAATGATAAGAACCTTCACATATCATTTATATATTTTATGAGGGAAGGTTATGATGGAAGTCCATGCAAAAAATCATTGGAAAATTAGATTCTATGAAACTTTTCGAAATTCAAGTTTCGGCCAAAAAGCATAGTATATTATACAATAGTTTCGGTCAAAAAAATCAAATTTAATTGGGGACTATTTGAAATGATACGAGACTTTTCAGATCATTTATATATGTTAAGAGAGAAGGTTATGATGGAAGTCCATGCAAAAAAATCATCTGAAAACTTGATTCTATGAAACTTTTCTAAATACAAGTTTCAGCCAAAAAATCATAATATATTATAGACTAGTTTATACTAGTTTCGGTCAAAAATCAAATTAATGCAGGGACTGTTCGAAATGATAAGAAACTTCACATATCATTTATATATTTTACGAGGGAAGGTTATGATGGAAGTCCATGCAAAAAATCATCGGAAAATTAGATTCTATGAAACTTTTCGAAATGCAAGTTTCGGTCATAAATCGTAGTATATTATACACTAGTTTCGGAAAAAACAATCAAATTTAATTGGCAATTATTTGAAATGATAAGAGACTTTTCAGATCATTTATAAATGTTAAGAGAGAAGGTTATAATGGAAGTCCATACAAGAAAATCATCTAAAAACTTTATTCGATGAAACTTTTCTAAATGCAAGTTTCGGCCAAAAAATCATTATATATTATACACTAGTTTATGCAAGTTTCAGTCAAAAATCAAATTAAATCGGGTACTGTTCGAAATGATACAAAACTTCACATATAATTTATATATTTTTGTGAGGGAAGGTTATGATGGAAGTCCATGCAAAAAATCATCGGAAAATTAGATTTTATGAGACTTTTCGAAATGCAAGTTTCGTTAAAAAAAATCTTAGTGTATTATACAGTTGTTTCGGTTAAAAAATCAAATTTAATTGGGGACTATTTGAAATGATACGAGACTTTTCAGATGATTTATATATGTTAAGTGGGAAGGTTATGATGGAAGTCTATGCAAAAAAATCATATGAAAAATAGAATCTATGTAACTTTTCTAAATGCAAGTTTCTGCCAAAAAATCATAATATATAATAGACTAGTTTATACTAGTTTCGGTCAAAAATCAAATTAATTCGGGGACTGTTCGAAATGATAAGAAACTTCACATATCATTTATATATTTTACGAGGGAAGGTTATGATGGAATTCCACGCAAAAGATCATCGGAAAATTAGATTCAATGAAACTTTTCAAAATGCAAGTTTCGGTAAAAAATCATAGTATATTGTACACTAGTTTCGGTCAAAAAAATCAAATTTAATTGGGGACTATTTGAAATGATACGAGACTTTTCATATCATTTATATAGGTTAAGAGGGAAGGTTATGATAGAAGTCCATGCAAAAAAATCATCTGAAAACTTGATTCTATGAAACGTTTCTAATTGTAAGTTTCGGCCAAAAAATCATAATATATTATACACTAGTTTATGCAAGTTTCGATCAAAAATCAAATTAAATCGGGTACTGTTCCAAATGATAAGAACCTTCACATATCATTTATATATTTTATGAGGGAAGGTTATGATGGAAGTCCATGCAAAAAATCATTGGAAAATTAGATTCTATGAAACTTTTCGAAATGCAAGTTTCGGTCAAAAAGCATAGTATATTATACAATAGTTTCGGTCAAAAAAATCAAATTTAATTGGGGACTATTTGAAATGATACGAGACTTTTCAGATCATTTATATATGTTAAGAGAGAAGGTTATGATTGAAGTCCATGCAAAAAAATCATCTGAAAACTTGATTCTATGAAACTTTTCTAAATGCAAGTTTCAGCCAAAAAATCATAATATATTATAGACTAGTTTATACTAGTTTCGGTCAAAAATCAAATTAATGCAGGGACTGTTCGAAATGATAAGAAACTTCACATATCATTTATATATTTTACGAGGGAAGGTTATGATGGAAGTCCATGCAAAAAATCATCGGAAAATTAGATTCTATGAAACTTTTCGAAATGCAAGTTTCGGTCATAAATCGTAGTATATTATACACTAGTTTCGGACAAAACAATCAAATTTAATTGGCGATTATTTGAAATGATAAGAGACTTTTCAGATCATTTATAAATGTTAAGAGAGAAGGTTATAATGGAAGTCCATACAAGAAAATCATCTAAAAACTTTATTCGATGAAACTTTTCTAAATGCAAGTTTCGGCCAAAAAATCATTATATATTATACACTAGTTTATGCAAGTTTCAGTCAAAAATCAAATTAAATCGGGTACTGTTCGAAATGATACAAAACTTCACATATAATTTATATATTTTTGTGAGGGAAGGTTATGATGGAAGTCCTTGCAAAAAATCATCGGAAAATTGGATTTTATGAGACTTTTCGAAATGCAAGTTTCGTTAAAAAAAATCTTAGTGTATTATACAGTTGTTTCGGTTAAAAAATCAAATTTAATTGGGGACTATTTGAAATGATACGAGACTTTTCAGATGATTTATATATGTTACGTGGGAAGGTTATGATGGAAGTCCTTGTAAAAAAATCATATGAAAACTAGAATCTATGTAACTTTTCTAAATGCAAGTTTCGGCCAAAAAATCATAATATATAATAGACTAGTTTATACTAGTTTCGGTCAAAAATCAAATTAATTCGGGGACTGTTCGAAATGATAAGAAACTTCACATATCATTTATATATTTTACGAGGGAAGGTTATGATGGAATTCCACGCAAAAAATCATCGGAAAATTAGATTCAATGAAACTTTTCAAAATGTAAGTTTCGGTCAAAAATCATAGTATATTGTACACTAGTTTCGGTCAAAAAAATCAAATTTAATTGGGGACTATTTGAAATGATACGAGACTTTTCAGATCATTTATATATGTTAAGAGGGAAGGTTATGATAGAAGTCCATGCAAAAAAATCATCTGAAAACTTGATTCTATGAAACGTTTCTAATTGTAAGTTTCGGCCAAAAAACATAATATATTATACACTAGTTTATGCAAGTTTCGATCAAAAATCAAATTAAATCGGGTACTGTTCCAAATGATAAGAACCTTCACATATCATTTATATATTTTATGAGGGAAGGTTATGATGGAAGTCCATGCAAAAAATCATTGGAAAATTAGATTCTATGAAACTTTTCGAAATGCAAGTTTCGGTCAAAAAGCATAGTATATTATACAATAGTTTCGGTCAAAAAAATCAAATTTAATTGGGGACTATTTGAAATGATACGAGACTTTTCAGATCATTTATATATGTTAAGAGAGAAGGTTATGATGGAAGTCCATGCAAAAAAATCATCTGAAAACTTGATTCTATGAAACTTTTCTAAATGCAAGTTTCAGCCAAAAAATCATAATATATTATAGACTAGTTCATACTAGTTTCGGTCAAAAATCAAATTAATGCAGGGACTATTCGAAATGATAAGAAACTTCACATATCATTTATATATTTTACGAGGGAAGGTTATGATGGAAGTCCATGCAAAAAATCATCGGAAAATTAGATTCTATGAAACTTTTCGAAATGCAAGTTTCGGTCATAAATCGTAGTATATTATACACTAGTTTCGGACAAAACAATCAAATTTAATTGGCGATTATTTGAAATGATAAGAGACTTTTCAGATCATTTATAAATGTTAAGAGAGAAGGTTATAATGGAAGTCCATACAAGAAAATCATCTAAAAACTTTATTCGATGAAACTTTTCTAAATGCAAGTTTCGGCCAAAAAATCATTATATATTATACACTAGTTTATGCAAGTTTCAGTCAAAAATCAAATTAAATCGGGTACTGTTCGAAATGATACAAAACTTCACATATAATTTATATATTTTTGTGAGGGAAGGTTATGATGGAAGTCCTTGCAAAAAATCATCGGAAAATTAGATTTTATGAGACTTTCCGAAATGCAAGTTTCGTTAAAAAAAATCTTAGTGTATTATACAGTTGTTTCGGTTAAAAAATCAAATTTAATTGGGGACTATTTGAAATGATACGAGACTTTTCAGATGATTTATATATGTTACGTGGGAAGGTTATGATGGAAGTCCATGTAAAAAAATCATATGAAAACTAGAATCTATGTAACTTTTCTAAATGCAAGTTTCGGCCAAAAAATCATAATATATAATAGACTAGTTTATACTAGTTTCGGTCAAAAATCAAATTAATTCGGGGACTGTTCGAAATGATAAGAAACTTCACATATCATTTATATATTTTACGAGGGAAGGTTATGATGGAATTCCACGCAAAAAATCATCGGAAAATTAGATTCAATGAAACTTTTCAAAATGCAAGTTTCGGTAAAAAATCATAGTATATTGTACACTAGTTTCGGTCAAAAAAATCAAATTTAATTGGGGACTATTTGAAATGATACGAGACTTTTCAGATCATTTATATAGGTTAAGAGGGAAGGTTATGATAGAAGTCCATGCAAAAAAATCATCTGAAAACTTGATTCTATGAAACGTTTCTAATTGTAAGTTTCGGCCAAAAAATCATAATATATTATACACTAGTTTATGCAAGTTTCGATCAAAAATCAAATTAAATCGGGTACTGTTCCAAATGATAAGAACCTTCACATATCATTTATATATTTTATGAGGGAAGGTTATGATGGAAGTCCATGCAAAAAATCATTGGAAAATTAGATTCTATGAAACTTTTCGAAATGCAAGTTTCGGTCAAAAAGCATAGTATATTATACAATAGTTTCGGTCAAAAAAATCAAATTTAATTGGGGACTATTTGAAATGATACGAGACTTTTCAGATCATTTATATATGTTAAGAGAGAAGGTTATGATGGAAGTCCATGCAAAAAAATCATCTGAAAACTTGATTCTATGAAACTTTTCTAAATGCAAGTTTCAGCCAAAAAATCATAATATATTATAGACTAGTTCATACTAGTTTCGGTCAAAAATCAAATTAATGCAGGGACTATTCGAAATGATAAGAAACTTCACATATCATTTATATATTTTACGAGGGAAGGTTATGATGGAAGTCCATGCAAAAAATCATCGGAAAATTAGATTCTATGAAACTTTTCGAAATGCAAGTTTCGGTCATAAATCGTAGTATATTATACACTAGTTTCGGACAAAACAATCAAATTTAATTGGCGATTATTTGAAATGATAAGAGACTTTTCAGATCATTTATAAATGTTAAGAGAGAAGGTTATAATGGAAGTCCATACAAGAAAATCATCTAAAAACTTTATTCGATGAAACTTTTCTAAATGCAAGTTTCGGCCAAAAAATCATTATATATTATACACTAGTTTATGCAAGTTTCAGTCAAAAATCAAATTAAATCGGGTACTGTTCGAAATGATACAAAACTTCACATATAATTTATATATTTTTGTGAGGGAAGGTTATGATGGAAGTCCTTGCAAAAAATCATCGGAAAATTAGATTTTATGAGACTTTCCGAAATGCAAGTTTCGTTAAAAAAAATCTTAGTGTATTATACAGTTGTTTCGGTTAAAAAATCAAATTTAATTGGGGACTATTTGAAATGATACGAGACTTTTCAGATGATTTATATATGTTACGTGGGAAGGTTATGATGGAAGTCCATGTAAAAAAATCATATGAAAACTAGAATCTATGTAACTTTTCTAAATGCAAGTTTCGGCCAAAAAATCATAATATATAATAGACTAGTTTATACTAGTTTCGGTCAAAAATCAAATTAATTCGGGGACTGTTCGAAATGATAAGAAACTTCACATATCATTTATATATTTTACGAGGGAAGGTTATGATGGAATTCCACGCTAAAAATCATCGGAAAATTAGATTCAATGAAACTTTTCAAAATGCAAGTTTCGGTAAAAAATCATAGTATATTGTACACTAGTTTCGGTCAAAAAAATCAAATTTAATTGGGGACTATTTGAAATGATACGAGACTTTTCAGATCATTTATATAGGTTAAGAGGGAAGGTTATGATAGAAGTCCATGCAAAAAAATCATCTGAAAACTTGATTCTATGAAACGTTTCTAATTGTAAGTTTCGGCAAAAAAATCATAATATATTATACACTAGTTTATGCAAGTTTCGATCAAAAATCAAATTAAATCGGGTACTGTTCCAAATGATAAGAACCTTCACATATCATTTATATATTTTATGAGGGAAGGTTATGATGGAAGTCCATGCAAAAAATCATTGGAAAATTAGATTCTATGAAACTTTTCGAAATGCAAGTTTCGGTCAAAAAGCATAGTATATTATACAATAGTTTCGGTCAAAAAAATCAAATTTAATTGGGGACTATTTGAAATGATACGAGACTTTTCAGATCATTTATATATGTTAAGAGAGAAGGTTATGATTGAAGTCCATGCAAAAAAATCATCTGAAAACTTGATTCTATGAAACTTTTCTAAATGCAAGTTTCAGCCAAAAAATCATAATATATTATAGACTAGTTTATACTAGTTTCGGTCAAAAATCAAATTAATGCAGGGACTGTTCGAAATGATAAGAAACTTCACATATCATTTATATATTTTACGAGGGAAGGTTATGATGGAAGTCCATGCAAAAAATCATCGGAAAATTAGATTCTATGAAACTTTTCGAAATGCAAGTTTCGGTCATAAATCGTAGTATATTATACACTAGTTTCGGACAAAACAATCAAATTTAATTGGCGATTATTTGAAATGATAAGAGACTTTTCAGATCATTTATAAATGTTAAGAGAGAAGGTTATAATGGAAGTCCATACAAGAAAATCATCTAAAAACTTTATTCGATGAAACTTTTCTAAATGCAAGTTTCGGCCAAAAAATCATTATATATTATACACTAGTTTATGCAAGTTTCAGTCAAAAATCAAATTAAATCGGGTACTGTTCGAAATGATACAAAACTTCACATATAATTTATATATTTTTGTGAGGGAAGGTTATGATGGAAGTCCTTGCAAAAAATCATCGGAAAATTAGATTTTATGAGACTTTTCGAAATGCAAGTTTCGTTAAAAAAAATCTTAGTGTATTATACAGTTGTTTCGGTTAAAAAATCAAATTTAATTGGGGACTATTTGAAATGATACGAGACTTTTCAGATGATTTATATATGTTACGTGGGAAGGTTATGATGGAAGTCCATGTAAAAAAATCATATGAAAACTAGAATCTATGTAACTTTTCTAAATGCAAGTTTCGGCCAAAAAATCATAATATATAATAGACTAGTTTATACTAGTTTCGGTCAAAAATCAAATTAATTCGGGGACTGTTCGAAATGATAAGAAACTTCACATATCATTTATATATTTTACGAGGGAAGGTTATGATGGAATTCCACGCAAAAAATCATCGGAAAATTAGATTCAATGAAACTTTTCAAAATGTAAGTTTCGGTCAAAAACCATAGTATATTGTACACTAGTTTCGGTCAAAAAAATCAAATTTAATTGGGGACTATTTGAAATGATACGAGACTTTTCAGATCATTTATATATGTTAAGAGGGAAGGTTATGATAGAAGTCCATGCAAAAAAATCATCTGAAAACTTGATTCTATGAAACGTTTCTAATTGTAAGTTTCGGCCAAAAAACATAATATATTATACACTAGTTTATGCAAGTTTCGATCAAAAATCAAATTAAATCGGGTACTGTTCCAAATGATAAGAACCTTCACATATCATTTATATATTTTATGAGGGAAGGTTATGATGGAAGTCCATGCAAAAAATCATTGGAAAATTAGATTCTATGAAACTTTTCGAAATGCAAGTTTCGGTCAAAAAGCATAGTATATTATACAATAGTTTCGGTCAAAAAAATCAAATTTAATTGGGGACTATTTGAAATGATACGAGACTTTTCAGATCATTTATATATGTTAAGAGAGAAGGTTATGATGGAAGTCCATGCAAAAAAATCATCTGAAAACTTGATTCTATGAAACTTTTCTAAATGCAAGTTTCAGCCAAAAAATCATAATATATTATAGACTAGTTCATACTAGTTTCGGTCAAAAATCAAATTAATGCAGGGACTATTCGAAATGATAAGAAACTTCACATATCATTTATATATTTTACGAGGGAAGGTTATGATGGAAGTCCATGCAAAAAATCATCGGAAAATTAGATTCTATGAAACTTTTCGAAATGCAAGTTTCGGTCATAAATCGTAGTATATTATACACTAGTTTCGGACAAAACAATCAAATTTAATTGGCGATTATTTGAAATGATAAGAGACTTTTCAGATCATTTATAAATGTTAAGAGAGAAGGTTATAATGGAAGTCCATACAAGAAAATCATCTAAAAACTTTATTCGATGAAACTTTTCTAAATGCAAGTTTCGGCCAAAAAATCATTATATATTATACACTAGTTTATGCAAGTTTCAGTCAAAAATCAAATTAAATCGGGTACTGTTCGAAATGATACAAAACTTCACATATAATTTATATATTTTTGTGAGGGAAGGTTATGATGGAAGTCCTTGCAAAAAATCATCGGAAAATTAGATTTTATGAGACTTTCCGAAATGCAAGTTTCGTTAAAAAAAATCTTAGTGTATTATACAGTTGTTTCGGTTAAAAAATCAAATTTAATTGGGGACTATTTGAAATGATACGAGACTTTTCAGATGATTTATATATGTTACGTGGGAAGGTTATGATGGAAGTCCATGTAAAAAAATCATATGAAAACTAGAATCTATGTAACTTTTCTAAATGCAAGTTTCGGCCAAAAAATCATAATATATAATAGACTAGTTTATACTAGTTTCGGTCAAAAATCAAATTTATTCGGGGACTGTTCGAAATGATAAGAAACTTCACATATCATTTATATATTTTACGAGGGAAGGTTATGATGGAATTCCACGCAAAAAATCATCGGAAAATTAGATTCAATGAAACTTTTCAAAATGCAAGTTTCGGTCAAAAATCATAGTATATTGTACACTAGTTTCGGTCAAAAAAATCAAATTTAATTGGGGACTATTTGAAATGATACGAGACTTTTCAGATCATTTATATATGTTAAGAGGGAAGGTTATGATAGAAGTCCATGCAAAAAAATCATCTGAAAACTTGATTCTATGAAACGTTTCTAATTGTAAGTTTCGGCCAAAAAACATAATATATTATACACTAGTTTATGCAAGTTTCGATCAAAAATCAAATTAAATCGGGTACTGTTCCAAATGATAAGAACCTTCACATATCATTTATATATTTTATGAGGGAAGGTTATGATGGAAGTCCATGCAATAAATCATTGGAAAATTAGATTCTATGAAACTTTTCGAAATGCAAGTTTCGGTCAAAAAGCATAGTATATTATACAATAGTTTCGGTCAAAAAAATCAAATTTAATTGGGGACTATTTGAAATGATACGAGACTTTTCAGATCATTTATATATGTTAAGAGAGAAGGTTATGATGGAAGTCCATGCAAAAAAATCATCTGAAAACTTGATTCTATGAAACTTTTCTAAATGCAAGTTTCAGCCAAAAAATCATAATATATTATAGACTAGTTTATACTAGTTTCGGTCAAAAATCAAATTAATGCAGGGACTGTTCGAAATGATAAGAAACTTCACATATCATATATATATTTTACGAGGGAAGGTTATGATGGAAGTCCATGCAAAAAATCATCGGAAAATTAGATTCTATGAAAATTTTCGAAATGCAAGTTTCGGTCATAAATCGTAGTATATTATACACTAGTTTCGGACAAAACAATCAAATTTAATTGGCGATTATTTGAAATGATAAGAGACTTTTCAGATCATTTATATATGTTAAGAGAGAAGGTTATAATGGAAGTCCATACAAGAAAATCATCTAAAAACTTTATTCTATGAAACTTTTCTAAATGCATGTTTCGGCCAAAAAATCATTATATATTATACACTAGTTTATGCAAGTTTCAGTCAAAAATCAAATTAAATCGGGTACTGTTCGAAATGATACGAAACTTCACATATCATTTATATATTTTTGTGAGGGAAGGTTATGATGGAAGTCCATGCAAAAAATCATCGGAAAATTAGATTTTATGAGACTTTTCGAAATGCAAGTTTCGGTAAAAAAAATCTTAGTGTATTATACAGTTGTTTCGGTTAAAAAATCAAATTTAATTGAGGACTATTTGAAATGATACGAGACTTTTCAGATGATTTATATATGTTAAGTGGGAAGGTTATGATGGAAGTCCATGCAAAAAAATCATATGAAAAATAGAATCTATGTAACTTTTCTAAATGCAAGGTTCGGCCAAAAAATCATAATATATAATAGACTAGTTTATACTAGTTTCGGTCAAAAATCAAATTAATTCGGGGACTGTTCGAAATGATAAGAAACTTCACATATCATTTATATATTTTACGAGGTAAGGTTATGATGGAATTCCACGCAAAAAATCATCGGAAAATTAGATTCAATGAAACTTTTCAAAATGCAAGTTTCGGTCAAAAATCATAGTATATTGTACACTAGTTTCGGTCAAAAAATCAAATTTAATTGGGGACTATTTGAAATGATACGAGACTTTTCAGATCATTTATATATGTTAAGAGGGAAGGTTATGATAGAAGTCCATGCAAAAAAATCATCTGAAAACTTGATTCTATGAAACGTTTCTAATTGTAAGTTTCGGCCAAAAAATCATAATATATTATACACTAGTTTATGCAAGTTTCGATCAAAAATCAAATTAAATCGGGTACTGTTCCAAATGATAAGAACCTTCACATATCATTTATATATTTTATGAGGGAAGGTTATGATGGAAGTCCATGCAAAAAATCATTGGAAAATTAGATTCTATGAAACTTTTCGAAATGCAAGTTTCGGTCAAAAAGCATAGTATATTATACAATAGTTTCGGTCAAAAAAATCAAATTTAATTGGGGACTATTTGAAATGATACGAGACTTTTCAGATCATTTATATATGTTAAGAGAGAAGGTTATGATGGAAGTCCATGCAAAAAAATCATCTGAAAACTTGATTCTATGAAACTTTTCTAAATGCAAGTTTCAGCCAAAAAATCATAATATATTATAGACTAGTTCATACTAGTTTCGGTCAAAAATCAAATTAATGCAGGGACTGTTCGAAATGATAAGAAACTTCACATATCATTTATATATTTTACGAGGGAAGGTTATGATGGAAGTCCATGCAAAAAATCATCGGAAAATTAGATTCTATGAAAATTTTCGAAATGCAAGTTTCGGTCATAAATCGTAGTATATTATACACTAGTTTCGGACAAAACAATCAAATTTAATTGGCGATTATTTGAAATGATAAGAGACTTTTCAGATCATTTATATATGTTAAGAGAGAAGGTTATAATGGAAGTCCATACAAGAAAATCATCTAAAAACTTTATTCTATGAAACTTTTCTAAATGCATGTTTCGGCCAAAAAATCATTATATATTATACACTAGTTTATGCAAGTTTCAGTCAAAAATCAAATTAAATCGGGTACTGTTCGAAATGATACGAAACTTCACATATCATTTATATATTTTTGTGAGGGAAGGTTATGATGGAAGTCCATGCAAAAAATCATCGGAAAATTAGATTTTATGAGACTTTTCGAAATGCAAGTTTCGGTAAAAAAATCTTAGTGTATTATAAAGTTGTTTCGGTTAAAAAATCAAATTTAATTTAGGACTATTTGAAATGATACGAGACTTTTCAGATGATTTATATATGTTAAGTGGGAAGGTTATGATGGAAGTCCATGCAAAAAAATCATATGAAAAATAGATTCTATGTAACTTTTCTAAATGCAAGGTTCGGCCAAAAAATCATAATATATAATAGACTAGTTTATACTAGTTTCGGTCAAAAATCAAATTAATTCGGGGACTGTTCGAAATGATAAGAAACTTCACATATCAATTATATATTTTATGAGGTAAGGTTATGATGGAATTCCACGCAAAAAATCATCGGAAAATTAGATTCAATGAAACTTTTCAAAATGCAAGTTTCGGTCAAAAATCATAGTATGTTGTACACTAGTTTCGGTCAAAAAAATCAAATTTAATTGGGGACTATTTGAAATGATACGAGACTTTTCAGATCATTTATATATGTTAAGAGGGAAGGTTATGATAGAAGTCCATGCAAAAAAATCATCTGAAGACTTGATTCTATGAAACGTTTCTAATTGTAAGTTTCGGCCAAAAAATCATAATATATTATATACTAGTTTATGCAAGTTTCGATAAAAAATCAAATTAAATCGGGTACTGTTCCAAATGATAAGAACCTTCACATATCATTTATATATTTTATGAGGGAAGGTTATGATGGAAGTCCATGCAAAAAATCATTGGAAAATTAGATTCTATGAAACTTTTCGAAATTCAAGTTTCGGCCAAAAAGCATAGTATATTATACAATAGTTTCGGTCAAAAAAATCAAATTTAATTGGGGACTATTTGAAATGATACGAGACTTTTCAGATCATTTATATATGTTAAGAGAGAAGGTTATGATGGAAGTACATGCAAAAAAATCATCTGAAAACTTGATTCTATGAAACTTTTCTAAATACAAGTTTCAGCCAAAAAATCATAATATATTATAGACTAGTTTATACTAGTTTCGGTCAAAAATCAAATTAATGCAGGGACTGTTCGAAATGATAAGAAACTTCACATATCATTTATATATCTTACGAGGGAAGGTTATGATGGAAGTCCATGCAAAAAATCATCGGAAAATTAGATTCTATGAAACTTTTTGAAATGCAAGTTTCGGTCATAAATCGTAGTATATTATACACTAGTTTCGGAAAAAACAATCAAATTTAATTGGCAATTATTTGAAATGATAAGAGACTTTTCAGATCATTTATAAATGTTAAGAGAGAAGGTTATAATGGAAGTCCATACAAGAAAATCATCTAAAAACTTTATTCGATGAAACTTTTCTAAATGCAAGTTTCGGCCAAAAAATCATTATATATTATACACTAGTTTATGCAAGTTTCAGTCAAAAATCAAATTAAATCGGGTACTGTTCGAAATGATACAAAACTTCACATATAATTTATATATTTTTGTGAGGGAAGGTTATGATGGAAGTCCATGCAAAAAATCATCGGAAAATTAGATTTTATGAGACTTTTCGAAATGCAAGTTTCGTTAAAAAAAATCTTAGTGTATTATACAGTTGTTTCGGTTAAAAAATCAAATTTAATTGGGGACTATTTGAAATGATACGAGACTTTTCAGATGATTTATATATGTTAAGTGGGAAGGTTATGATGGAAGTCTATGCAAAAAAATCATATGAAAAATAGAATCTATGTAACTTTTCTAAATGCAAGTTTCTGCCAAAAAATCATAATATATAATAGACTAGTTTATACTAGTTTCGGTCAAAAATAAAATTAATTCGGGGACTGTTCAAAATGATAAGAAACTTCACATATCATTTATATATTTTACGAGGGAAGGTTATGATGGAATTCCACGCAAAAGATCATCGGAAAATTAGATTCAATGAAACTTTTCAAAATGCAAGTTTCGGTAAAAAATCATAGTATATTGTACACTAGTTTCGGTCAAAAAAATCAAATTTAATTGGGGACTATTTGAAATGATACGAGACTTTTCAGATCATTTATATAGGTTAAGAGGGAAGGTTATGATAGAAGTCCATGCAAAAAAATCATCTGAAAACTTGATTCTATGAAATGTTTCTAATTGTAAGTTTCGGCCAAAAAATCATAATATATTATACACTAGTTTATGCAAGTTTCGATCAAAAATCAAATTAAATCGGGTACTGTTCCAAATGATAAGAACCTTCACATATCATTTATATATTTTATGAGGGAAGGTTATGATGGAAGTCCATGCAAAAAATCATTGGAAAATTAGATTCTATGAAACTTTTCGAAATGCAAGTTTCGGTCAAAAAGCATAGTATATTATACAATAGTTTCGGTCAAAAAAATCAAATTTAATTGGGGAATATTTGAAATGATACGAGACTTTTCAGATCATTTATATATGTTAAGAGAGAAGGTTATGATTGAAGTCCATGCAAAAAAATCATCTGAAAACTTGATTCTATGAAACTTTTCTAAATGCAAGTTTCAGCCAAAAAATCATAATATATTATAGACTAGTTTATACTAGTTTCGGTCAAAAATCAAATTAATGCAGGGACTGTTCGAAATGATAAGAAACTTCACATATCATTTATATATTTTACGAGGGAAGGTTATGATGGAAGTCCATGCAAAAAATCATCGGAAAATTAGATTCTATGAAACTTTTCGAAATGCAAGTTTCGGTCATAAATCGTAGTATATTATACACTAGTTTCGGACAAAACAATCAAATTTAATTGGCGATTATTTGAAATGATAAGAGACTTTTCAGATCATTTATAAATGTTAAGAGAGAAGGTTATAATGGAAGTCCATACAAGAAAATCATCTAAAAACTTTATTCGATGAAACTTTTCTAAATGCAAGTTTCGGCCAAAAAATCATTATATATTATACACTAGTTTATGCAAGTTTCAGTCAAAAATCAAATTAAATCGGGTACTGTTCGAAATGATACAAAACTTCACATATAATTTATATATTTTTGTGAGGGAAGGTTATGATGGAAGTCCATGCAAAAAATCATCGGAAAATTAGATTTTATGAGACTTTTCGAAATGCAAGTTTCGTTAAAAAAAATCTTAGTGTATTATACAGTTGTTTCGGTTAAAAAATCAAATTTAATTGGGGACTATTTGAAATGATACGAGACTTTTCAGATGATTTATATATGTTACGTGGGAAGGTTATGATGGAAGTCCATGTAAAAAAATCATATGAAAACTAGAATCTATGTAACTTTTCAAAATGCAAGTTTCGGCCAAAAAATCATAATATATAATAGACTAGTTTATACTAGTTTCGGTCAAAAATCAAATTAATTCGGGGACTGTTCGAAATGATAAGAAACTTCACATATCATTTATATATTTTACGAGGGAAGGTTATGATGGAATTCCACGCAAAAAATCATCGGAAAATTAGATTCAATGAAACTTTTCAAAATGCAAGTTTCGGTCAAAAATCATAGTATATTGTACACTAGTTTCGGTCAAAAAAATCAAATTTAATTGGGGACTATTTGAAATGATACGAGACTTTTCAGATCATTTATATATGTTAAGAGGGAAGGTTATGATAGAAGTCCATGCAAAAAAATCATCTGAAAACTTGATTCTATGAAATGTTTCTAATTGTAAGTTTCGGCCAAAAAATCATAATATATTATACACTAGTTTATGCAAGTTTCGATCAAAAATCAAATTAAATCGGGTACTGTTCGAAATGATAAGAACCTTCACATATCATTTATATATTTTATGAGGGAAGGTTATGATGGAAGTCCATGCAAAAAATCATTGGAAAATTAGATTCTATGAAACTTTTCGAAATGCAAGTTTCGGTCAAAAAGCATAGTATATTATACAATAGTTTCGGTCAAAAAAATCAAATTTAATTGGGGACTATTTGAAATGATACGAGACTTTTCAGATCATTTATATATGTTAAGAGAGAAGGTTACGATTGAAGTCCATGCAAAAAAATCATCTGAAAACTTGATTCTATGAAACTTTTCTAAATGCAAGTTTCAGCCAAAAAATCATAATATATTATAGACTAGTTTATACTAGTTTCGGTCAAAAACCAAATTAATGCAGGGACTGTTCGAAATGATATGAAACTTCACATATCATTTATATATTTTACGAGGGAAGGTTATGATGGAAGTCCATGCAAAAAATCATCGGAAAATTAGATTCTATGAAACTTTTCGAAATGCAAGTTTCGGTCATAAATCGTAGTATATTACACACTAGTTTCGGAGAAAACAATCAAATTTAATTGGCGATTATTTGAAATGATAAGAGACTTTTCAGATCATATATAAATGTTAAGAGAGAAGGTTATAATGGAAGTCCATACAAGAAAATCATCTAAAAACTTTATTCGATGAAACTTTTCTAAATGCAAGTTTCGGCCAAAAAGTCATTATATATTATACACTAGTTTATGCAAGTTTCAGTCAAAAATCAAATTAAATCGGGTACTGTTCGAAATGATACAAAACTTCACATATAATTTATATATTTTTGTGAGGGAAGGTTATGATGGAAGTCCATGCAAAAAATCATCGGAAAATTAGATTTTATGAGACTTTTCGAAATGCAAGTTTCGTTAAAAAAAATCTTAGTGTATTATACAGTTGTTTCGGTTAAAAAATCAAATTTAATTGGGGACTATTTGAAATGATACGAGACTTTTCAGATGATTTATATATGTTAAGTGGGAAGGTTATGATGGAAGTCCATGTAAAAAAATCATATGAAAACTAGATTCTATGTAACTTTTCTAAATGCAAGTTTCGGCCAAAAAATCATAATATATAATAGACTAGTTTATACTAGTTTCGGTCAAAAATCAAATTAATTCGGGGACTGTTCGAAATGATAAGAAACATCACATATCATTTATATATTTTACGAGGGAAGGTTATGATGGAATTCCATGCAAAAAATCATCGGAAAATTAGATTCAATGAAACTTTTCAAAATGCAAGTTTCGGTTAAAAATCATAGTATATTGTACACTAGTTTCGGTCAAAAAAATCAAATTTAATTGGGGACTATTTGAAATGATACGAGACTTTTCAGATCATTTATATAGGTTAAGAGGGAAGGTTATGATAGAAGTCCATGCAAAAAAAATCAACTGAAAACTTGATTCTATGAAACGTTTCTAATTGTAAGTTTCGGCCAAAAAATCATAATATATTATACACTAGTTTATGCAAGTTTCGATCAAAAATCAAATTAAATCGGGTACTGTTCCAAATGATAAGAACCTTCACATATCATTTATATATTTTATGAGGGAAGGTTATGATGGAAGTCCATGCAAAAAATCATTGGAAAATTAGATTCTATGAAACTTTTCGAAATGCAAGTTTCGGTCAAAAAGCATAGTATATTATACAATAGTTTCGGTCAAAAAAATCAAATTTAATTGGGGAATATTTGAAATGATACGAGACTTTTCAGATCATTTATATATGTTAAGAGAGAAGGTTATGATTGAAGTCCATGCAAAAAAATCATCTGAAAACTTGATTCTATGAAACTTTTCTAAATGCAAGTTTCAGCCAAAAAATCATAATATATTATAGACTAGTTTATACTAGTTTCGGTCAAAAATCAAATTAATGCAGGGACTGTTCGAAATGATAAGAAACTTCACATATCATTTATATATTTTACGAGGGAAGGTTATGATGGAAGTCCATGCAAAAAATCATCGGAAAATTAGATTCTATGAAACTTTTCGAAATGCAAGTTTCGGTCATAAATCGTAGTATATTATACACTAGTTTCGGACAAAACAATCAAATTTAATTGGCGATTATTTGAAATGATAAGAGACTTTTCAGATCATTTATAAATGTTAAGAGAGAAGGTTATAATGGAAGTCCATACAAGAAAATCATCTAAAAACTTTATTCGATGAAACTTTTCTAAATGCAAGTTTCGGCCAAAAAATCATTATATATTATACACTAGTTTATGCAAGTTTCAGTCAAAAATCAAATTAAATCGGGTACTGTTCGAAATGATACAAAACTTCACATATAATTTATATATTTTTGTGAGGGAAGGTTATGATGGAAGTCCATGCAAAAAATCATCGGAAAATTAGATTTTATGAGACTTTTCGAAATGCAAGTTTCGTTAAAAAAAATCTTAGTGTATTATACAGTTGTTTCGGTTAAAAAATCAAATTTAATTGGGGACTATTTGAAATGATACGAGACTTTTCAGATGATTTATATATGTTACGTGGGAAGGTTATGATGGAAGTCCATGTAAAAAAATCATATGAAAACTAGAATCTATGTAACTTTTCAAAATGCAAGTTTCGGCCAAAAAATCATAATATATAATAGACTAGTTTATACTAGTTTCGGTCAAAAATCAAATTAATTCGGGGACTGTTCGAAATGATAAGAAACTTCACATATCATTTATATATTTTACGAGGGAAGGTTATGATGGAATTCCACGCAAAAAATCATCGGAAAATTAGATTCAATGAAACTTTTCAAAATGCAAGTTTCGGTCAAAAATCATAGTATATTGTACACTAGTTTCGGTCAAAAAAATCAAATTTAATTGGGGACTATTTGAAATGATACGAGACTTTTCAGATCATTTATATATGTTAAGAGGGAAGGTTATGATAGAAGTCCATGCAAAAAAATCATCTGAAAACTTGATTCTATGAAATGTTTCTAATTGTAAGTTTCGGCCAAAAAATCATAATATATTATACACTAGTTTATGCAAGTTTCGATCAAAAATCAAATTAAATCGGGTACTGTTCGAAATGATAAGAACCTTCACATATCATTTATATATTTTATGAGGGAAGGTTATGATGGAAGTCCATGCAAAAAATCATTGGAAAATTAGATTCTATGAAACTTTTCGAAATGCAAGTTTCGGTCAAAAAGCATAGTATATTATACAATAGTTTCGGTCAAAAAAATCAAATTTAATTGGGGACTATTTGAAATGATACGAGACTTTTCAGATCATTTATATATGTTAAGAGAGAAGGTTACGATTGAAGTCCATGCAAAAAAATCATCTGAAAACTTGATTCTATGAAACTTTTCTAAATGCAAGTTTCAGCCAAAAAATCATAATATATTATAGACTAGTTTATACTAGTTTCGGTCAAAAACCAAATTAATGCAGGGACTGTTCGAAATGATATGAAACTTCACATATCATTTATATATTTTACGAGGGAAGGTTATGATGGAAGTCCATGCAAAAAATCATCGGAAAATTAGATTCTATGAAACTTTTCGAAATGCAAGTTTCGGTCATAAATCGTAGTATATTACACACTAGTTTCGGAGAAAACAATCAAATTTAATTGGCGATTATTTGAAATGATAAGAGACTTTTCAGATCATATATAAATGTTAAGAGAGAAGGTTATAATGGAAGTCCATACAAGAAAATCATCTAAAAACTTTATTCGATGAAACTTTTCTAAATGCAAGTTTCGGCCAAAAAGTCATTATATATTATACACTAGTTTATGCAAGTTTCAGTCAAAAATCAAATTAAATCGGGTACTGTTCGAAATGATACAAAACTTCACATATAATTTATATATTTTTGTGAGGGAAGGTTATGATGGAAGTCCATGCAAAAAATCATCGGAAAATTAGATTTTATGAGACTTTTCGAAATGCAAGTTTCGTTAAAAAAAATCTTAGTGTATTATACAGTTGTTTCGGTTAAAAAATCAAATTTAATTGGGGACTATTTGAAATGATACGAGACTTTTCAGATGATTTATATATGTTAAGTGGGAAGGTTATGATGGAAGTCCATGTAAAAAAATCATATGAAAACTAGATTCTATGTAACTTTTCTAAATGCAAGTTTCGGCCAAAAAATCATAATATATAATAGACTAGTTTATACTAGTTTCGGTCAAAAATCAAATTAATTCGGGGACTGTTCGAAATGATAAGAAACATCACATATCATTTATATATTTTACGAGGGAAGGTTATGATGGAATTCCACGCAAAAAATCATCGGAAAATTAGATTCAATGAAACTTTTCAAAATGCAAGTTTCGGTTAAAAATCATAGTATATTGTACACTAGTTTCGGTCAAAAAAATCAAATTTAATTGGGGACTATTTGAAATGATACGAGACTTTTCAGATCATTTATATAGGTTAAGAGGGAAGGTTATGATAGAAGTCCATGCAAAAAAAATCAACTGAAAACTTGATTCTATGAAACGTTTCTAATTGTAAGTTTCGGCCAAAAAATCATAATATATTATACACTAGTTTATGCAAGTTTCGATCAAAAATCAAATTAAATCGGGTACTGTTCCAAATGATAAGAACCTTCACATATCATTTATATATTTTATGAGGGAAGGTTATGATGGAAGTCCATGCAAAAAATCATTGGAAAATTAGATTCTATGAAACTTTTCGAAATGCAAGTTTCGGTCAAAAAGCATAGTATATTATACAATAGTTTCGGTCAAAAAAATCAAATTTAATTGGGGACTATTTGAAATGATACGAGACTTTTCAGATCATTTATATATGTTAAGAGAGAAGGTTACGATTGAAGTCCATGCAAAAAAATCATCTGAAAACTTGATTCTATGAAACTTTTCTAAATGCATGTTTCAGCCAAAAAATCATAATATATTATAGACTAGTTTATACTAGTTTCGGTCAAAAACCAAATTAATGCAGGGGATGTTCGAAATGATATGAAACTTCACATATCATTTATATATTTTACGAGGGAAGGTTATGATGGAAGTCCATGCAAAAAATCATCGGAAAATTAGATTCTATGAAACTTTTCGAAATGCAAGTTTCGGTCATAAATCGTAGTATATTACACACTAGTTTCGGAGAAAACAATCAAATTTAATTGGCGATTATTTGAAATGATAAGAGACTTTTCAGATCATATATAAATGTTAAGAGAGAAGGTTATAATGGAAGTCCATACAAGAAAATCATCTAAAAACTTTATTCGATGAAACTTTTCTAAATGCAAGTTTCGGCCAAAAAGTCATTATATATTATACACTAGTTTATGCAAGTTTCAGTCAAAAATCAAATTAAATCGGGTACTGTTCGAAATGATACAAAACTTCACATATAATTTATATATTTTTGTGAGGGAAGGTTATGATGGAAGTCCATGCAAAAAATCATCGGAAAATTAGATTTTATGAGACTTTTCGAAATGCAAGTTTCGTTAAAAAAAATCTTAGTGTATTATACAGTTGTTTCGGTTAAAAAATCAAATTTAATTGGGGACTATTTGAAATGATACGAGACTTTTCAGATGATTTATATATGTTAAGTGGGAAGGTTATGATGGAAGTCCATGTAAAAAAATCATATGAAAACTAGATTCTATGTAACTTTTCTAAATGCAAGTTTCGGCCAAAAAATCATAATATATAATAGACTAGTTTATACTAGTTTCGGTCAAAAATCAAATTAATTCGGGGACTGTTCGAAATGATAAGAAACATCACATATCATTTATATATTTTACGAGGGAAGGTTATGATGGAATTCCACGCAAAAAATCATCGGAAAATTAGATTCAATGAAACTTTTCAAAATGCAAGTTTCGGTTAAAAATCATAGTATATTGTACACTAGTTTCGGTCAAAAAAATCAAATTTAATTGGGGACTATTTGAAATGATACGAGACTTTTCAGATCATTTATATAGGTTAAGAGGGAAGGTTATGATAGAAGTCCATGCAAAAAAAATCAACTGAAAACTTGATTCTATGAAACGTTTCTAATTGTAAGTTTCGGCCAAAAAATCATAATATATTATACACTAGTTTATGCAAGTTTCGATCAAAAATCAAATTAAATCGGGTACTGTTCCAAATGATAAGAACCTTCACATATCATTTATATATTTTATGAGGGAAGGTTATGATGGAAGTCCATGCAAAAAATCATTGGAAAATTAGATTCTATGAAACTTTTCGAAATGCAAGTTTCGGTCAAAAAGCATAGTATATTATACAATAGTTTCGGTCAAAAAAATCAAATTTAATTGGGGACTATTTGAAATGATACGAGACTTTTCAGATCATTTATATATGTTATGAGAGAAGGTTATGATTGAAGTCCATGCAAAAAAATCATCTGAAAACTTGATTCTATGAAACTTTTCTAAATGCAAGTTTCAGCCAAAAAATCATAATATATTATAGACTAGTTTATACTAGTTTCGGTCAAAAATCAAATTAATGCAGGGACTGTTCGAAATGATAAGAAACTTCACATATCATTTATATATTTTACGAGGGAAGGTTATGATGGAAGTCCATGCAAAAAATCATCGGAAAATTAGATTCTATGAAACTTTTCGACATGCAAGTTTCGGTCATAAATCGTAGTATATTATACACTAGTTTCGGACAAAACAATCAAATTTAATTGGCGATTATTTGAAATGATAAGAGACTTTTCAGATCATTTATAAATGTTAAGAGAGAAGGTTATAATGGAAGTCCATACAAGAAAATCATCTAAAAACTTTATTCGATGAAACTTTTCTAAATGCAAGTTTCGGCCAAAAAATCATTATATATTATACACTAGTTTATGCAAGTTTCAGTCAAAAATCAAATTAAATCGGGTACTGTTCGAAATGATACAAAACTTCACATATAATTTATATATTTTTGTGAGGGAAGGTTATGATGGAAGTCCATGCAAAAAATCATCGGAAAATTAGATTTTATGAGACTTTTCGAAATGCAAGTTTCGGTAAAAAAAATCTTAGTGTATTATACAGTTGTTTCGGTTAAAAAATCAAATTTAATTGGGGACTATTTGAAATGATACGAGACTTTTCAGATGATTTATATATGTTAAGTGGGAAGGTTATGATGGAAGTCCATGTAAAAAAATCATATGAAAACTAGATTCTATGTAACTTTTCTAAATGCAAGTTTCGGCCAAAAAATTATAATATATAATAGACTAGTTTATACTAGTTTCGGTCAAAAATCAAATTAATTCGGGGACTGTTCGAAATGATAAGAAACATCACATATCATTTATATATTTTACGAGGGAAGGTTATGATGGAATTCCACGCAAAAAATCATCGGAAAATTAGATTCAATGAAACTTTTCAAAATGCAAGTTTCGGTTAAAAATCATAGTATATTGTACACTAGTTTCGGTCAAAAAAATCAAATTTAATTGGGGACTATTTGAAATGATACGAGACTTTTCAGATCATTTATATAGGTTAAGAGGGAAGGTTATGATAGAAGTCCATGCAAAAAAAATCAACTGAAAACTTGATTCTATGAAACGTTTCTAATTGTAAGTTTCGGCCAAAAAATCATAATATATTATACACTAGTTTATGCAAGTTTCGATCAAAAATCAAATTAAATCGGGTACTGTTCGAAATGATAAGAACCTTCACATATCATTTATATATTTTATGAGGGAAGGTTATGATGGAAGTCCATGCAAAAAATCATTGGAAAATTAGATTCTATGAAACTTTTCGAAATGCATGTTTCGGTCAAAAAGCATAGTATATTATACAATAGTTTCGGTCAAAAAAATCAAATTTAATTGGGGACTATTTGAAATGATACGAGACTTTTCAGATCATTTATATATGTTAAGAGAGAAGGTTACGATTGAAGTCCATGCAAAAAAATCATCTGAAAACTTGATTCTATGAAACTTTTCTAAATGCAAGTTTCAGCCAAAAAATCATAATATATTATAGACTAGTTTATACTAGTTTCGGTCAAAAACCAAATTAATGCAGGGACTGTTCGAAATGATATGAAACTTCACATATCATTTATATATTTTACGAGGGAAGGTTATGATGGAAGTCCATGCAAAAAATCATCGGAAAATTAGATTCTATGAAACTTTTCGAAATGCAAGTTTCGGTCATAAATCGTAGTATATTACACACTAGTTTCGGAGAAAACAATCAAATTTAATTGGCGATTATTTGAAATGATAAGAGACTTTTCAGATCATATATAAATGTTAAGAGAGAAGGTTATAATGGAAGTCCATACAAGAAAATCATCTAAAAACTTTATTCGATGAAACTTTTCTAAATGCAAGTTTCGGCCAAAAAGTCATTATATATTATACACTAGTTTATGCAAGTTTCAGTCAAAAATCAAATTAAATCGGGTACTGTTCGAAATGATACAAAACTTCACATATAATTTATATATTTTTGTGAGGGAAGGTTATGATGGAAGTCCATGCAAAAAATCATCGGAAAATTAGATTTTATGAGACTTTTCGAAATGCAAGTTTCGTTTAAAAAATCTTAGTGTATTATACAGTTGTTTCGGTTAAAAAATCAAATTTAATTGGGGACTATTTGAAATGATACGAGACTTTTCAGATGATTTATATATGTTAAGTGGGAAGGTTATGATGGAAGTCCATGTAAAAAAATCATATGAAAACTAGATTCTATGTAACTTTTCTAAATGCAAGTTTCGGCCAAAAAATCATAATATATAATAGACTAGTTTATACTAGTTTCGGTCAAAAATCAAATTAATTCGGGGACTGTTCGAAATGATAAGAAACATCACATATCATTTATATATTTTACGAGGGAAGGTTATGATGGAATTCCACGCAAAAAATCATCGAAAAATTAGATTCAATGAAACTTTTCAAAATGCAAGTTTCGGTTAAAAATCATAGTATATTGTACACTAGTTTCGGTCAAAAAAATCAAATTTAATTGGGGACTATTTGAAATGATACGAGACTTTTCAGATCATTTATATAGGTTAAGAGGGAAGGTTATGATAGAAGTCCATGCAAAAAAAATCAACTGAAAACTTGATTCTATGAAACGTTTCTAATTGTAAGTTTCGGCCAAAAAATCATAATATATTATACACTAGTTTATGCAAGTTTCGATCAAAAATCAAATTAAATCGGGTACTGTTCGAAATGATAAGAACCTTCACATATCATTTATATATTTTATGAGGGAAGGTTATGATGGAAGTCCATGCAAAAAATCATTGGAAAATTAGATTCTATGAAACTTTTCGAAATGCAAGTTTCGGTCAAAAAGCATAGTATATTATACAATAGTTTCGGTCAAAAAAATCAAATTTAATTGGGGACTATTTGAAATGATACGAGACTTTTCAGATCATTTATATATGTTAAGAGAGAAGGTTATGATTGAAGTCCATGCAAAAAAATCATCTGAAAACTTGATTCTATGAAACTTTTCTAAATGCAAGTTTCAGCCAAAAAATCATAATATATTATAGACTAGTTTATACTAGTTTCGGTCAAAAATCAAATTAATGCAGGGACTGTTCGAAATGATAAGAAACTTCACATATCATTTATATATTTTACGAGGGAAGGTTATGATGGAAGTCCATGCAAAAAATCATCGGAAAATTAGATTCTATGAAACTTTTCGACATGCAAGTTTCGGTCATAAATCGTAGTATATTATACACTAGTTTCGGACAAAACAATCAAATTTAATTGGCGATTATTTGAAATGATAAGAGACTTTTCAGATCATTTATAAATGTTAAGAGAGAAGGTTATAATGGAAGTCCATACAAGAAAATCATCTAAAAACTTTATTCGATGAAACTTTTCTAAATGCAAGTTTCGGCCAAAAAATCATTATATATTATACACTAGTTTATGCAAGTTTCAGTCAAAAATCAAATTAAATCGGGTACTGTTCGAAATGATACAAAACTTCACATATAATTTATATATTTTTGTGAGGGAAGGTTATGATGGAAGTCCATGCAAAAAATCATCGGAAAATTAGATTTTATGAGACTTTTCGAAATGCAAGTTTCGGTAAAAAAATCTTAGTGTATTATACAGTTGTTTCGGTTAAAAAATCAAATTTAATTGGGGACTATTTGAAATGATACGAGACTTTTCAGATGATTTATATATGTTAAGTGGGAAGGTTATGATGGAAGTCCATGTAAAAAAATCATATGAAAACTAGATTCTATGTAACTTTTCTAAATGCAAGTTTCGGCCAAAAAATCATAATATATAATAGACTAGTTTATACTAGTTTCGGTCAAAAATCAAATTAATTCGGGGACTGTTCGAAATGATAAGAAACATCACATATCATTTATATATTTTACGAGGGAAGGTTATGATGGAATTCCACGCAAAAAATCATCGGAAAATTAGATTCAATGAAACTTTTCAAAATGCAAGTTTCGGTTAAAAATCATAGTATATTGTACACTAGTTTCGGTCAAAAAAATCAAATTTAATTGGGGACTATTTGAAATGATACGAGACTTTTCAGATCATTTATATAGGTTAAGAGGGAAGGTTATGATAGAAGTCCATGCAAAAAAAATCAACTGAAACTTGATTCTATGAAACGTTTCTAATTGTAAGTTTCGGCCAAAAAATCATAATATATTATACACTAGTTTATGCAAGTTTCGATCAAAAATCAAATTAAATCGGGTACTGTTCGAAATGATAAGAACCTTCACATATCATTTATATATTTTATGAGGGAAGGTTATGATGGAAGTCCATGCAAAAAATCATTGGAAAATTAGATTCTATGAAACTTTTCGAAATGCAAGTTTCGGTCAAAAAGCATAGTATATTATACAATAGTTTCGGTCAAAAAAATCAAATTTAATTGGGGACTATTTGAAATGATACGAGACTTTTCAGATCATTTATATATGTTAAGAGAGAAGGTTATGATTGAAGTCCATGCAAAAAAATCATCTGAAAACTTGATTCTATGAAACTTTTCTAAATGCAAGTTTCAGCCAAAAAATCATAATATATTATAGACTAGTTTATACTAGTTTCGGTCAAAAATCAAATTAATGCAGGGACTGTTCGAAATGATAAGAAACTTCACATATCATTTATATATTTTACGAGGGAAGGTTATGATGGAAGTCCATGCAAAAAATCATCGGAAAATTAGATTCTATGAAACTTTTCGACATGCAAGTTTCGGTCATAAATCGTAGTATATTATACACTAGTTTCGGACAAAACAATCAAATTTAATTGGCGATTATTTGAAATGATAAGAGACTTTTCAGATCATTTATAAATGTTAAGAGAGAAGGTTATAATGGAAGTCCATACAAGAAAATCATCTAAAAACTTTATTCGATGAAACTTTTCTAAATGCAAGTTTCGGCCAAAAAATCATTATATATTATACACTAGTTTATGCAAGTTTCAGTCAAAAATCAAATTAAATCGGGTACTGTTCGAAATGATACAAAACTTCACATATAATTTATATATTTTTGTGAGGGAAGGTTATGATGGAAGTCCATGCAAAAAATCATCGGAAAATTAGATTTTATGAGACTTTTCGAAATGCAAGTTTCGGTAAAAAAATCTTAGTGTATTATACAGTTGTTTCGGTTAAAAAATCAAATTTAATTGGGGACTATTTGAAATGATACGAGACTTTTCAGATGATTTATATATGTTAAGTGGGAAGGTTATGATGGAAGTCCATGTAAAAAAATCATATGAAAACTAGATTCTATGTAACTTTTCTAAATGCAAGTTTCGGCCAAAAAATCATAATATATAATAGACTAGTTTATACTAGTTTCGGTCAAAAATCAAATTAATTCGGGGACTGTTCGAAATGATAAGAAACATCACATATCATTTATATATTTTACGAGGGAAGGTTATGATGGAATTCCACGCAAAAAATCATCGGAAAATTAGATTCAATGAAACTTTTCAAAATGCAAGTTTCGGTTAAAAATCATAGTATATTGTACACTAGTTTCGGTCAAAAAAATCAAATTTAATTGGGGACTATTTGAAATGATACGAGACTTTTCAGATCATTTATATAGGTTAAGAGGGAAGGTTATGATAGAAGTCCATGCAAAAAAAATCAACTGAAAACTTGATTCTATGAAACGTTTCTAATTGTAAGTTTCGGCCAAAAAATCATAATATATTATACACTAGTTTATGCAAGTTTCGATCAAAAATCAAATTAAATCGGGTACTGTTCGAAATGATAAGAACCTTCACATATCATTTATATATTTTATGAGGGAAGGTTATGATGGAAGTCCATGCAAAAAATCATTGGAAAATTAGATTCTATGAAACTTTTCGAAATGCAAGTTTCGGTCAAAAAGCATAGTATATTATACAATAGTTTCGGTCAAAAAAATCAAATTTAATTGGGGACTATTTGAAATGATACGAGACTTTTCAGATCATTTATATATGTTAAGAGAGAAGGTTACGATTGAAGTCCATGCAAAAAAATCATCTGAAAACTTGATTCTATGAAACTTTTCTAAATGCAAGTTTCAGCCAAAAAATCATAATATATTATAGACTAGTTTATACTAGTTTCGGTCAAAAACCAAATTAATGCAGGGACTGTTCGAAATGATATGAAACTTCACATATCATTTATATATTTTACGAGGGAAGGTTATGATGGAAGTCCATGCAAAAAATCATCGGAAAATTAGATTCTATGAAACTTTTCGAAATGCAAGTTTCGGTCATAAATCGTAGTATATTACACACTAGTTTCGGAGAAAACAATCAAATTTAATTGGCGATTATTTGAAATGATAAGAGACTTTTCAGATCATATATAAATGTTAAGAGAGAAGGTTATAATGGAAGTCCATACAAGAAAATCATCTAAAAACTTTATTCGATGAAACTTTTCTAAATGCAAGTTTCGGCCAAAAAGTCATTATATATTATACACTAGTTTATGCAAGTTTCAGTCAAAAATCAAATTAAATCGGGTACTGTTCGAAATGATACAAAACTTCACATATAATTTATATATTTTTGTGAGGGAAGGTTATGATGGAAGTCCATGCAAAAAATCATCGGAAAATTAGATTTTATGAGACTTTTCGAAATGCAAGTTTCGGTAAAAAAATCTTAGTGTATTATACAGTTGTTTCGGTTAAAAAATCAAATTTAATTGGGGACTATTTGAAATGATACGAGACTTTTCAGATGATTTATATATGTTAAGTGGGAAGGTTATGATGGAAGTCCATGTAAAAAAATCATATGAAAACTAGATTCTATGTAACTTTTCTAAATGCAAGTTTCGGCCAAAAAATCATAATATATAATAGACTAGTTTATACTAGTTTCGGTCAAAAATCAAATTAATTCGGGGACTGTTCGAAATGATAAGAAACATCACATATCATTTATATATTTTACGAGGGAAGGTTATGATGGAATTCCACGCAAAAAATCATCGGAAAATTAGATTCAATGAAACTTTTCAAAATGCAAGTTTCGGTTAAAAATCATAGTATATTGTACACTAGTTTCGGTCAAAAAAATCAAATTTAATTGGGGACTATTTGAAATGATACGAGACTTTTCAGATCATTTATATAGGTTAAGAGGGAAGGTTATGATAGAAGTCCATGCAAAAAAAATCAACTGAAAACTTGATTCTATGAAACGTTTCTAATTGTAAGTTTCGGCCAAAAAATCATAATATATTATACACTAGTTTATGCAAGTTTCGATCAAAAATCAAATTAAATCGGGTACTGTTCGAAATGATAAGAACCTTCACATATCATTTATATATTTTATGAGGGAAGGTTATGATGGAAGTCCATGCAAAAAATCATTGGAAAATTAGATTCTATGAAACTTTTCGAAATGCAAGTTTCGGTCAAAAAGCATAGTATATTATACAATAGTTTCGGTCAAAAAAATCAAATTTAATTGGGGACTATTTGAAATGATACGAGACTTTTCAGATCATTTATATATGTTAAGAGAGAAGGTTACGATTGAAGTCCATGCAAAAAAATCATCTGAAAACTTGATTCTATGAAACTTTTCTAAATGCAAGTTTCAGCCAAAAAATCATAATATATTATAGACTAGTTTATACTAGTTTCGGTCAAAAACCAAATTAATGCAGGGACTGTTCGAAATGATATGAAACTTCACATATCATTTATATATTTTACGAGGGAAGGTTATGATGGAAGTCCATGCAAAAAATCATCGGAAAATTAGATTCTATGAAACTTTTCGAAATGCAAGTTTCGGTCATAAATCGTAGTATATTACACACTAGTTTCGGAGAAAACAATCAAATTTAATTGGCGATTATTTGAAATGATAAGAGACTTTTCAGATCATATATAAATGTTAAGAGAGAAGGTTATAATGGAAGTCCATACAAGAAAATCATCTAAAAACTTTATTCGATGAAACTTTTCTAAATGCAAGTTTCGGCCAAAAAGTCATTATATATTATACACTAGTTTATGCAAGTTTCAGTCAAAAATCAAATTAAATCGGGTACTGTTCGAAATGATACAAAACTTCACATATAATTTATATATTTTTGTGAGGGAAGGTTATGATGGAAGTCCATGCAAAAAATCATCGGAAAATTAGATTTTATGAGACTTTTCGAAATGCAAGTTTCGGTAAAAAAATCTTAGTGTATTATACAGTTGTTTCGGTTAAAAAATCAAATTTAATTGGGGACTATTTGAAATGATACGAGACTTTTCAGATGATTTATATATGTTAAGTGGGAAGGTTATGATGGAAGTCCATGTAAAAAAATCATATGAAAACTAGATTCTATGTAACTTTTCTAAATGCAAGTTTCGGCCAAAAAATCATAATATATAATAGACTAGTTTATACTAGTTTCGGTCAAAAATCAAATTAATTCGGGGACTGTTCGAAATGATAAGAAACATCACATATCATTTATATATTTTACGAGGGAAGGTTATGATGGAATTCCACGCAAAAAATCATCGGAAAATTAGATTCAATGAAACTTTTCAAAATGCAAGTTTCGGTTAAAAATCATAGTATATTGTACACTAGTTTCGGTCAAAAAAATCAAATTTAATTGGGGACTATTTGAAATGATACGAGACTTTTCAGATCATTTATATAGGTTAAGAGGGAAGGTTATGATAGAAGTCCATGCAAAAAAAATCAACTGAAAACTTGATTCTATGAAACGTTTCTAATTGTAAGTTTCGGCCAAAAAATCATAATATATTATACACTAGTTTATGCAAGTTTCGATCAAAAATCAAATTAAATCGGGTACTGTTCGAAATGATAAGAACCTTCACATATCATTTATATATTTTATGAGGGAAGGTTATGATGGAAGTCCATGCAAAAAATCATTGGAAAATTAGATTCTATGAAACTTTTCGAAATGCAAGTTTCGGTCAAAAAGCATAGTATATTATACAATAGTTTCGGTCAAAAAAATCAAATTTAATTGGGGACTATTTGAAATGATACGAGACTTTTCAGATCATTTATATATGTTAAGAGAGAAGGTTATGATTGAAGTCCATGCAAAAAAATCATCTGAAAACTTGATTCTATGAAACTTTTCTAAATGCAAGTTTCAGCCAAAAAATCATAATATATTATAGACTAGTTTATACTAGTTTCGGTCAAAAATCAAATTAATGCAGGGACTGTTCGAGATGATAAGAAACTTCACATATCATTTATATATTTTACGAGGGAAGGTTATGATGGAAGTCCATGCAAAAAATCATCGGAAAATTAGATTCTATGAAACTTTTCGACATGCAAGTTTCGGTCATAAATCGTAGTATATTATACACTAGTTTCGGACAAAACAATCAAATTTAATTGGAGATTATTTGAAATGATAAGAGACTTTTCAGATCATTTATAAATGTTAAGAGAGAAGGTTATAATGGAAGTCCATACAAGAAAATCATCTAAAAACTTTATTCGATGAAACTTTTCTAAATGCAAGTTTCGGCCAAAAAATCATTATATATTATACACTAGTTTATGCAAGTTTCAGTCAAAAATCAAATTAAATCGGGTACTGTTCGAAATGATACAAAACTTCACATATAATTTATATATTTTTGTGAGGGAAGGTTAAGATGGAAGTCCATGCAAAAAATCATCGGAAAATTAGATTTTATGAGACTTTTCGAAATGCAAGTTTCGGTAAAAAAATCTTAGTGTATTATACAGTTGTTTCGGTTAAAAAATCAAATTTAATTGGGGACTATTTGAAATGATACGAGACTTTTCAGATGATTTATATATGTTAAGTGGGAAGGTTATGATGGAAGTCCATGTAAAAAAATCATATGAAAACTAGATTCTATGTAACTTTTCTAAATGCAAGTTTCGGCCAAAAAATCATAATATATAATAGACTAGTTTATACTAGTTTCGGTCAAAAATCAAATTAATTCGGGGACTGTTCGAAATGATAAGAAACATCACATATCATTTATATATTTTACGAGGGAAGGTTATGATGGAATTCCACGCAAAAAATCATCGGAAAATTAGATTCAATGAAACTTTTCAAAATGCAAGTTTCGGTTAAAAATCATAGTATATTGTACACTAGTTTCGGTCAAAAAAATCAAATTTAATTGGGGACTATTTGAAATGATACGAGACTTTTCAGATCATTTATATAGGTTAAGAGGGAAGGTTATGATAGAAGTCCATGCAAAAAAAATCAACTGAAAACTTGATTCTATGAAACGTTTCTAATTGTAAGTTTCGGCCAAAAAATCATAATATATTATACACTAGTTTATGCAAGTTTCGATCAAAAATCAAATTAAATCGGGTACTGTTCGAAATGATAAGAACCTTCACATATCATTTATATATTTTATGAGGGAAGGTTATGATGGAAGTCCATGCAAAAAATCATTGGAAAATTAGATTCTATGAAACTTTTCGAAATGCAAGTTTCGGTCAAAAAGCATAGTATATTATACAATAGTTTCGGTCAAAAAAATCAAATTTAATTGGGGACTATTTGAAATGATACGAGACTTTTCAGATCATTTATATATGTTAAGAGAGAAGGTTATGATTGAAGTCCATGCAAAAAAATCATCTGAAAACTTGATTCTATGAAACTTTTCTAAATGCAAGTTTCAGCCAAAAAATCATAATATATTATAGACTAGTTTATACTAGTTTCGGTCAAAAATCAAATTAATGCAGGGACTGTTCGAGATGATAAGAAACTTCACATATCATTTATATATTTTACGAGGGAAGGTTATGATGGAAGTCCATGCAAAAAATCATCGGAAAATTAGATTCTATGAAACTTTTCGACATGCAAGTTTCGGTCATAAATCGTAGTATATTATACACTAGTTTCGGACAAAACAATCAAATTTAATTGGAGATTATTTGAAATGATAAGAGACTTTTCAGATCATTTATAAATGTTAAGAGAGAAGGTTATAATGGAAGTCCATACAAGAAAATCATCTAAAAACTTTATTCGATGAAACTTTTCTAAATGCAAGTTTCGGCCAAAAAATCATTATATATTATACACTAGTTTATGCAAGTTTCAGTCAAAAATCAAATTAAATCGGGTACTGTTCGAAATGATACAAAACTTCACATATAATTTATATATTTTTGTGAGGGAAGGTTAAGATGGAAGTCCATGCAAAAAATCATCGGAAAATTAGATTTTATGAGACTTTTCGAAATGCAAGTTTCGGTAAAAAAATCTTAGTGTATTATACAGTTGTTTCGGTTAAAAAATCAAATTTAATTGGGGACTATTTGAAATGATACGAGACTTTTCAGATGATTTATATATGTTAAGTGGGAAGGTTATGATGGAAGTCCATGTAAAAAAATCATATGAAAACTAGATTCTATGTAACTTTTCTAAATGCAAGTTTCGGCCAAAAAATCATAATATATAATAGACTAGTTTATACTAGTTTCGGTCAAAAATCAAATTAATTCGGGGACTGTTCGAAATGATAAGAAACATCACATATCATTTATATATTTTACGAGGGAAGGTTATGATGGAATTCCACGCAAAAAATCATCGGAAAATTAGATTCAATGAAACTTTTCAAAATGCAAGTTTCGGTTAAAAATCATAGTATATTGTACACTAGTTTCGGTCAAAAAAATCAAATTTAATTGGGGACTATTTGAAATGATACGAGACTTTTCAGATCATTTATATAGGTTAAGAGGGAAGGTTATGATAGAAGTCCATGCAAAAAAAATCAACTGAAAACTTGATTCTATGAAACGTTTCTAATTGTAAGTTTCGGCCAAAAAATCATAATATATTATACACTAGTTTATGCAAGTTTCGATCAAAAATCAAATTAAATCGGGTACTGTTCGAAATGATAAGAACCTTCACATATCATTTATATATTTTATGAGGGAAGGTTATGATGGAAGTCCATGCAAAAAATCATTGGAAAATTAGATTCTATGAAACTTTTCGAAATGCAAGTTTCGGTCAAAAAGCATAGTATATTATACAATAGTTTCGGTCAAAAAAATCAAATTTAATTGGGGACTATTTGAAATGATACGAGACTTTTCAGATCATTTATATATGTTAAGAGAGAAGGTTACGATTGAAGTCCATGCAAAAAAATCATCTGAAAACTTGATTCTATGAAACTTTTCTAAATGCAAGTTTCAGCCAAAAAATCATAATATATTATAGACTAGTTTATACTAGTTTCGGTCAAAAACCAAATTAATGTAGGGACTGTTCGAAATGATATGAAACTTCACATATCATTTATATATTTTACGAGGGAAGGTTATGATGGAAGTCCATGCAAAAAATCATCGGAAAATTAGATTCTATGAAACTTTTCGAAATGCAAGTTTCGGTCATAAATCGTAGTATATTACACACTAGTTTCGGAGAAAACAATCAAATTTAATTGGCGATTATTTGAAATGATAAGAGACTTTTCAGATCATATATAAATGTTAAGAGAGAAGGTTATAATGGAAGTCCATACAAGAAAATCATCTAAAAACTTTATTCGATGAAACTTTTCTAAATGCAAGTTTCGGCCAAAAAGTCATTATATATTATACACTAGTTTATGCAAGTTTCAGTCAAAAATCAAATTAAATCGGGTACTGTTCGAAATGATACAAAACTTCACATATAATTTATATATTTTTGTGAGGGAAGGTTATGATGGAAGTCCATGCAAAAAATCATCGGAAAATTAGATTTTATGAGACTTTTCGAAATGCAAGTTTCGTTAAAAAAAATCTTAGTGTATTATACAGTTGTTTCGGTTAAAAAATCAAATTTAATTGGGGACTATTTGAAATGATACGAGACTTTTCAGATGATTTATATATGTTAAGTGGGAAGGTTATGATGGAAGTCCATGTAAAAAAATCATATGAAAACTAGATTCTATGTAACTTTTCTAAATGCAAGTTTCGGCCAAAAAATCATAATATATAATAGACTAGTTTATACTAGTTTCGGTCAAAAATCAAATTAATTCGGGGACTGTTCGAAATGATAAGAAACATCACATATCATTTATATATTTTACGAGGGAAGGTTATGATGGAATTCCACGCAAAAAATCATCGGAAAATTAGATTCAATGAAACTTTTCAAAATGCAAGTTTCGGTTAAAAATCATAGTATATTGTACACTAGTTTCGGTCAAAAAAATCAAATTTAATTGGGGACTATTTGAAATGATACGAGACTTTTCAGATCATTTATATAGGTTAAGAGGGAAGGTTATGATAGAAGTCCATGCAAAAAAAATCAACTGAAAACTTGATTCTATGAAACGTTTCTAATTGTAAGTTTCGGCCAAAAAATCATAATATATTATACACTAGTTTATGCAAGTTTCGATCAAAAATCAAATTAAATCGGGTACTGTTCGAAATGATAAGAACCTTCACATATCATTTATATATTTTATGAGGGAAGGTTATGATGGAAGTCCATGCAAAAAATCATTGGAAAATTAGATTCTATGAAACTTTTCGAAATGCAAGTTTCGGTCAAAAAGCATAGTATATTATACAATAGTTTCGGTCAAAAAAATCAAATTTAATTGGGGACTATTTGAAATGATACGAGACTTTTCAGATCATTTATATATGTTAAGAGAGAAGGTTATGATTGAAGTCCATGCAAAAAAATCATCTGAAAACTTGATTCTATGAAACTTTTCTAAATGCAAGTTTCAGCCAAAAAATCATAATATATTATAGACTAGTTTATACTAGTTTCGGTCAAAAATCAAATTAATGCAGGGACTGTTCGAAATGATAAGAAACTTCACATATCATTTATATATTTTACGAGGGAAGGTTATGATGGAAGTCCATGCAAAAAATCATCGGAAAATTAGATTCTATGAAACTTTTCGACATGCAAGTTTTGGTCATAAATCGTAGTATATTATACACTAGTTTCGGACAAAACAATCAAATTTAATTGGCGATTATTTGAAATGATAAGAGACTTTTCAGATCATTTATAAATGTTAAGAGAGAAGGTTATAATGGAAGTCCATACAAGAAAATCATCTAAAAACTTTATTCGATGAAACTTTTCTAAATGCAAGTTTCGGCCAAAAAATCATTATATATTATACACTAGTTTATGCAAGTTTCAGTCAAAAATCAAATTAAATCGGGTACTGTTCGAAATGATACAAAACTTCACATATAATTTATATATTTTTGTGAGGGAAGGTTATGATGGAAGTCCATGCAAAAAATCATCGGAAAATTAGATTTTATGAGACTTTTCGAAATGCAAGTTTCGGTAAAAAAAATCTTAGTGTATTATACAGTTGTTTCGGTTAAAAAATCAAATTTAATTGGGGACTATTTGAAATGATACGAGACTTTTCAGATGATTTATATATGTTAAGTGGGAAGGTTATGATGGAAGTCTATGCAAAAAAATCATATGAAAAATAGAATCTATGTAACTTTTCTAAATGCAAGTTTCTGCCAAAAAATCATAATATATAATAGACTAGTTTATACTAGTTTCGGTCAAAAATCAAATTAATTCGGGGACTGTTCGAAATGATAAGAAACTTCACATATCATTTATATATTTTACGAGGGAAGGTTATGATGGAATTCCACGCAAAAGATCATCGGAAAATTAGATTCAATGAAACTTTTCAAAATGCATGTTTCGGTAAAAAATCATAGTATATTGTACACTAGTTTCGGTCAAAAAAATCAAATTTAATTGGGGACTATTTGAAATGATACGAGACTTTTCAGATCATTTATATAGGTTAAGAGGGAAGGTTATGATAGAAGTCCATGCAAAAAAATCATCTGAAAACTTGATTCTATGAAACGTTTCTAATTGTAAGTTTCGGCCAAAAAATCATAATATATTATACACTAGTTTATGCAAGTTTCGATCAAAAATCAAATTAAATCGGGTACTGTTCCAAATGATAAGAACCTTCACATATCATTTATATATTTTATGAGGGAAGGTTATGATGGAAGTCCATGCAAAAAATCATTGGAAAATTAGATTCTATGAAACTTTTCGAAATGCAAGTTTCGGTCAAAAAGCATAGTATATTATACAATAGTTTCGGTCAAAAAAATCAAATTTAATTGGGGACTATTTGAAATGATACGAGACTTTTCAGATCATTTATATATGTTAAGAGAGAAGGTTATGATTGAAGTCCATGCAAAAAAATCATCTGAAAACTTGATTCTATGAAACTTTTCTAAATGCAAGTTTCAGCCAAAAAATCATAATATATTATAGACTAGTTTATACTAGTTTCGGTCAAAAATCAAATTAATGCAGGGACTGTTCGAAATGATAAGAAACTTCACATATCATTTATATATTTTACGAGGGAAGGTTATGATGGAAGTCCATGCAAAAAATCATCGGAAAATTAGATTCTATGAAACTTTTCGAAATGCAAGTTTCGGTCATAAATCGTAGTATATTATACACTAGTTTCGGACAAAACAATCAAATTTAATTGGCGATTATTTGAAATGATAAGAGACTTTTCAGATCATTTATAAATGTTAAGAGAGAAGGTTATAATGGAAGTCCATACAAGAAAATCATCTAAAAACTTTATTCGATGAAACTTTTCTAAATGCAAGTTTCGGCCAAAAAATCATTATATATTATACACTAGTTTATGCAAGTTTCAGTCAAAAATCAAATTAAATCGGGTACTGTTCGAAATGATACAAAACTTCACATATAATTTATATATTTTTGTGAGGGAAGGTTATGATGGAAGTCCATGCAAAAAATCATCGGAAAATTAGATTTTATGAGACTTTTCGAAATGCAAGTTTCGGTAAAAAAAATCTTAGTGTATTATACAGTTGTTTCGGTTAAAAAATCAAATTTAATTGGGGACTATTTGAAATGATACGAGACTTTTCAGATGATTTATATATGTTAAGTGGGAAGGTTATGATGGAAGTCTATGCAAAAAAATCATATGAAAAATAGAATCTATGTAACTTTTCTAAATGCAAGTTTCTGCCAAAAAATCATAATATATAATAGACTAGTTTATACTAGTTTCGGTCAAAAATCAAATTAATTCGGGGACTGTTCGAAATGATAAGAAACTTCACATATCATTTATATATTTTACGAGGGAAGGTTATGATGGAATTCCACGCAAAAGATCATCGGAAAATTAGATTCAATGAAACTTTTCAAAATGCAAGTTTCGGTAAAAAATCATAGTATATTGTACACTAGTTTCGGTCAAAAAAATCAAATTTAATTGGGGACTATTTGAAATGATACGAGACTTTTCAGATCATTTATATAGGTTAAGAGGGAAGGTTATGATAGAAGTCCATGCAAAAAAATCATCTGAAAACTTGATTCTATGAAACGTTTCTAATTGTAAGTTTCGGCCAAAAAATCATAATATATTATACACTAGTTTATGCAAGTTTCGATCAAAAATCAAATTAAATCGGGTACTGTTCCAAATGATAAGAACCTTCACATATCATTTATATATTTTATGAGGGAAGGTTATGATGGAAGTCCATGCAAAAAATCATTGGAAAATTAGATTCTATGAAACTTTTCGAAATTCAAGTTTCGGTCAAAAAGCATAGTATATTATACAATAGTTTCGGTCAAAAAAATCAAATTTAATTGGGGACTATTTGAAATGATACGAGACTTTTCAGATCATTTATATATGTTAAGAGAGAAGGTTATGATTGAAGTCCATGCAAAAAAATCATCTGAAAACTTGATTCTATGAAACTTTTCTAAATGCAAGTTTCAGCCAAAAAATCATAATATATTATAGACTAGTTTATACTAGTTTCGGTCAAAAATCAAATTAATGCAGGGACTGTTCGAAATGATAAGAAACTTCACATATCATTTATATATTTTACGAGGGAAGGTTATGATGGAAGTCCATGCAAAAAATCATCGGAAAATTAGATTCTATGAAACTTTTCGAAATGCAAGTTTCGGTCATAAATCGTAGTATATTATACACTAGTTTCGGACAAAACAATCAAATTTAATTGGCGATTATTTGAAATGATAAGAGACTTTTCAGATCATTTATAAATGTTAAGAGAGAAGGTTATAATGGAAGTCCATACAAGAAAATCATCTAAAAACTTTATTCGATGAAACTTTTCTAAATGCAAGTTTCGGCCAAAAAATCATTATATATTATACACTAGTTTATGCAAGTTTCAGTCAAAAATCAAATTAAATCGGGTACTGTTCGAAATGATACAAAACTTCACATATAATTTATATATTTTTGTGAGGGAAGGTTATGATGGAAGTCCATGCAAAAAATCATCGGAAAATTAGATTTTATGAGACTTTTCGAAATGCAAGTTTCGGTAAAAAAAATCTTAGTGTATTATACAGTTGTTTCGGTTAAAAAATCAAATTTAATTGGGGACTATTTGAAATGATACGAGACTTTTCAGATGATTTATATATGTTAAGTGGGAAGGTTATGATGGAAGTCTATGCAAAAAAATCATATGAAAAATAGAATCTATGTAACTTTTCTAAATGCAAGTTTCTGCCAAAAAATCATAATATATAATAGACTAGTTTATACTAGTTTCGGTCAAAAATCAAATTAATTCGGGGACTGTTCGAAATGATAAGAAACTTCACATATCATTTATATATTTTACGAGGGAAGGTTATGATGGAATTCCACGCAAAAGATCATCGGAAAATTAGATTCAATGAAACTTTTCAAAATGCAAGTTTCGGTAAAAAATCATAGTATATTGTACACTAGTTTCGGTCAAAAAAATCAAATTTAATTGGGGACTATTTGAAATGATACGAGACTTTTCAGATCATTTATATAGGTTAAGAGGGAAGGTTATGATAGAAGTCCATGCAAAAAAATCATCTGAAAACTTGATTCTATGAAACGTTTCTAATTGTAAGTTTCGGCCAAAAAATCATAATATATTATACACTAGTTTATGCAAGTTTCGATCAAAAATCAAATTAAATCGGGTAATGTTCCAAATGATAAGAACCTTCACATATCATTTATATATTTTATGAGGGAAGGTTATGATGGAAGTCCATGCAAAAAATCATTGGAAAATTAGATTCTATGAAACTTTTCGAAATGCAAGTTTCGGTCAAAAAGCATAGTGTATTATACAATAGTTTCGGTCAAAAAAATCAAATTTAATTGGGGACTATTTGAAATGATACGAGACTTTTCAGATCATTTATATATGTTAAGAGAGAAGGTTATGATTGAAGTCCATGCAAAAAAATCATCTGAAAACTTGATTCTATGAAACTTTTCTAAATGCAAGTTTCAGCCAAAAAATCATAATATATTATAGACTAGTTTATACTAGTTTCGGTCAAAAATCAAATTAATGCAGGGACTGTTCGAAATGATAAGAAACTTCACATATCATTTATATATTTTACGAGGGAAGGTTATGATGGAAGTCCATGCAAAAAATCATCGGAAAATTAGATTCTATGAAACTTTTCGAAATGCAAGTTTCGGTCATAAATCGTAGTATATTATACACTAGTTTCGGACAAAACAATCAAATTTAATTGGCGATTATTTGAAATGATAAGAGACTTTTCAGATCATTTATAAATGTTAAGAGAGAAGGTTATAATGGAAGTCCATACAAGAAAATCATCTAAAAACTTTATTCGATGAATCTTTTCTAAATGCAAGTTTCGGCCAAAAAATCATTATATATTATACACTAGTTTATGCAAGTTTCAGTCAAAAATCAAATTAAATCGGGTACTGTTCGAAATGATACAAAACTTCACATATAATTTATATATTTTTGTGAGGGAAGGTTATGATGGAAGTCCATGCAAAAAATCATCGGAAAATTAGATTTTATGAGACTTTTCGAAATGCAAGTTTCGTTAAAAAAAATCTTAGTGTATTATACAGTTGTTTCGGTTAAAAAATCAAATTTAATTGGGGACTATTTGAAATGATACGAGACTTTTCAGATGATTTATATATGTTACGTGGGAAGGTTATGATGGAAGTCCATGTAAAAAAATCATATGAAAACTAGAATCTATGTAACTTTTCTAAATGCAAGTTTCGGCCAAAAAATCATAATATATAATAGACTAGTTTATACTAGTTTCGGTCAAAAATCAAATTAATTCGGGGACTGTTCGAAATGATAAGAAACTTCACATATCATTTATATATTTTACGAGGGAAGGTTATGATGGAATTCCACGCAAAAAATCATCGGAAAATTAGATTCAATGAAACTTTTCAAAATGCAAGTTTCGTTCAAAAATCATAGTATATTGTACACTAGTTTCGGTCAAAAAAATCAAATTTAATTGGGGACTATTTGAAATGATACGAGACTTTTCAGATCATTTATATATGTTAATAGGGAAGGTTATGATAGAAGTCCATGCAAAAAAATCATCTGAAAACTTGATTCTCTGAAACGTTTCTAATTGTAAGTTTCGGCCAAAAAATCATAATATATTATACACTAGTTTATGCAAGTTTCGATCAAAAATCAAATTAAATCGGGTACTGTTCGAAATGATAAGAACCTTCACATATCATTTATATATTTTATGAGGGAAGGTTATGATGGAAGTCCATGCAAAAAATCATTGGAAAATTAGATTCTATGAAACTTTTCGAAATGCAAGTTTCGGTCAAAAAGCATAGTATATTATACAATAGTTTCGGTCAAAAAAATCAAATTTAATTGGGGACTATTTGAAATGATACGAGACTTTTCAGATCATTTATATATGTTAAGAGAGAAGGTTACGATTGAAGTCCATGCAAAAAAATCATCTGAAAACTTGATTCTATGAAACTTTTCTAAATGCAAGTTTCAGCCAAAAAATCATAATATATTATAGACTAGTTTATACTAGTTTCGGTCAAAAACCAAATTAATGCAGGGACTGTTCGAAATGATATGAAACTTCACATATCATTTATATATTTTACGAGGGAAGGTTATGATGGAAGTCCATGCAAAAAATCATCGGAAAATTAGATTCTATGAAACTTTTCGAAATGCAAGTTTCGGTCATAAATCGTAGTATATTACACACTAGTTTCGGAGAAAACAATCAAATTTAATTAGCGATTATTTGAAATGATAAGAGACTTTTCAGATCATATATAAATGTTAAGAGAGAAGGTTATAATGGAAGTCCATACAAGAAAATCATCTAAAAACTTTATTCGATGAAACTTTTCTAAATGCAAGTTTCGGCCAAAAAGTCATTATATATTATACACTAGTTTATGCAAGTTTCAGTCAAAAATCAAATTAAATCGGGTACTGTTCGAAATGATACAAAACTTCACATATAATTTATATATTTTTGTGAGGGAAGGTTATGATGGAAGTCCATGCAAAAAATCATCGGAAAATTAGATTTTATGAGACTTTTCGAAATGCAAGTTTCGTTAAAAAAATCCTAGTGTATTATACAGTTGTTTCGGTTAAAAAATCAAATTTAATTGGGGACTATTTGAAATGATACGAGACTTTTCAGATGATTTATATATGTTAAGTGGGAAGGTTATGATGGAAGTCCATGTAAAAAAATCATATGAAAACTAGATTCTATGTAACTTTTCTAAATGCAAGTTTCGGCCAAAAAATCATAATATATAATAGACTAGTTTATACTAGTTTCGGTCAAAAATCAAATTAATTCGGGGACTGTTCGAAATGATAAGAAACATCACATATCATTTATATATTTTACGAGGGAAGGTTATGATGGAATTCCACGCAAAAAATCATCGGAAAATTAGATTCAATGAAACTTTTCAAAATGCAAGTTTCGGTTAAAAATCATAGTATATTGTACACTAGTTTCGGTCAAAAAAATCAAATTTAATTGGGGACTATTTGAAATGATACGAGACTTTTCAGATCATTTATATAGGTTAAGAGGGAAGGTTATGATAGAAGTCCATGCAAAAAAAATCAACTGAAAAACTTGATTCTATGAAACGTTTCTAATTGTAAGTTTCGGCCAAAAAATCATAATATATTATACACTAGTTTATGCAAGTTTCGATCAAAAATCAAATTAAATCGGGTACTGTTCGAAATGATAAGAACCTTCACATATCATTTATATATTTTATGAGGGAAGGTTATGATGGAAGTCCATGCAAAAAATCATTGGAAAATTAGATTCTATGAAACTTTTCGAAATGCAAGTTTCGGTCAAAAAGCATAGTATATTATACAATAGTTTCGGTCAAAAAAATCAAATTTAATTGGGGACTATTTGAAATGATACGAGACTTTTCAGATCATTTATATATGTTAAGAGAGAAGGTTACGATTGAAGTCCATGCAAAAAAATCATCTGAAAACTTGATTCTATGAAACTTTTCTAAATGCAAGTTTCAGCCAAAAAATCATAATATATTATAGACTAGTTTATACTAGTTTCGGTCAAAAATCAAATTAATGCAGGGACTGTTCGAAATGATAAGAAACTTCACATATCATTTATATATTTTACGAGGGAAGGTTATGATGGAAGTCCATGCAAAAAATCATCGGAAAATTAGATTCTATGAAACTTTTCGACATGCAAGTTTCGGTCATAAATCGTAGTATATTATACACTAGTTTCGGACAAAACAATCAAATTTAATTGGCGATTATTTGAAATGATAAGAGACTTTTCAGATCATTTATAAATGTTAAGAGAGAAGGTTATAATGGAAGTCCATACAAGAAAATCATCTAAAAACTTTATTCGATGAAACTTTTCTAAATGCAAGTTTCGGCCAAAAAATCATTATATATTATACACTAGTTTATGCAAGTTTCAGTCAAAAATCAAATTAAATCGGGTACTGTTCGAAATGATACAAAACTTCACATATAATTTATATATTTTTGTGAGGGAAGGTTATGATGGAAGTCCATGCAAAAAATCATCGGAAAATTAGATTTTATGAGACTTTTCGAAATGCAAGTTTCGGTAAAAAAAACCTTAGTGTATTATACAGTTGTTTCGGTTAAAAAATCAAATTTAATTGGGGACTATTTGAAATGATACGAGACTTTTCAGATGATTTATATATGTTAAGTGGGAAGGTTATGATGGAAGTCCATGCAAAAAAATCATATGAAAACTAGATTCTATGTAACTTTTCTAAATGCAAGTTTCGGCCAAAAAATCATAATATATAATAGACTAGTTTATACTAGTTTCGGTCAAAAATCAAATTAATTCGGGGACTGTTCGAAATGATAAGAAACTTCACACATCATTTATATATTTTACGAGGGAAGGTTATGATGGAATTCCACGCAAAAAATCATCGGAAAATTAGATTCAATGAAACTTTTCAAAATGCAAGTTTCGTTCAAAAATCATAGTATATTGTACACTAGTTTCGGTCAAAAAAATCAAATTTAATTGGGGACTATTTGAAATGATACGAGACTTTTCAGATCATTTATATAGGTTAAGAGGGAAGGTTATGATAGAAGTCCATGCAAAAAAAATCAACTGAAAACTTGATTCTATGAAACGTTTCTAATTGTAAGTTTCGGCCAAAAAATCATAATATATTATACACTAGTTTATGCAAGTTTCGATCAAAAATCAAATTAAATCGGGTACTGTTCGAAATGATAAGAACCTTCACATATCATTTATATATTTTATGAGGGAAGGTTATGATGGAAGTCCATGCAAAAAATCATTGGAAAATTAGATTCTATGAAACTTTTCGAAATGCAAGTTTCGGTCAAAAAGCATAGTATATTATACAATAGTTTCGGTCAAAAAAATCAAATTTAATTGGGGACTATTTGAAATGATACGAGACTTTTCAGATCATTTATATATGTTAAGAGAGAAGGTTATGATTGAAGTCCATGCAAAAAAATCATCTGAAAACTTGATTCTATGAAACTTTTCTAAATGCAAGTTTCAGCCAAAAAATCATAATATATTATAGACTAGTTTATACTAGTTTCGGTCAAAAATCAAATTAATGCAGGGACTGTTCGAAATGATAAGAAACTTCACATATCATTTATATATTTTACGAGGGAATGTTATGATGGAAGTCCATGCAAAAAATCATCGGAAAATTAGATTCTATGAAACTTTTCGACATGCAAGTTTCGGTCATAAATCGTAGTATATTATACACTAGTTTCGGACAAAACAATCAAATTTAATTGGCGATTATTTGAAATGATAAGAGACTTTTCAGATCATTTATAAATGTTAAGAGAGAAGGTTATAATGGAAGTCCATACAAGAAAATCATCTAAAAACTTTATTCGATGAAACTTTTCTAAATGCAAGTTTCGGCCAAAAAATCATTATATATTATACACTAGTTTATGCAAGTTTCAGTCAAAAATCAAATTAAATCGGGTACTGTTCGAAATGATACAAAACTTCACATATAATTTATATATTTTTGTGAGGGAAGGTTATGATGGAAGTCCATGCAAAAAATCATCGGAAAATTAGATTTTATGAGACTTTTCGAAATGCAAGTTTCGTTAAAAAAAATCTTAGTGTATTATACAGTTGTTTCGGTTAAAAAATCAAATTTAATTGGGGACTATTTGAAATGATACGAGACTTTTCAGATGATTTATATATGTTAAGTGGGAAGGTTATGATGGAAGTCCATGTAAAAAAATCATATGAAAACTAGATTCTATGTAACTTTTCTAAATGCAAGTTTCGGCCAAAAAATCATAATATATAATAGACTAGTTTATACTAGTTTCGGTCAAAAATCAAATTAATTCGGGGACTGTTCGAAATGATAAGAAACATCACATATCATTTATATATTTTACGAGGGAAGGTTATGATGGAATTCCACGCAAAAAATCATCGGAAAATTAGATTCAATGAAACTTTTCAAAATGCAAGTTTCGGTTAAAAATCATAGTATATTGTACACTAGTTTCGGTCAAAAAAATCAAATTTAATTGGGGACTATTTGAAATGATACGAGACTTTTCAGATCATTTATATAGGTTAAGAGGGAAGGTTATGATAGAAGTCCATGCAAAAAAAATCAACTGAAAACTTGATTCTATGAAACGTTTCTAATTGTAAGTTTCGGCCAAAAAATCATAATATATTATACACTAGTTTATGCAAGTTTCGATCAAAAATCAAATTAAATCGGGTACTGTTCGAAATGATAAGAACCTTCACATATCATTTATATATTTTATGAGGGAAGGTTATGATGGAAGTCCATGCAAAAAATCATTGGAAAATTAGATTCTATGAAACTTTTCGAAATGCAAGTTTCGGTCAAAAAGCATAGTATATTATACAATAGTTTCGGTCAAAAAAATCAAATTTAATTGGGGACTATTTGAAATGATACGAGACTTTTCAGATCATTTATATATGTTAAGAGAGAAGGTTATGATTGAAGTCCATGCAAAAAAATCATCTGAAAACTTGATTCTATGAAACTTTTCTAAATGCAAGTTTCAGCCAAAAAATCATAATATATTATAGACTAGTTTATACTAGTTTCGGTCAAAAATCAAATTAATGCAGGGACTGTTCGAAATGATAAGAAACTTCACATATCATTTATATATTTTACGAGGGAAGGTTATGATGGAAGTCCATGCAAAAAATCATCGGAAAATTAGATTCTATGAAACTTTTCGACATGCAAGTTTCGGTCATAAATCGTAGTATATTATACACTAGTTTCGGACAAAACAATCAAATTTAATTGGCGATTATTTGAAATGATAAGAGACTTTTCAGATCATTTATAAATGTTAAGAGAGAAGGTTATAATGGAAGTCCATACAAGAAAATCATCTAAAAACTTTATTCGATGAAACTTTTCTAAATGCAAGTTTCGGCCAAAAAATCATTATATATTATACACTAGTTTATGCAAGTTTCAATCAAAAATCAAATTAAATCGGGTACTGTTCGAAATGATACAAAACTTCACATATAATTTATATATTTTTGTGAGGGAAGGTTATGATGGAAGTCCATGCAAAAAATCATCGGAAAATTAGATTTTATGAGACTTTTCGAAATGCAAGTTTCGGTAAAAAAAATCTTAGTGTATTATACAGTTGTTTCGGTTAAAAAATCAAATTTAATTGGGGACTATTTGAAATGATACGAGACTTTTCAGATGATTTATATATGTTAAGTGGGAAGGTTATGATGGAAGTCCATGCAAAAAAATCATATGAAAACTAGATTCTATGTAACTTTTCTAAATGCAAGTTTCGGCCAAAAAATCATAATATATAATAGACTAGTTTATACTAGTTTCGGTCAAAAATCAAATTAATTCGGGGACTGTTCGAAATGATAAGAAACTTCACATATCATTTATATATTTTACGAGGGAAGGTTATGATGGAATTCCACGCAAAAAATCATCGGAAAATTAGATTCAATGAAACTTTTCAAAATGCAAGTTTCGTTCAAAAATCATAGTATATTGTACACTAGTTTCGGTCAAAAAAATCAAATTTAATTGGGGACTATTTGAAATGATACGAGACTTTTCAGATCATTTATATATGTTAATAGGGAAGGTTATGATAGAAGTCCATGCAAAAAAATCATCTGAAAACTTGATTCTCTGAAACGTTTCTAATTGTAAGTTTCGGCCAAAAAATCATAATATATTATACACTAGTTTATGCAAGTTTCGATCAAAAATCAAATTAAATCGGGTACTGTTCGAAATGATAAGAACCTTCACATATCATTTATATATTTTATGAGGGAAGGTTATGATGGAAGTCCATGCAAAAAATCATTGGAAAATTAGATTCTATGAAACTTTTCGAAATGCAAGTTTCGGTCAAAAAGCATAGTATATTATACAATAGTTTCGGTCAAAAAAATCAAATTTAATTGGGGACTATTTGAAATGATACGAGACTTTTCAGATCATTTATATATGTTAAGAGAGAAGGTTACGATTGAAGTCCATGCAAAAAAATCATCTGAAAACTTGATTCTATGAAACTTTTCTAAATGCAAGTTTCAGCCAAAAAATCATAATATATTATAGACTAGTTTATACTAGTTTCGGTCAAAAACCAAATTAATGCAGGGACTGTTCGAAATGATAAGAAACTTCACATATCATTTATATATTTTACGAGGGAAGGTTATGATGGAAGTCCATGCAAAAAATCATCGGAAAATTAGATTCTATGAAACTTTTCGACATGCAAGTTTCGGTCATAAATCGTAGTATATTATACACTAGTTTCGGACAAAACAATCAAATTTAATTGGCGATTATTTGAAATGATAAGAGACTTTTCAGATCATTTATAAATGTTAAGAGAGAAGGTTATAATGGAAGTCCATACAAGAAAATCATCTAAAAACTTTATTCGATGAAACTTTTCTAAATGCAAGTTTCGGCCAAAAAATCATTATATATTATACACTAGTTTATGCAAGTTTCAGTCAAAAATCAAATTAAATCGGGTACTGTTCGAAATGATACAAAACTTCACATATAATTTATATATTTTTGTGAGGGAAGGTTATGATGGAAGTCCATGCAAAAAATCATCGGAAAATTAGATTTTATGAGACTTTTCGAAATGCAAGTTTCGGTAAAAAAAATCTTAGTGTATTATACAGTTGTTTCGGTTAAAAAATCAAATTTAATTGGGGACTATTTGAAATGATACGAGACTTTTCAGATGATTTATATATGTTAAGTGGGAAGGTTATGATGGAAGTCCATGCAAAAAAATCATATGAAAACTAGATTCTATGTAACTTTTCTAAATGCAAGTTTCGGCCAAAAAATCATAATATATAATAGACTAGTTTATACTAGTTTCGGTCAAAAATCAAATTAATTCGGGGACTGTTCGAAATGATAAGAAACTTCACATATCATTTATATATTTTACGAGGGAAGGTTATGATGGAATTCCACGCAAAAAATCATCGGAAAATTAGATTCAATGAAACTTTTCAAAATGCAAGTTTCGTTCAAAAATCATAGTATATTGTACACTAGTTTCGGTCAAAAAAATCAAATTTAATTGGGGACTATTTGAAATGATACGAGACTTTTCAGATCATTTATATATGTTAATAGGGAAGGTTATGATAGAAGTCCATGCAAAAAAATCATCTGAAAACTTGATTCTCTGAAACGTTTCTAATTGTAAGTTTCGGCCAAAAAATCATAATATATTATACACTAGTTTATGCAAGTTTCGATCAAAAATCAAATTAAATCGGGTACTGTTCGAAATGATAAGAACCTTCACATATCATTTATATATTTTATGAGGGAAGGTTATGATGGAAGTCCATGCAAAAAATCATTGGAAAATTAGATTCTATGAAACTTTTCGAAATGCAAGTTTCGGTCAAAAAGCATAGTATATTATACAATAGTTTCGGTCAAAAAAATCAAATTTAATTGGGGACTATTTGAAATGATACGAGACTTTTCAGATCATTTATATATGTTAAGAGAGAAGGTTACGATTGAAGTCCATGCAAAAAAATCATCTGAAAACTTGATTCTATGAAACTTTTCTAAATGCAAGTTTCAGCCAAAAAATCATAATATATTATAGACTAGTTTATACTAGTTTCGGTCAAAAACCAAATTAATGCAGGGACTGTTCGAAATGATATGAAACTTCACATATCATTTATATATTTTACGAGGGAAGGTTATGATGGAAGTCCATGCAAAAAATCATCGGAAAATTAGATTCTATGAAACTTTTCGAAATGCAAGTTTCGGTCATAAATCGTAGTATATTACACACTAGTTTCGGAGAAAACAATCAAATTTAATTAGCGATTATTTGAAATGATAAGAGACTTTTCAGATCATATATAAATGTTAAGAGAGAAGGTTATAATGGAAGTCCATACAAGAAAATCATCTAAAAACTTTATTCGATGAAACTTTTCTAAATGCAAGTTTCGGCCAAAAAGTCATTATATATTATACACTAGTTTATGCAAGTTTCAGTCAAAAATCAAATTAAATCGGGTACTGTTCGAAATGATACAAAACTTCACATATAATTTATATATTTTTGTGAGGGAAGGTTATGATGGAAGTCCATGCAAAAAATCATCGGAAAATTAGATTTTATGAGACTTTTCGAAATGCAAGTTTCGTTAAAAAAAATCTTAGTGTATTATACAGTTGTTTCGGTTAAAAAATCAAATTTAATTGGGGACTATTTGAAATGATACGAGACTTTTCAGATGATTTATATATGTTAAGTGGGAAGGTTATGATGGAAGTCCATGCAAAAAAATCATATGAAAACTAGATTCTATGTAACTTTTCTAAATGCAAGTTTCGGCCAAAAAATCATAATATATAATAGACTAGTTTATACTAGTTTCGGTCAAAAATCAAATTAATTCGGGGACTGTTCGAAATGATAAGAAACATCACTTATCATTTATATATTTTACGAGGGAAGGTTATGATGGAATTCCACGCAAAAAATCATCGGAAAATTTGATTCAATGAAACTTTTCAAAATGCAAGTTTCGGTCAAATATCATAGTATATTGTACACTAGTTTCGGTCAAAAAAATCAAATTTAATTGGGGACTATTTGAAATGATACGAGACTTTTCAGATCATTTATATAGGTTAAGAGGAAAGGTTATGATAGAAGTCCATGCAAAAAAATCATCTGAAAACTTGATTCTATGAAACGTTTCTAATTGTAAGTTTCGGCCAAAAAATGATAATATATTATACACTAGTTTATGCAAGTTTCGATCAAAAATCAAATTAAATTGGGTACTGTTCGAAATGATAAGAACCTTCACATATCATTTATATATTTTATGAGGGAAGGTTATGATGGAAGTCCAAGCAAAAAATCATTGGAAAATTAGATTCTATGAAACTTTTCGAAATGCAAGTTTCGGTCAAAAAGCATAGTATATTATACAATAGTTTCGGTCAAAAAAATCAAATTTAATTGGGGACTATTTGAAATGATACGAGACTTTTCAGATCATTTATATATGTTAAGAGAGAAGGTTATGATGGAAGTCCATGCAAAAAAATCATCTGAAAACTTGATTCTATGAAACTTTTCTAAATGCAAGTTTCAGCCAAAAAATAATAATATATTAGACTAGTTTATACTAGTTTCGGTCAAAAATCAAATTAATTCCGGGACTGTTCGAAATGATAAGAAACTTCACATATCATTTATATATTTTACGAGGGAAGGTTATGATGGAAGTCCATGCAAAAAATCATCGGAAAATTAGATTCTATGAAATTTTTCGAAATGCAAGTTTCGGTCATAAATCGTAGTATATTATACACTAGTTTCGGACAAAGCAATTAAATTTAATTGGCGATTATTTGAAATGATAAGAGACTTTTCAGATCATTTATAAATGTTAAGAGAGAAGGTAATAATGGAAGTCCATACAAGAAAATCATCTAAAAACTTTATTCGATGAAACTTTTCTAAATGCAAGTTTTGGCCAAATAAATCATTATATATTATACACTAGTTTATGCAAGTTTCAGTCAAAAATCAAATAAAATCGGGTACTGTTCGAAATGATACGAAACTTCACATATCATATATATATTTTTGTGAGGGAAGGTTATGATGGAAGTCCATGCAAAAAATCATCGGAAAATTAGATTTTATGAGACTTTTCGAAATGCAAGTTTCGGTAAAAAAAAATCTTAGTGTATTATACAGTTGTTTCGGTTAAAAAATCAAATTTAATTGGGGACTATTTGAAATGATACGAGACTTTTCAGATGATTTATATTTGTTAAGTGTGAAGGTTATGATGGAAGTCCATGCAAAAAAATCATATGAAAACTAGATTCTATGTAACTTTTCTAAATGCAAGTTTCGGCCAAAAAATCATAATATATAATAGACTAGTTTATACTAGTTTCGGTCAAAAATCAAATTAATTCGGGGACTGTTCGAAATGATAAGAAACATCACATATCATTTATATATTTTACGAGGGAAGGTTATGATGGAATTCCACGCAAAAAATCATCGGAAAATTAGATTCAATGAAACTTTTCAAAATGCAAGTTTCGGTCAAATATCATAGTATATTGTACACTAGTTTCGGTCAAAAAAATCAAATTTAATTGGGGACTTTTTGAAATGATACGAGACTTTTCAGTTCATTTATATAGGTTAAGAGGGAAGGTTATAATAGAAGTCCATGCAAAAAAATCATCTGAAAACTTGATTCTATGAAACGTTTCTAATTGTAAGTTTCGGCCAAAAAATCATAATATATTATACACTAGTTTATGCAAGTTTCAGTCAAAAATCAAATTAAATCGGGTACTGTTCGAAATGATACGAAACTTCACATATCATTTATATATTTTTGTGAGGGAAGGTTATGATGGAAGTCCATGCAAAAAATCATCGGAAAATTAGATTTTATGAGACTTTTCGAAATGCAAGTTTCGGTAAAAAAATCTTAGTGTATTATACAGTTGTTTCGGTTAAAAAATCAAATTTAATTGGGGACTATTTGACTTGATACGAGACTTTTCAGATGATTTATATATGTTAAGTGGGAAGGTTATGATGGAAGTCCATGCAAAAAAATCATCTGAAAACTAGAATCTATGTAAGTTTTCTAAATGCAAGTTTCGGCCAAAAAATCATAATATATAATAGACTAGTTTATACTAGTTTCGTTCAAAAATCAAATTAATTCAGGGACTGTTCGAAATGATAAGAAACTTCACATATCATTTATATATTTTACTAGGTAAGGTTATGATGGAATTCCACGCAAAAAATCATCGGAAAATTAGATTCAATGAAACTTTTCAAAATGCAAGTTTCGGTCAAAAATCATAGTATATTGTACACTAGTTTCGGTCAAAAAAATCAAATTTAATTGGGGACTATTTGAAATGATACGAGACTTTTCAGATCATTTATATATGTTAAGAGGGAAGGTTATGATAGAAGTCCATGCAAAAAAATCATCTGAAAACTTGATTCTATGAAACGTTTCTAATTGTAAGTTTCGGCCAAAAAATCCTAATATATTATACACTAGTTTATGCAAGTTTCAATCAAAAATCAAATTAAATCAGGTACTGTTCGAAATGATAAGAACCTTCACATATCATTTATATATTTTATGAGGGAAGGTTATGATGGAAGTCCATGCAAAAAATCATTGGAAAATTAGATTCTATGAAACTTTTCGAAATACAAGTTTCGGTCAAAAAGCATAGTATATTATACAATAGTTTCGGTCAAAAAAAATCAAATTTAATTGGGGACTATTTGAAATGATACGAGACTTTTCAGATCATTTATATATGTTAAGAGAGAAGGTTATGATGGAAGTCCATGCAAAAAAATCATATGAAAACTAGAATCTATGTAACTTTTCTAAATGCAAGTTTCGGCCAAAAAATCATAATATATAATAGACTAGTTTATACTAGTTTCGGTCAAAAATAAAATTAATTCGGGGACTGTTCGAAATGATAAGAAACTTCACATATCATTTATATATTTTACGAGGTAAGGTTATGATGGAAGTCCATGCAAAAAATCATTGGAAAATTAGATTCTATGAAACTTTTCGAAATGCAAGTTTCGGTCAAAAAGCATAGTATATTATACAATAGTTTCGGTCAAAAAAATTAAATTTAATTGGGGACTATTTGAAATGATACGAGACTTTTCAGATCATTTATATATGTTAAGAGAGAAGGTTATGATGGAAGTCCATGCAAAAAAATCATCTGAAAATTTGATTCTATGAAACTTTTCTAAATGCAAGTTTCAGCCAAAAAATCATAATATATTATAGACTAGTTTATACTAGTTTCGGTCAAAAATCAAATTAATTCAGGGACTGTTCGAAATGATAAGAAACTTCACATATCATTTATATATTTTACGAGGGAAGGTTATGATGGAATTTCACGCAAAAAATCATCGGAAAATTAGATTCAATGAAACTTTTCAAAATGCAAGTTTCGGTCAAAAATCATAGTATATTGTACACTAGTTTCGGTCAAAAAAATCAAATTTAATTGGGGACTATTTGAAATGATACGAGACTTTTCAGATCATTTATATATGTTAAGAGGGAAGGTTATGATAGAAGTCCTTGCAAAAAAATCATCTAAAAACTTGTTTCTATGAAACGTTTCTAATTGTAAGTTTCGGCCAAAAAATCATAATATATTATACACTAGTTTATGCAAGTTTCGATCAAAAATCAAATTAAATCGGGTACTGTTCGAAATGATAAGAACCTTCACATATCATTTATATATTTTATGAGGGAAGGTTATGATGGAAGTCCATGCATAAAATCATTGGAAAATTAGATTCTATGAAACTTTTCGAAATGCAAGTTTCGGTCAAAAAGCATAGTATATTATACAATAGTTTCGGTCAAAAAAATCAAATTTAATTGGGGACTATTTGAAATGATACGAGACTTTTCAGATCATTTATATATGTTAAGAGAGAAGGTTATGTTGGAAGTACATGCAAAAAAATCATCTGAAAACTTGATTCTATGAAACTTTTCTAAATGCAAGTTTCAGCCAAAAAATCATAATAAATTATACTAGTTTATACTAGTTTCGGTCAAAAATCAAATTAATTCAGGGACTGTTCGAAATGATAAGAAACATCACATATCATTTATATATTTTACGAGGGAAGGTTATGATGGAAGTCCATGCAAAAAAATCATCTGAAAACTTGATTCTATGAATCGTTTCTAATTGTAAGTGTTCCGGCTCGGCCCAATCCTTCTTATTGGGCCAGAAAGATTGATCCATTCACTTCGGTCGACGTCGAGCACAATCATGAAAAGTGGTCCTCAGTCGACCACCAACGATCCGGACCTAAGGAGATCCTCTAACGGCTAATATTAATCGTTTCCTATCTTCACGGACCCCTCGATCCACTCTTCACCTAACGAACCATAGCATTCTAGCCAGTCTCTTATAAAAACCCTCTCATTTGAGAGGGACAGGTATTCAATTTTCAACCCTAACACTAGTACTTGCTCACTCTTGCTCGGATACTTACTTTAGCATCGGAGTGCCTTGCAGGTACACCCCTTTTTCTTCCTCAAACGACCACATCCGTCCGCTCTCGAGACCAGCCGCATCGGATCCTGATCTCCAGGTACGATCAGGTGGCGTCGTCTGTGGGAAATCTAACTTCCCCGTTCTTCTTTCAAGATCCTCAAAGAATAAAAGTTTTAACAAGATCCATGGCTGCTCGGGACTACCAGGAAAATCGATCGAATGATGGCATGATTCTCACGCAACATGAGAGCAACGTCCAGCCTCCCCTACATGATGATACCGTGCACGACCAACCAGAAGGGAAGGCAGCATCACCTTCACCCGATCGTGACCAACCCTTGGAGAGTCTCCCGGAAACTCTTTTTCCTTCGACTCCTTCGGGGTCAGATTTCGCAGCGTTGGCCGAAATCCTAAATCAAACAAACTTGTTACTCCTTGCTCATGGTGAAAAGATCGCCCGACTTGAGGATAACTCTCGTCGACCTCATTCTCCCAAGAGACCCCAAGGGGAACACACTCCGTCTCCTCCGAAGAAAAGGAGAGGGAACACCGACGAATCAACAGGCAACAAACGCTTTCGTCAGTCATCTCCACGACCCTCTCCTAAAAGAAAATCAAGAAGGAGCAGATCAAGATCCGCTTCCCCTCGAAGAACAAAGAAACGCGATCACAGATCATCACTTGTTTCCAGTGACGACGAAGACGCTCGGGGTCCCTTATCCTCTGAAATTATGGCGGCCAAGTTCCCAAGAGGCTTGGAGAAACCTCCTCCTTTAGGTTCATACGACGGGACTACCGACCCAGACGAACACATCGAGAACATCGATGCCTTGCTCGACTATCGGGGTGTTCGGGAGCAATTAAATGTCGGCTCTTTCCCACGACACTGAGGAAAGGGGCAATGACGTGGTACAAAAGCCTTGAGGTTGAATCCATCACATCGTGGAAACAACTTGGACGCACGTTCTCTAGGCACTTTACTGCATCAAGACGACACCCTAAGACAGAGGCTTCGCTCGAAGCAATAATCCAGGGGAGGGACGAACCTTTACGAACTTACATCGAAAGGTTCAATAAAGAGGCAGTTCAAGTATCCACGACCGACGACATGAAAAAGTATCTGCTGGAACGAGGGCTGCGCCCCTCGACCGATTTCCATCGGGCGGTCGGTATTGAAACCCCGGCCACCCTTGACGCGTTCTTGCTAAAAGCCCAAGCTTACATCCAATATGAAGAAAAGCAAGCGGCCAGTTCAGTAAGAGACGCTCGACGCCGTGAAGAAGCCAAACCACACCGAGTTGATGAACCCTCAACATCTCGTCGGGGAGGAGACAAAAAAAAGGACGAACGCTCCCGTGAACCGCGGGAGCACCGGGGACCTATCGGTCGTTTCCACGAATACACGCCCCTCCTAGCCTCCAGGGAGAAAATTTTGTCCGAATGCGCTAATTCAGAATTCAAACAGGCGAGAGTACGTTTTCCGAGGCAACAACCTAGCAAGCCCGGCACAGATAAAACGAAATACTGCAGGTTCCACAAGAGTCATGGGCATAACACAGAGGATTGCATCCACCTCAAGGACGCGATCGAAATCCTCATCAAAGACGGGCACCTGAAACAGTTCACAAAGTCCAGAGATAATCCTCGACAGGATACACGAGAGACCCAGAAAATCGAAGAGGTCGTGCCCATCCCTGCAGACGCTAACATGCAGGTCGCCCTGAGCATTTATCACCCGGAAGATTTCTTCTTACCAGACCACACCAAGGGCGCGGGATACCTCTCCTCCCACAGTCCATGGGAAGTTTTCCCTTCGGCGATGGTCATATCAGGAGGACGCTTCAATAAAATCACGGTCGGTTCCGTGAAAAGAAAATTTGACCAGTTAATCGCCAAAGGGCCCGCGCAAAACGCCACTTTAGATCCACCGAGGGAGGGTTCCATACCCCTCGCTTTCTATCGAGAAGAGCTCCTGGGGGGAGCACCCAACGCCAGCATTCCTTTACTCATTCGAGCGCGCATGGCGAACTTCGATGTAAGAAGGATATTAGTGGACCAAGGTAGTTCGTGCGACATCATGTACTCCCAACTATTTTCAACACTCCAACTGAACGAAACACATCTGACTCCATACGTCGGATCAGACCTGCAAGGTTTCAACGGAGCAGTATCTCGACCGTGGGGTTATGTTGACCTGTTTGTCACCTTCGGGGCGGGCGAGACAGCTAGGACGGTTAGGGTCCAGTTCCTTGTCGTGGATTGCCCGTCGCTATACCAATGCATATTAGGGCGGCCAACTTTAGCCGAGTTGATAGCCATATCATCCACCGTTCACCTGAAGATGAAGTACTATACTACTTCGGGCAGAGTCGCCAGACTGCACGGAGACGTCGACGCTGCCCGCAGATGCTTCGAGGCGGCATCAAAAGGTCTCAGTTCGATATCATACCAACCAGTTTCCCCGACATTGGATCCACCAGATGTGCCCAAGGCCTTCCCTCAAGTCGATTCAATCGACTTAGACTGCAGGTTTTCAAATAGTAGCGAGAGCGTCCAGAGACCAGCAGAGGCCTTAGCCCGACCAATACCAGACGGAGATTTCGAGCTAATTCCTTTGGGAGAAGATCCTGCCCGGTGCGTCAAGATTGGGGCACACATGCCCGAGTTAGTGAAGCGACAGTTGGAAGCTTGCCTCAAAGGGAACGCAGACTTGTTTACATGGAGCGCCGCAGAAATGCCAGGGCTCGACCCCGAAACAGCTTGTCATCACCTCTCTATCGACCCAACACATAAAGCAGTCGCTCAACGCAGGAGAAAGCAGTCGAGCGAGAAGACTGAAGCTGCCGAATCTGCCGTTAAAGACCTCCTAGAGGCTAAATTTGTAACCGAGGTCAGGTATACGACCTGGCTCTCAAATGTTGTACTTGTGAAAAAATCTAGTGGAAAATGGAGGATGTGCGTTGATTATACCGATCTCAATCGGGCATGCCCGAAAGATGCATACCCTTTACCTAACATCGACAAGTTGGTCGACAACTCGTCCGGATACAAATTATTATCCTTCATGGACGCATACTCGGGGTACAATCAAATACCCATGGCTGTGTCTAACAAAAAATACACGGCCTTCATGACCGAGTCGGGCAATTATTTTTACAACGTTATGCCCTTCGGTCTAAAAAACGCAGGAGCGACGTATCAGCGCATGATGAATAAAGTTTTCCGAACCGAAATCGGAGACATGCTCGAAGTATATATGGACGACATGATCGTCAAATCTCAACGGGAAATGGACCACGCGTCCCATTTGCGAAAAGTTTTCGACCAAGCACGAAAGTGCAAAATGCGTTTCAACCCTGAGAAATGTACCTTTGGTGTCCGAGCGGGAAAATTCCTCGGATTCTATTTGACCGAACGAGGCATTGAGGCAAATCCCGATAGGTGTCGAGCGTTCGCGGAGTTCCCAACTCCCACGTCAAAAAAGTCCATACAATCACTAAACGAGGTCATTACCTCCCTTGCCCGATTCGTGGCAAAATCTGCTCAACACGCTCTCCCCTTTTACAAGCTCCTCCGTAAGGAAGCAACGTTCGAGTGGACAGCAGAATGCGAGTTAGCACTATCCCACCTGAAGAAAGCATTAAGTGAACCTCTAGTCTTATCCAGACCGGGGGAGGGGGAGACTCTATATCTCTACCTCGCGGTCGCGAACGAAGCAGTAAGCGCGGCCCTTGTGCGCGAACGACCCGAAGGGCAAAAACCCGTGTATTTCACGAGCAAAGCTCTCCACGGCCCAGAAGTTCGGTACCTTCAGATAGAAAAAGTCGCATTGGCCCTCCTTCTCGCAGCTAGAAGACTATGCCACTACTTCCTGGCTCACACCATCATCGTAAGGACCGATCAACCCATAAGACAGTTGCTCGGTCGACCAGACATGGCCGGCCGAATGTTAAAATGGTCACTAGAACTATCTGAATTCGACATCAAATTCGAAGGAAGACAAGCCCTCAAAGCTCAAGCCCTGGCCGACTTCGTGGCTGAACTTACCTTCACCGAGCAAGACCCGCAAGCTTCGTCCAAGTGGGTTATTTTCGTAGACGGTGCATCTGGCCCAACGGGCAGTGGGGCCGGTATCATTCTGGAGAGCGAAGAAGGGAACGTCATCGAAGTATCCTTGACTTTATCTTTCCCTACTTCTAATAACCAAGCGGAGTACGAAGCCTTCCTGGCAGGCATACGGCTCGCGAACGACCTAGAAGCAGAAGAGATCACAATTTGCACAGATTCCCAATTGGTCGCGAGCCAAGTCCGAGGGGATTTCCAAGCCAGAAGTGACAGCATGGCCGAATATCTAGCCCTCGTAAAAGACGAAATAAAGCAGTTTAAGAGTGTGGAAGTCAAACACGTTCCACGGGAAAGCAACGCCCGCGTAGATATCCTATCCAAACTGGCGAGCACTAAAAGGAAAGGAAACAACAAGTCCGTCATACAAAAACTGCTCCCCCAACCAAGTATCGGGCACTCATCACCCTGCATACACGTTAACCTAGTGGGCGACACGAGTTGCTGGATGACCCCAGTATTCAACTATCTAACTAAAGGAGAATTGCCAACCGACCCGAAAGAGGCTAGTACAATACGACGGAGGGCATGCTCATACTCTTTAGTAGGCGGACATATGTATCGTCGAGGATTCTCTACACCCCTCCTCAGATGCGTAGAAGAGGAAAACATTCCACACGTTCTAAGGGAAGTCCACGAGGGAATCAATGCGCAGCATCCTGGCGGACGTTCGTTAGCTCGAAAAATTCTGAGGGCAGGATACTACTGGCCCACCCTACAGCACGATGCAAAGGAGCATGTAAGAAAATGCGACAAATGCCAACGACATGGAGACGTGCAGGTAGCACCTCCATCCGAGCTAAAATCGTTATCATCGCCCTGGCCGTTCACATGGTGGGGAATGGGCATTCTAGGACCCTTCGTCGTTGGGTCTGGTCAGAACAAATACTTAATTGTAGGCGTCGACTATTTCACCAAGTGGATAGAAGCTGAGGCCCTGGCCAAAATCACTGCACTCAATATACTTCGATTCTTTAAAAGAAACATCCTCGCTTGATTCGGAGTGCCCCTCGCCATTGTGACCGATAACGGGACCCAATTCACGGATAGACATTTCAAAGAATTCGTTGTGTCAATAGGGACAAAACAACACTTCGCTTCAGTCGAGCACCCTCAGACTAACGGGCAAGCAGAGGCCGCAAACAGGGTAATCCTGAGAGGTCTGAAACGAAGGTTGGACGGGCATAAAAAACACTGGGTCGAGGAGTTACACAGCGTACTATGGGCATATAGGACCACTCCCCATTCAACGACCGGAGAATCCCCATTTCGATTAACATATGGGACCGAGGCGGTAATTCCAATAGAAATGCACGTCCGATCAAGACGCACGGAATTCCCCATGGAGCAAGATATTAATGATGAAGCTTTGAGAGATGAGCTCGACATGGTCGAAGAAATTCGGTCGGAAGCCGCTCTTCGAGAAATTATTCTCAAACAAAAGATAGCCGCTCGATATGATTCCAAGGTCATCAGGCGAATGTTCGAAGTAGGCAGCCTTGTCCTTAGAAGAAACCACAGGGATCCCCGCGAGGGAAAACTAACGCCCAACTAGGAAGGCCCATATCGCATCCGGGCGAAAACCGAGAACGGCGCTTATTACTTAGAAAATTTACACGGGGAAGAGCTCGCTCGGCCTTGGAACGCCGAGAAACTCAAACAGTACTATAGTTAAATCAGTCACCTTGCTCAACTACCAAGCAAAGAGAAGGAGAGACTAACGAAAAACTGCGTGCCTAGGTACGAGCACGTCAGCCTAAATATAACAAAGCAAGCAAGACCTCTTTTCGAGCAAAAGGGAGACTTGTCGCACGAACGGATACTCAAACGAGTCTGACGTCGCCTAAGTACCACGACCAGGTAGAACCCCAGCTCGCGATGGGACGTTCACGCCACGGAGCCCGGGCCATTATCTTGACTCGGGCACCGATCGAGGATAAAACCCTCCAAGACTGATTGGTTCCCCTAACCAACAGGTCGTCCATACCCCCCGTATCTATCCAATCGCTTCTAATTAATGCAAATATGAGCGTCAAACACTTAGTAAAAATAACAACAAATTATGTCCTCCGACGGACGCATGATTGCGAGCAAACAATATATATGCAACCGACCTCCAGGGTCAAACACTTAACATTTAAAAGAAATGCGGCAACAAAAGGCCGACTTGTTCGGAGTTACAAATAAAGGGGGCCATGCCCCCCCAAACAAAATACATTATAAATTACAAGGCACGCAGGCCACCAATTAATTATCTTCGCCCACCGGGCGGCTTTCCTCTGCACGAGCTTCCTCCTGGTCCGACTGCTCCTCTGGTTGATCAGGCTGGGCAGTCGTCCCCGGCTGAGAGTCGGCCACCACCAAGTCCGCAGGAACCACAATCTGACCATCCACCACCTTGTAAAGATAATTCATCCGATCGACATCCAAGGCTAGGTCAGGGTGGAGAGCTTTTACTTGGTCCACCGCATTCTGGAAACTGAACTCAGTAGACGCGTTCAGATCTTCCATATCTTGGTCGATCCGAGCGAGAAACTGAGCCCTCGTCACCAAATGTTTGGTGTCCTCGTCCTCATCCTCCTTGGGGCAAAAGGCATCTTTTAGCTTTTTATTCTGCTCGAACAACCTCTTCTTGTCGACCTCTAATTTGGCGATGATCGTTGCTCGCTCAGCCGACTCTGTGGTGACCTTTTTTACCTCCTCTGTGGATGCCGTCAGCTTGGCCTCGGAAGCAGCCAACTGCTCCTTGAGTTTGCTGTTCTCCCGCTCCAGCATAGGGGACCCCTCGGCCGTCATCCAAGCCATAGTCAGGACCCGCATAACCGCGCTCGCGTCCTGGGCCAAAGAAAGCCGCCGAGCAGGACGATCCATCCCCTCCAGGAACAGAGAGTCCGCCCGGTCCACATCCATGGTATTCCCCTCGAAAAAGTTCTGAACAACGAAACACGGGGGTATCCCATGCCTTGGCTTTGGGGGAGCGCCGACCGTTAGATCCACAGTAGCCGTCGCTTTGTGTTTCTTCATCAAAGAGCCGGTAGAGGCCCTTGGAGAGCCCTGGACCAAAGGACCCGAGCCTGAGCCGCTTGCTTCAGTCAGCCTGGTCTGCACGACCCTCGACCGCTTCCGCTGCTGCTGGACCAAACGCTTGTGGATCTTGTCCAGAGGATTTGTCAAAGAACCTGAAAAGAAGAACAAAACCAAAATTAGCTACGAGCAACAAAGTCAAATCAAAAACTTAACGAGCATAAGCAAACAGATACCAAAAAAGTCAGCTATCTCCTGCCCATTATTACAGGCCAGCAGGTCAGTAACACTGATCAGGGGACGCTCCAGAGCTTTTCCCCCATCTTGATCGACCATAACTTTCCCTTCCCCGTCCAATAGAGGGGTCGGAGTAAAAGAAGCTATCAACTTTCTAAAAGCTTCGAAGCTGGTCGCATCATCGTCATTCAAGGTGTCCCCCACCTGAACAAATTCCCCCACTGGTCGCTCATAATGCACATGACTCCAGGAGAAGGGAAACATCCATAATCTCCTCGGAATCACTTCACCTTGGTCGTCCAGCCTGGGCTCGTCGTTCTCATCGGTATCAATTCCGAGAAAACTCATAGCTCTCACGGCCGCATCACTCGCAGGCTTTATTAAGAAGTAGTCGGTCTTGAAAGCCCGGATGGATTCTGAGTGGGCCTTGAAGATCCTGGTCCGCTGCTTAAAAGACACGAACCCCTTGCGGTCGGTTCCCCGCCCGACTTGGCGCTGTAAAGAGAAGAGGCGGAAGAAGAGAGGAAGCGTGGCCCCGACGCCCAGGAAAGCGCACGTCATCTCAAACGCCCTCAGGAAGGCGTATGAGTTAGGATGCAGCTGAGAAGGGGCTATACAGAGGTGTCCGAGCACAACGCTCACAAAATCGCTGAAGGGCAGCGTCACCCCCAAGACCGAAGTAGCGTATTCATACATAGAGAATGCCCGACCGCGAAAGTCTGAGAAGATGCGATCGTCGTCTCCCGGGCAGGTCACGACCCAGTCAGCAGGATCCCCAACAACTGGCAGCGGCTCCGACCGAGGTCTCGAGAAGGAAGACACTTTGTCCAGCAAGTCTTCAACCACCCACTCTTCGGGCGAGACCCTCGACTGGGCAGGACACTAAGGCGATTCTGTCGACTGCCCCGTGGTACTCGTACTCGAACTATCCGAAGAGCTACCCGAGCCTGAAGGCATGGACGCAGACGATTCCGTACTCTCCGAGGACGTATCCTCAGAAAGCACAACCAGCGGATTCCCGAGCAAGTTATCACCTGAAAAGCAGAGGAAAGGCATCAGTGAATTCGATTAAGAATATCAAATCCACCCTTCCACCGCTCAACAAGTGAAAGGGCGCGCCTCGGCTCAGAAACTATGTTCCGAGCTGTAGCCCTGGCTAACCATTGCTCGAGGCAACAGCTGATGCCCAACAGTACAGATGACAGAAATCTACCCAAAAATCTAAAGTCTAAGTCGACCAAGATCTCCGTCGACCCTAAAGTTAGGGTTCACAGCCGACCAGCTACGGTGGCAAGAACTTTAAGGTTTACTAATCCTAAATCCTAAAACTACCGGTGGAATCACCCTAAACCGCATGCATTCTACGAAAACTACGCTATATACACTTAAGAGAGAGGAAAAGAACGGTACCTTGAGCTTGAGAAGACATTTTGGAAGAGATTAAGCTTCTGCAAAGGGTGGTCGGCAAGAACTGACGGTGGTCGACGGCTGAGACAACGGCGGCTGAACGGGCAGAGTCTTGAGAGAGAAGATGAAACGAAAAGGTCAAAATGGGCCCTGAGAATCCTATTTATAGGAAAGAAGACACGTGTCCGCATGCGTGACCCCTATACGCTATCCCCTAGACTAGCCGTCAAATCATTAATAGGCGCGAATATCCATATATTCCAGCTTTTCGTTTCATATTCCTCTACCGAGCAACGTATCGTTTGCCCGGAAGACCGACAACATAGATCCTCGACCATGACGTCACACTCCGTCGATCACTACATCGTTTTTAAGTCACTGCTCGACAACACGAGCAATGACTTGGGGGGCTCCTGTTCCAGCTCGGCCCAATCCTTCTTATTGGGCCAGAAAGATTGATCCATTCACTTCGGTCGACGTCGAGCACAATCATGAAAAGTGGTCCTCAGTCGACCACCAACGATCCGGACCTAAGGAGATCCTCTAACGGCGAATATTAACCGTTTCCTATCTTCACGGACCCCTCGATCCGCTCTTCACCTAACGAACCAATAGCATTCTAGCCAGTCTCTTATAAAAACCCTCTCATTTGAGAGGGACAGGTATTCAATTTTCAACCCTAACACTAGTACTTGCTCACTCTTGCTCGGATACTTACTTTAGCATCGGAGTGCCTTGCAGGTACACCCCTTTTTCTTCCTCAAACGACCACATCCGTCCGCTCTCGAGACCAGCCGCATCGGATCCTGATCTCCAGGTACGATCAGTAAGTTTCGGCCAAAAAATCATAATATATTATACACTAGTTTATGCAAGTTTCGATCAAAACTCAAATTAAATCGGGTACTGTTCGAAATTATAAGAACCTTCACAAATCATTTATATATTTTATGAGGGAAGGTTATCATGCAAAGTCCATGCAAAAAATCATTGGAAAATTAGATTCTATGAAACTTTTCGAAATGCAAGTTTCGGTCAAAAAGCATAGTATATTATACAATAGTTTCGGTCAAAAAAATCAAATTTAATTGGGGACTATTTGAAATGATACGAGACTTTTCAGATCATTTATATATGTTAAGAGAGAAGGTTATGAATGAAGTCCATGCAAAAAAATCATCTGAAAACTTGATTCTATGAAACTTTTCTAAATGCAAGTTTCAGCCAAAAAATCATAATAAATTATACTAGTTTATACTAGTTTCGGTCAAAAATCAAATTAATTCAGGGACTGTTCGAAATGATAAGAAACTTCACATATCATTTATATATTTTACGAGGGAAGGTTATGATGGAAGTCCATGCAAAAAATCATCGGAAAATTAGATTCTATGAAACTTTTCGAAATGCAAGTTTCGATCATAAATCGTAGTATATTATACACTAGTTTCGGACAAAACAATCAAATTTAATTGGCGATTATTTGAAATGATAAGAGACTTTTAAGATCATTTATATATGTTAAGAGAGAAGGTTATAATGGAAGTCCATACAAGAAAATCATCTAAAAACTTTATTCTATGAAACTTTTCTAAATGCAAGTTTCGGCCAAAAAAATCATTATATATTATACACTAGTTTATGCAAGTTTCAGTCAAAAATCAAATTAAATCGGGTACTGTTCGAAATGATACAAAACTTCACATATCATTTATATATTTTTGTGAGGGAAGGTTATGATGGAAGTCCATGCAAAAAATCATCAGAAAATTAGATTTTATGAGACTTTTCGAAATGCAAGTTTCGGTAAAAAAATCTTAGTGTATTATACAGTTGTTTCGGTTAAAAAATCAAATTTAATTAGGGACTATTTGACTTGATATGAGACTTTTCAGATGATTTATATATGTTAAGTGGGAAGGTTATGATGGAAGTCCATGCAAAAAAATCATATGAAAACTAGAATCTATGTAACTTTTCTAAATGCAAGTTTCGGCCAAAAAATCATAATATATAATAGACTAGTTTATACTAGTTTCGGTCAAAAATCAAATTAATTCGGGGACTGTTCGAAATGATAAGAAACTTCACATATCATTTATATATTTTACGAGGTAAGGTTATGATGGAATTCCACGCAAAAAATCATCGGAAAATTAGATTCAATGAAACTTTTCAAAATGCAAGTTTCGGTCAAAAATCATAGTATATTGTACACTAGTTTCGGTCAAAAAACTCAAATTTAATTGGGGACTATTTGAAATGATACGAGACTTTTCAGATCATTTATATATGTTAAGAGGGAAGGTTATGATAGAAGTCCATGCAAAAAAATCATCTGAAAACTTGATTCTATGAAACGTTTCTAATTGTAAGTTTCGGCCAAAAAATCATAATATATTATACACTAGTTTATGCAAGTTTCGATCAAAAATCAAATTAAATCGGGTACTGTTCGAAATGATAAGAACCTTCACATATCATTTATATATTTTATGAGGGAAGGTTATGATGGAAGTCCATGCAAAAAATCATTGGAAAATTTGATTCTATGAAACTTTTCGAAATGCAAGTTTCGGTCAAAAAGCATAGTATATTATACAATAGTTTCGGTCAATAAAATCAAATTTAATTGGGGACTATTTGAAATGATACGAGACTTTTCAGATCATTTATATATGTTAAGAGAGAAGGTTATGAATGAAGTCCATGCAAAAAAATCATCTGAAAACTTGATTCTATGAAACTTTTCTAAATGCAAGTTTCAGCCAAAAAATCATAATAAATTATACTAGTTTATACTAGTTTCGGTCAAAAATCAAATTAATTCAGGGACTGTTCGAAATGATAAGAAACTTCACATATCATTTATATATTTTACGAGGGAAGGTTATGATGGAAGTCCATGCAAAAAATCATCGGAAAATTAGATTCTATGAAACTTTTCGAAATGCAAGTTTCGATCATAAATCGTAGTATATTATACACTAGTTTCGGACAAAACAATCAAATTTAATTGGCGATTATTTGAAATGATAAGAGACTTTTAAGATCATTTATATATGTTAAGAGAGAAGGTTATAATGGAAGTCCATACAAGAAAATCATCTAAAAACTTTATTCTATGAAACTTTTCTAAATGCAAGTTTCGGCCAAAAAAATCATTATATATTATACACTAGTTTATGCAAGTTTCAGTCAAAAATCAAATTAAATCGGGTACTGTTCGAAATGATACAAAACTTCACATATCATTTATATATTTTTGTGAGGGAAGGTTATGATGGAAGTCCATGCAAAAAATCATCAGAAAATTAGATTTTATGAGACTTTTCGAAATGCAAGTTTCGGTAAAAAAATCTTAGTGTATTATACAGTTGTTTCGGTTAAAAAAACAAATTTAATTAGGGACTATTTGACTTGATATGAGACTTTTCAGATGATTTATATATGTTAAGTGGGAAGGTTATGATGGAAGTCCATGCAAAAAAATCATATGAAAACTAGAATCTATGTAACTTTTCTAAATGCAAGTTTCGGCCAAAAAATCATAATATATAATAGACTAGTTTATACTAGTTTCGGTCAAAAATCAAATTAATTCGGGGACTGTTCGAAATGATAAGAAACTTCACATATCATTTATATATTTTACGAGGTAAGGTTATGATGGAATTCCACGCAAAAAATCATCGGAAAATTAGATTCAATGAAACTTTTCAAAATGCAAGTTTCGGTCAAAAATCATAGTATATTGTACACTAGTTTCGGTCAAAAAACTCAAATTTAATTGGGGACTATTTGAAATGATACGAGACTTTTCAGATCATTTATATATGTTAAGAGGGAAGGTTATGATAGAAGTCCATGCAAAAAAATCATCTGAAAACTTGATTCTATGAAACGTTTCTAATTGTAAGTTTCGGCCAAAAAATCATAATATATTATACACTAGTTTATGCAAGTTTCGATCAAAAATCAAATTAAATCGGGTACTGTTCGAAATGATAAGAACCTTCACATATCATTTATATATTTTATGAGGGAAGGTTATGATGGAAGTCCATGCAAAAAATCATTGGAAAATTTGATTCTATGAAACTTTTCGAAATGCAAGTTTCGGTCAAAAAGCATAGTATATTATACAATAGTTTCGGTCAAAAAAATCAAATTTAATTGGGGACTATTTGAAATGATACGAGACTTTTCAGATCATTTATATATGTTAAGAGAGAAGGTTATGATGGAAGTCCATGCTAAAAAATCATCTGAAAACTTGATTCTATGAAACTTTTCTAAATGCAAGTTTCAGCCAAAAAATCATAATATATTATAGACTAGTTTATACTAGTTTCGGTCAAAAATCAAATTAATTCAGGGACTGTTCGAAATGATAAGAAACTTCACATATCATTTATATATTTTACGAGGGAAGGTTATGATGGAAGTCCATGCAAAAAATCATCGGAAAATTAGATTCTATGAAACTTTACGAAATGCAAGTTTCGGTCATAAATCGTAGTATATTATACACTAGTTTCGGACAAAGCAATCAAATTTAATTGGCGATTATTTAAAATGATAAGAGACTTTTCAGATCATTTATAAATGGTAAGAGAGAAGGTTATAATGGAAGTCCATACAAGAAAATAAGCTAAAAACTTTATTCGATGAAACTTTTCTAAATGCAAGTTTCGGCCAAATAAATCATTATATATTATACACTAGTTTATGCAAGTTTCAGTCAAAAATCAAATTAAATCGGGTACTGTTCGAAATGATACGAAACTTCACATATCATTTATATATTTTTGTGAGGGAAGGTTATGATGGAAGTCCATGCAAAAAATCATCGGAAAATTAGATTTTATGAGACTTTTCGAAATGCAAGTTTCGGTAAAAAAAATCTTAGTGTATTATACAGTTGTTTCGGTTAAAAAATCAAATTTAATTGGGGACTATTTGAAATGATACGAGACTTTTCAGATGATTTATATATGTTAAGTGGGAAGGTTATGATGGAAGTCCATGCAAAAAAAATCATATGAAAACTAGAATCTATGTAACTTTTCTAAATGCATGTTTCGGCCAAAAAATCATAATATATAATAGACTAGTTTATACTAGTTTCGGTCAAAAATCAAATTAATTCGGGGACTGTTCGAAATGATAAGAAACTTCACATATCATTTATATATTTTACGAGGTAAGGTTATGATGGAATTCCACGCAAAAAATCATCGGAAAATTAGATTCAATGAAACTTTTCAAAATGCAAGTTTCGGTCAAAAATCATAGTATATTGTACACTAGTTTCGGTCAAAAAACTCAAATTTAATTGGGGAATATTTGAAATGATACGAGACTTTTCAGATCATTTATATATGTTAAGAGGGAAGGATATGATAGAAGTCCATGCAAAAAAATCATCTGAAAACTTGATTCTATGAAACGTTTCTAATTGTAAGTTTCGGCCAAAAAATCATAATATATTATACACTAGTTTATGCAAGTTTCGATCAAAAATCAAATTAAATCGGGTACTGTTCAAAATGATAAGAACCTTCACATATCATTTATATATTTTATGAGGGAAGGTTATGATGGAAGTCCATGCAAAAAATCATTGGAAAATTAGATTCTATGAAACTTTTCGAAATGCAAGTTTCGGTCAAAAAGCATAGTATATTATACAATAGTTTCGGTCAAAAAAATCAAATTTAATTGGGGACTATTTGAAATGATACGAGACTTTTCAGATCATTTATATATGTTAAGAGAGAAGGTTATGATGGAAGTCCATGCAAAAAAATCATCTGAAAACTTGATTCTATGAAACTTTTCTAAATGCAAGTTTCAGCCAAAAAATCATAATATATTATAGACTAGTTTATACTAGTTCCGGTCAAAAATCAAATTAATTCAGGGACTGTTCGAAATGATAAGAAACTTCACATATCATTTATATATTTTACGAGGGAAGATTATGATGGAATTTCACGCAAAAAATCATCGGAAAATTAGATTCAATGAAACTTCTCAAAATGCAAGTTTCGGTCAAAAATCATAGTATATTCTACACTAGTTTCGGTCAAAAAAATCAAATTTAATTGGGGACTATTTGAAATGATACGAGACTTTTCAGATCATTTATATATGTTAAGAGGGAAGGTTATGATAGAAGTCCATGCAAAAAAATCATCTGAAAACTTGATTCTATGAAACGTTTCTAATTGTAAGTTTCGGCCAAAAAATCATAATATATTATACACTAGTTTATGCAAGTTTCGATCAAAAATCAAATTAAATCGGGTACTGTTCGAAATGATAAGAACCTTCACATATCATTTATATATTTTATGAGGGAAGGTTATGATGGAAGTCCATGCAAAAAATCATTGGAAAATTTGATTCTATGAAACTTTTCGAAATGCAAGTTTCGGTCAAAAAGCATAGTATATTATACAATAGTTTCGGTCAAAAAAATCAAATTTAATTGGGGACTATTTGAAATGATACGAGACTTTTCAGATCATTTATATATGTTAAGAGAGAAGGTTATGATGGAAGTCCATGCTAAAAAATCATCTGAAAACTTGATTCTATGAAACTTTTCTAAATGCAAGTTTCAGCCAAAAAATCATAATATATTATAGACTAGTTTATACTAGTTTCGGTCAAAAATCAAATTAATTCAGGGACTGTTCGAAATGATAAGAAACTTCACATATCATTTATATATTTTACGAGGGAAGGTTATGATGGAAGTCCATGCAAAAAATCATCGGAAAATTAGATTCTATGAAACTTTACGAAATGCAAGTTTCGGTCATAAATCGTAGTATATTATACACTAGTTTCGGACAAAGCAATCAAATTTAATTGGCGATTATTTAAAATGATAAGAGACTTTTCAGATCATTTATAAATGTTAAGAGAGAAGGTTATAATGGAAGTCCATACAAGAAAATCATCTAAAAACTTTATTCGATGAAACTTTTCTAAATGCAAGTTTCGGCCAAATAAATCATTATATATTATACACTAGTTTATGCAAGTTTCAGTCAAAAATCAAATTAAATCGGGTACTGTTCGAAATGATACGAAACTTCACATATCATTTATATATTTTTGTGAGGGAAGGTTATGATGGAAGTCCATGCAAAAAATCATCGGAAAATTAGATTTTATGAGACTTTTCGAAATGCAAGTTTCGGTAAAAAAAATCTTAGTGTATTATACAGTTGTTTCGGTTAAAAAATCAAATTTAATTGGGGACTATTTGAAATGATACGAGACTTTTCAGATGATTTATATATGTTAAGTGGGAAGGTTATGATGGAAGTCCATGCAAAAAAAATCATATGAAAACTAGAATCTATGTAACTTTTCTAAATGCAAGTTTCGGCCAAAAAATCATAATATATAATAGACTAGTTTATACTAGTTTCGGTCAAAAATCAAATTAATTCGGGGACTGTTCGAAATGATAAGAAACTTCACATATCATTTATATATTTTACGAGGTAAGGTTATGATGGAATTCCACGCAAAAAATCATCGGAAAATTAGATTCAATGAAACTTTTCAAAATGCAAGTTTCGGTCAAAAATCATAGTATATTGTACACTAGTTTCGGTCAAAAAAATCAAATTTAATTGGGGACTATTTGAAATGATACGAGACTTTTCAGTTCATTTATATAGGTTAAGAGGGAAGGTTATGATAGAAGTCCATGCAAAAAAATCATCTGAAAACTTGATTCTATGAAACGTTTCTAATTGTAAGTTTCGGCCAAAAAATCATAATATATTATACACTAGTTTATGCAAGTTTCGATCAAAAATCAAATTAAATCGGGTACTGTTCGAAATGATAAGAACCTTCACAAATCATTTATATATTTTATGAGGGAAGGTTATGATGGAAGTCCATGCAAAAAATCATTGGAAAATTAGATTCTATGAAACTTTTCGAAATGCAAGTTTCGGTCAAAAAGCATAGTATATTATACAATAGTTTCGGTCAAAAAAATCAAATTTAATTGGGGACTATTTGAAATGATACGAGACTTTTCAGATCATTTATATATGTTAAGAGAGAAGGTTATGAATGAAGTCCATGCAAAAAAATCATCTAAAAACTTGATTCTATGAAACTTTTCTAAATGCAAGTTTCAGCCAAAAAATCATAATATATTAGACTAGTTTATACTAGTTTCGGTCAAAAATCAAATTAATTCAGGGACTGTTCGAAATGATAAGAAACTTCACATATCATTTATATATTTTACGAGGGAAGGTTATGATGGAAGTCCATGCAAAAAATCATCGGAAAATTAGATTTTATGAAACATTTCGAAATGCAAGTTTCGATCATAAATCGTAGTATATTATACACTAGTTTCGGACAAAACAATCAAATTTAATTGGCGATTATTTGAAATGATAAGAGACTTTTCAGATCATTTATATATGTTAAGAGAGAAGGTTATAATGGAAGTCCATACAAGAAAATCATCTAAAAACTTTATTCTATGAAACTTTTCTAAATGCATGTTTCGGCCAAAAAATCATTATATATTATACACTAGTTTATGCAAGTTTCAGTCAAAAATCAAATTAAATCGGGTACTGTTCGAAATGATACGAAACTTCACATATCATTTATATATTTTTGTGAGGGAAGGTTATGATGGAAGTCCATGCAAAAAATCATCGGAAAATTAGATTTTATGAGACTTTTCGAAATGCAAGTTTCGGTAAAAAAATCTTAGTGTATTATACAGTTGTTTCGGTTAAAAAATCAAATTAAATTGGGGACTATTTGACTTGATACGAGACTTTTCAGATGATTTATATATGTTAAGTGGGAAGGTTATGATGGAAGTCCATGCAAAAAAATCATATGAAAACTAGAATCTATGTAACTTTTCTAAATGCAAGTTTCGGCCAAAAAATCATAATATATAATAGACTAGTTTATACTAGTTTCAGTCAAAAATCAAATTAATTCGGGGACTGTTCGAAATGATAAGAAACTTCACATATCATTTATATATTTTACGAGGTAAGGTTATGATGGAATTCCACGCAAAAAATCATCGGAAAATTAGATTCAATGAAACTTTTCAAAATGCAAGTTTCGGTCAAAAATCACAGTATATTGTACACTAGTTTCGGTCAAAAAAATCAAATTTAATTGGTGACTATTTGAAATGATACGAGACTTTTCAGATCATTTATATATGTTAAGAGGGAAGGTTATGATAGAAGTCCATGCAAAAAAATCATCTGAAAACTTGATTCTATGAAACGTTTCTAATTGTAAGTTTCGGCCAAAAAATCATAATATATTATACACTAGTTTATGCATGTTTCGATCAAAAATCAAATTAAATCGGGTACTGTTCGAAATGATACGAAACTTCACATATCATTTATATATTTTTGTGAGGGAAGGTTATGATGGAAGTCCATGCAAAAAATCATCGGAAAATTAGATTTTATGAGACTTTTCGAAATGCAAGTTTCGGTAAAAAAATCTTAGTGTATTATACAGTTGTTTTGGTTAAAAAATCAAATTAAATTGGGGACTATTTGAAATGATACGAGACTTTTCAGATCATTTATATATGTTAAGAGAGAAGGTTATGAATGAAGTCCATGCAAAAAAATCATCTGAAAACTTGATTCTATGAAACTTTTCTAAATGCAAGTTTCAGCCAAAAAATCATAATATATTAGACTAGTTTATACTAGTTTCGGTCAAAAATCAAATTAATTCAGGGACTGTTCGAAATGATAAGAAACTTCACATATCATTTATATATTTTACGAGGGAAGGTTATGATGGAAGTCCATGCAAAAAATCATCGGAAAATTAGATTCTATGAAACATTTCGAAATGCAAGTTTCGATCATAAATCGTAGTATATTATACACTAGTTTCGGACAAAACAATCAAATTTAATTGACGATTATTTGAAATGATAAGAGACTTTTCAGATCATTTATATATGTTAAGAGAGAAGGTTATAATGGAAGTCCATACAAGAAAATCATCTAAAAACTTTATTCGATGAAACTTTTCTAAATGCAAGTTTCGGCCAAAAAATCATTATATATTATACACTAGTTTATGCAAGTTTCAGTCAAAAATAAAATTAAATCGGGTACTGTTCGAAATGATACGAAACTTCACATATCATTTAAATATTTTTGTGAGGGAAGGTTATGATGGAAGTCCATGCAAAAAATCATCGGAAAATTAGATTTTATGAGACTTTTCGAAATGCAAGTTTCGGTAAAAAATCTTAGTGTATTATACAGTTGTTTCGGTTAAGAAATCAAATTAAATTGGGGACTATTTGACATGATACGAGACTTTTCAGATGATTTATATATGTTAAGTGGGAAGGTTATGATGGAAGTCCATGCAAAAAAATCATATGAAAACTAGAATCTATGTAACTTTTCTAAATGCAAGTTTCGGCCAAAAAATCATAATATATAATAGACTAGTTTATACTAGTTTCGGTCAAAAATCAAATTAATTCGGGGACTGTTCGAAATGATAAGAAACTTCACATATCATTTATATATTTTACGAGGTAAGGTTATGATGGAATTCCACGCAAAAAATCATCGGAAAATTAGATTCAATGAAACTTTTCAAAATGCAAGTTTCGGTCAAAAATCATAGTATATTGTACACTAGTTTCGGTCAAAAAAATCAAATTTAATTGGGGACTATTTGAAATGATACGAGACTTTTCAGATCATTTATATATGTTAAGAGGGAAGGTTATGATAGAAGTCCATGCAAAAAAATCATCTGAAAACTTGATTCTATGAAACGTTTCTAATTGTAAGTTTCGGCCAAAAAATCATAATATATTATACACTAGTTTATGCAAGTTTCGATCAAAAATCAAATTAAATCGGGTACTGTTCGAAATGATAAGAACCTTCACATATCATTTATATATTTTATGAGGGAAGGTTATGATGGAAGTCCATGCAAAAAATCATTGGAAAATTAGATTCTATGAAACTTTTCGAAATGCAAGTTTCGGTCAAAAAGCATAGTATATTATACAATAGTTTCGGTCAAAAAAATCAAATTTAATTGGGGACTATTTGAAATGATACGCGACTTTTCAGATCATTTATATATGTTAAGAGAGAAGGTTATGATGGAAGTCCATGCAAAAAAATCATTTGAAAACTTGATTCTATGAAACTTTTCTAAATGCAAGTTTCAGCCAAAAAATCATAATATATTATAGACTAGTTTATACTAGTTTCGGTCAAAAATAAAATTAATTCAGGGGCTGTTCGAAATGATAAGAAACTTCACATATCATTTATATATTTTACGAAGGAAGGTTATTATGGAATTCCACGCAAAAAATCATCGGAAAATTAGATTCAATGAAACTTTTCAAAATGCAAGTTTCGGTCAAAAATCATAGTATATTGTACACTAGTTTCGGTCAAAAAAATCAAATTTAATTGGGGACTATTTGAAATGATACGAGACTTTTCAGATCATTTATATATGTTAAGAGGGAAGGTTATGATGGAAGTCCATACAAGAAAATCATCTAAAAACTTTATTCTATGAAACTTTTCTAAATGCAAGTTTCGGCCAAAAAATCATTATATATTATACACTAGTTTATGCAAGTTTCAGTCAAAAATCAAATTAAATCGGTTACTGTTCGAAATGATACGAAACTTCACATATCATTTATATATTTTTGTGAGGGAAGGTTATGATGGAAGTCCATGCAAAAAATCATCGGAAAATTAGATTTTATGAGACTTTTCGAAATGCAAGTTTCGGTAAAAAAAATCTTAGTGTATTATACAGTTGTTTCGGTTAAAAAATCAAATTTAATTGGGGACTATTTGAAATGATACGAGACTTTTCAGATGATTTATATATGTTAAGTGGGAAGGTTATGATGGAAGTCCATGCAAAAAAATCATATGAAAACTAGAATCTATGTAACTTTTCTAAATGCAAGTTTCGGCCAAAAAATCATAATATATAATAGACTAGTTTATACTAGTTTCGGTCAAAAATCAAATTAATTCGGGGACTGTTCGAAATGATAAGAAACTTCACATATCATTTATATATTTTACGAGGTAAGGTTATGATGGAATTCCACGCAAAAAATCATCGGAAAATTAGATTCAATGAAACTTTTCAAAATGCAAGTTTCGGTCAAAAATCATAGTATATTGTACACTAGTTTCGGTCAAAAAAATAAAATTTAATTGGGGACTATTTGAAATGATACGTGACTTTTCAGTTCATTTATATAGGTTAAGAGGGAAGGTTATGATAGAAGTCCATGCAAAAAAATAATCTGAAAACTTGATTCTATGAAACGTTTCTAATTGTAAGTTTCGGCCAAAAAATCATAATATATTATACACTAGTTTATGCAAGTTTCGATCAAAAATCAAATTAAATCGGGTACTGTTCGATATGATAAGAACCTTCACATATCATTTATATATTTTATGAGGGAAGGTTATGATGGAAGTCCATGCAAAAAATCATTGGAAAATTAGATTCTATGAAACTTTTCGAAATGCAAGTTTCGGTCAAAAAGCATAGTATATTATAAATAGTTTCGGTCAAAAAAATCAAATTTAATTGGGGACTATTTGAAATGATACGAGACTTTTCAGATGATTTATATATGTTAAGTGGGAAGGTTATGATGGAAGTCCATGCAAAAAAATCATATGAAAACTAGAATCTATGTAACTTTTCTAAATGCAAGTTTCTGCCAAAAAATCATAATATATAATAGACTAGTTTATACTAGTTTCGGTCAAAAATCAAATTAATTCGGGGACTGTTCGAAATGATAAGAAACTTCACATATTATTTATATATTTTACGAGGTAAGGTTATGATGGAATTCCACGCAAAAAATCATCGGAAAATTAGATTCAATGAAACTTTTCAAAATGCAAGTTTCGGTCAAAAATCATAGTATATTGTACACTAGTTTCGGTCAAAAAAATCAAATTTAATTGGGGACTATTTGAAATGATACGAGACTTTTCAGTTCATTTATATAGGTTAAGAGGGAAGGTTATGATAGAAGTCCATGCAAAAAAATAATCTGAAAACTTGATTCTATGAAACGTTTCTAATTGTAAGTTTCGGCCAAAAAATCATAATATATTATACACTAGTTTATGCAAGTTTCGATCAAAAATCAAATTAAATCGGGTACTGTTCGATATGATAAGAACCTTCACATATCATTTATATATTTTATGAGGGAAGGTTATGATGGAAGTCCATGCAAAAAATCATTGGAAAATTAGATTCTATGAAACTTTTCGAAATGCAAGTTTCGGTCAAAAAGCATAGTGTATTATACAATAGTTTCGGTCAAAAAAATCAAATTTAATTGGGGAATATTTGAAATGATACGAGACTTTTCAGATCATTTATATATGTTAAGAGAGAAGGTTATGAGTGAAGTCCATGCAAAAAAATCATCTGAAAACTTGATTCTATGAAACTTTTCTAAATGCAAGTTTCAGCCAAAAAATCATAATATATTAGACTAGTTTATACTAGTTTCGGTCAAAAATCAAATTAATTCAGGGACTGTTAGAAATGATAAGAAACTTCACATATCATTTATATATTTTACGAGGGAAGGTTATGATGGAAGTCCATGCAAAAAATCATCGGAAAATTAGATTCTATGAAACTTTTCAAAATGCAAGTTTCGATCATAAATCGTAGTATATTATACACTAGTTTCGGACAAAACAATCAAATTTAATTGGCGATTATTTGAAATGATAAGTGACTTTTCAGATCATTTATATATGTTAAGAGAGATGGTTATAATGGAAGTCCATACAAGAAAATCATCTAAAAACTTTTCTAAATGCAAGTTTCGGCCAAAAAATCATTATATATTATACACTAGTTTATGCAAGTTTCAGTCAAAAATATATTATGATTTTTGGGCCGAAACATGCATTTAAAAAAGTTTCATAGAATCTAGTTTTCAGATGATATTTTTGCATGGACTTCCATCATAACCTTCCCTCTTAACTTATATAAATGATCTTACAAGTCTCGTATCATTTCAAATAGTCCCCAATTAACTTTGATTTTTTTTACTGAAACTAGTGTATAATATACTGTGATTTTTGACCGAAACTTGCATTTCGAAAAGTTTAATAGAATCTAATTTTCCGATGATTTTTTGCATGGACTTCATTCATAACCTTCCCTCTTAACATATATAAATGATCTGAAAAGTCTCGTATCATTTCAAATAGTCCCCAATTAAATTTGATTTTTTTGACCGAAACTACTGTATAATATACTATGATTTTTGACTGAAACTTACATTTCCAAAAGTTTCATAGAATCTAATTTTCCGATGATTTTTAGCAAGGACTTCCATCATAACCTTACCTCGTAAAATATATAAATGATATGTGAAGTTTCGTATCATTTCGAACAGTACCCGATTAAATTTTATTTTTTACCGAAACTAGTATAAATTAGTGTATAATATATTATGATTTTTGGGCCGAAACATGCATTTAAAAAAGTTACATAGAATCTAGTTTTCAGATGATATTTTTGCATGGACTTCCATCATAACCTTCCCACTTAACAAATAGAAATGATCTGAAATGTCTCGTATTATTTCAAATAGTCCCCAATTAAATTTGATTTTTTTGACCGAAACAAGTGTATAATATACTATGATTTTTGACCGAAACTTGCATTTTGAAAAGTTTCATAGAATCTAATTTTCAGATGATTTTTTGCTTGGACTTCCTTCATAACCTTACCTCCTAAAATATATAAATGATATGTGAAGTTTCGTATCATTTCGAAGAGTACCCGATTTAATTTGAATTTTTAACGAAACTTGTATAAACTAGTGTATAATATATTATGATTTTTTTGGCCGAAACTGATATTTCGAAAAGTTTCATAGAATCTAATATTCCGATGATTTTTTGCATGGACTTCCATCATAACCTTCCCACTTAACATATATTAATGATCTAAAAAGTCTCGTATCATTTCAAATAGTCCCCACTTAAATTTGATTTTTTTGACCGAAACAAGTGTATAATATACTATGATTTTTGACCGAAACTTGCATTTTGAAAAGTTTCATAGAATCTAATTTTCTGATGATTTTTTGCATGGACTTCCATCATAACCTTACCTCGTAAAATATATAAATGATATGTGAAGTTTCGTATCATTTCGATGAGTACCCGATTTAATTTGTTTTTTTACCGAAACTTGTATAAACTAGTGTATAATATATTATGATTTTTTGGCCGAAACTGGTATTTCGAAATGTTTCATAGAATCTAGTTTTCGGATGATTATTTTTGCATAGAATTCCATCATAACCTTCCCTCTTAACATATATAAATTATCTGAAAAGTCGCGTATCATTTCAAATAGTCCTCAATTAAATTTGATTTTTTTGACCGAAACTACTGTATAATATACTATGATTTATGACCGTAACTTGCATTTCGAAAAGTTTCATAGAATCTAATTTTCTGATGATTTTTTGCATGTACTTCCATCATAACCTTCCCTCGTAAAATATATAAATGATATATGAAGTTTCGTATCATTTCGAACAGTCCCCGATTTAATTTGATTTTTGACCGAAACTAGTATAAACTAGTGTATAATATATTATGATTTTTGGGCCGAAACTTGCATTTAGAAAAGCTTCATAGAATCTAGTTTTCAGATGATATTTTTGCATGGACTTCCAACAAAACCTTCCCTCTTAACATATATAAATGATCTTAAAAGTCTCATATCATTTCAAATAGTCCCCAATTAAATATGTTTTTTTTACCGAAACTAGTGTATAATATACTATGATTTTTGACCGAAACTTTCATTTCGAAAAGTTTCATAGAATCTAATTTTCCGATGATTTTTTGCATGGACTTCCATCATAACCTTCCCTCTTAACATATATAAACGATCTGATAAGTCTCGTATCATTTCAAATAGACCCCAATTAAATTTGATTTTTTTGACCGAAACTAGTGTATAATACTATGATTTTTGACCGAAACTCTCACTTTGAAAAGTTTCATAGAATCTAATTTTCCGATGATTTTTTGCATGGTCTTCCATCATAACCTTACCTCATAAAATATATAAATGATATGTGAAGTTTCGTATCATTTCAAATAGTACCCGATTTAATTTGATTTTTTACCGAAACTAGTATAAACTAGTGTATAATATATTATGATTTTTGGGCCGAAACATGCATTTTAAAAAGTTTCATAGAATCTAGTTTTCAGATGATATTTTTGCATGGACTTCCATCATAACCTTCCCTCTTAACATATATAAATGATCTTAAAAGTCTCGTATCATTTTCAATAGTCCCCAATTAACCTTGATTTTTTTGAATGAAACTAGTGTATAATATACTATGATTTTTGACCGAAACTTACATTTCGAAAAGTTTAATAGAATCTAATTTTTCGATGATTTTTTGCTTGGGCTTCCATCATAACCTTCCCTCTTAACATATGTAAATGATCTGAAAAGTCTCGTATCATTTCAAATAGTCCCCAATTAAATTTGATTTTTTTGACCGAAACTACTGTATAATATACTATGATTTTTGACCGAAACTTGCATTTCCAAAAGTTTCATAGAATCTAATTTTCCGATGAATTTTTGCATGGACTTCCATCATAACCTTCCCACTTAACATATATAAATGATCTGAAAAGTCTCGTATCATTTCCAATAGTCCCCAATTAAATTTGATTTTTTTGACCGAAACAAGTGTATAATATACTATGATTTTTGACCGAAACTTGCATTTTGAAAAGTTTCATAGAATCTAATTTTCCGATGATTTTTTGCATGGACTTCCATCATAACCTTACCTCGTAAAATATATAAATTATATGTGAAGTTTCTTATCATTTCGAAGAGTACCCGATTTAATTTGATTTTTTACCGAGACTTGTATAAACTAGTGTATAATATATTATGATTTTTTTGGCCGAAACTGATATTTCGAAAAGTTTCATAGAATCTAGTTTTCGGATGATTATTTTTGCATAGACTTCCATCATAACTTTCCCTCTTAACATATATAAATGATCTGAAAAGTCTCGTATCATTTCAAATAGTCCCCAATTAAATTTGATTTTTTTGACCGAAACTAGTATATAATATACTATGATTTTTTACTGAAACTTGCATTTCGAAAAGTTTCATAGAATCTAATATTCCGATGATTTTTTGCATGGACTTCCATCATAACCTTCCCACTTAACATATATAAATGATCTGAAAAGTCTCGTATCATTTCAAATAGTCCCCACTTAAATTTGATTTTTTTTGACCGAAACAAGTGTATAATATACTATGATTTTTGACCGAAACTTGCATTTTGAAAAGTTTCATAGAATCTAATTTTCTGATGATTTTTTGCATGGACTTCCATCATAACCTTACCTCGTAAAATATATAAATGATATGTGAAGTTTCGTATCATTTCGAAGAGTACCCGATTTAATTTGATTTTTTACCGAAACTTGTATAAACTAGTGTATAATATATTATGATTTTTTTGCCGAAACTGGTATTTCGAAATGTTTCATAGAATCTAGTTTTCGGATGATTATATTTGCATAGAATTCCATCATAACCTTCCCTCTTAACATATATAAATTATCTGAAAAGTCGCTTATCATTTCAAATAGTCCTCAATTAAATTTGATTTTTTTGACTGAAACTACTGTATAATATACTATGATTTATGACCGTAACTTGCATTTCGAAAAGTTTCATAGACTCTAATTTTCTGATAATTTTTTGCATGGACTTCCATCATAACCTTCCCTCGTAAAATATATAAATGATATGTGAAGTTTCGTATCATTTTGAACAGTCCCCGATTTTAATTTGATTTTTGACCGAAACTAGTATAAACTAGTGTATAATATATTATGATTTTTGGGACGAAACATGCATTTAGAAAAGTTTCATAGAATCTAGTTTTCAGATGATATTTTTGCATGGACTTCCATCATAACCTTCCCTCTTAACATATATAAATGATCTTAAAAGTCTCGTATCATTTCAAATAGTCCCCAATTAAATTTGATTTTTTTGACCGAAACTAGTATATAATATACTATGATTTTTGGGCCGAAACTTGCATTTAGAAAAGTTTAATAGAATCTAATATTCCGAAGATTTTTTGCATGGACTTCCATCATAACCTTCCCTCTTAACATATATAAATGATCTGAAAAGTCTCGTATCATTTCAAATAGTCCCCACTTAAATTTGATTTTTTTTACCGAAACAAGTGTATAATATACTATGATTTTTGACCGAAACATGCATTTTGAAAAGTATCATAGAATCTATATTTCTGATGATTTTTTGCATGGACTTCCATCATAACCTTACCTCGTAAAATATATAAATGATATGTGAAGTTTCGTATCATTTCGAAGAGTACCCGGTTTAATTTGATTTTTTACCGAAACTTGTATAAACTAGTGTATAATATATTATGATTTTTTGGCCGAAACTGGTATTTCAAAATGTTTCATAGAATCTAGTTTTCGGATGATTATTTTTGCATAGACTTCCATCATAACCTTCCCTCTTAACATATATAAATTATCTGAAAAGTCTTGTATCATTTCAAATAGTCCCCAATTAAATTTGATTTTTTTGACTGAAACTACTATATAATATACTATGATTTTTGACCGAAACTTGCATTTCGAAAAGTTTCATAGAATCTAATTTTCTGATGAGTTTTTGCATGGACTTCCATCATAACCTTCCCTCGTAAAATATATAAATGATATGTGAAGTTTCGTATCATTTCGAACAGTCCCCGATTTAATTTGATTTTTGACCGAAACTAGTATAAACTAGTGTATAATATATTATGATTTTTGGGCCTAAACTTGCATTTAGATAAGTTTCATAGAATCTAGTTTTCAGATTATATTTTTGCATGGATTTCCAACATAACCTTCCCTCTTAACATATATAAATGATCTTAAAAGTCTCATATCATTTCAAATAGTCCCCAATTAAATATGATTTTTTTGACCGAAATTAGTGTATAATATACTATGATTTTTGACCGAAACTTGCATTTCCAAAAGTTTCATAGAATCTAATTTTCCGATGAATTTTTGCATGGACTTCCATCATAACCTTCCCACTTAACATATATAAATGATCTGAAAAGTCTCGTATCATTTCCAATAGTCCCCAATTAAATTTGATTTTTTTGACCGAAACAAGTGTATAATATACTATGATTTTTGACCGAAACTTGCATTTTGAAAAGTTTCATAGAATCTAATTTTCCGATGATTTTTTGAATGGACTTCCATCATAACCTTACCTCGTAAAATATATAAATGATATGTGAAGTTTCTTATCATTTCGAAGAGTACCCGATTTAATTTGATTTTTTACCGAAACTTGTATAAACTAGTGTATAATATATTATGATTTTTTTGGCCGAAACTGATATTTCGAAAAGTTTCGTAGAATCTAGTTTTCGGATGATTATTTTTGAATAGACTTCCATCATAACCTTCCCTCTTAACATATATAAATGATCTGAAAAATCTCGTATCATTTCAAATAGTCCCCAATTAAATTTGATTTTTTTGACCAAAACTAGTGTATAATATACTATGATTTTTGACTGAAACTTGCATTTTGAAAAGTTTCATAGAATCTAATTTTCTGATGATTTCTTGCATGGACTTCCATCATAACCTTCCCTCGTAAAATATATAAATGATATGTGAAGTCTCGTATCATTTCGAACAGTTCGCGATTTAATTTGATTTTTGACCGAAACTAGTATAAACTAGTGTATAATATATTATGATTTTTGGGCCTAAACTTGCATTTAGAAAAGTTTCATAGAATCTAGTTTTCAGATGATATTTTTGCATGGACTTCAAACATAACCTTCCCTCTTAACATATATAAATGATCTAAAAAGTCTCATATCATTTCAAATAGTCCCCAATTAAATATGATTTTTTTTACTGAAACTAGTGTATAATATACTATGATTTTTGACCGAAACTTGCATTTTGAAAAGTTTCATAGAATCTATTTTCCGATGATTTTTTGCATGGACTTCCATCATAACCTTCCCTCTTAACATATATAAATGATCTGAAAAGTCTCGTATCATTTCAAATAGTCCCCAATTAAATTTGATTTTTTTGACCGAAACTAGTGTATAATACTATGATTTTTGACCGAAACTCTCATTTTGAAAAGTTTCATAAAATCTAATTTTCCGATGATTTTTTGCATGGACTTCCATCATAACCTTACCTCGTAAAATATATAAATGATATGTGAAGTTTCGTATCATTTCGAACTGTACCCGATTTAATTTTATTTTTTACTGAAACTAGTATAAACTAGTGTATAATATATTATGATTTTTGGGCCGAAACATGCATTTAAAAAAGTTTCATAGAATCTAGTTTTCAGATGATATTTTTGCATGGACTTCCTTCATAACCTTCCCGCTTGACATATTTAAATGATCTTAAAAGTCTCATATCATTTCAAATAGTCCCCAATTAAATTATATTTTTTTGACTGAAACTAGTGTATAATATACTATGATTTTTTACAGAAACTTGCATTTCGAAAAGTTTAATAGAATCTAATTTTTCCTATTATTTTTTGCATGGACTTCCATCATAACCTTCCCTCTTAACATATATAAATGATCTTAAAAGTCTCGTATCATTTCAAATAATCCCCAATTAAATTTGATTTTTTTTACTGAGACTAGTGTATAATATACTATGATTTTTGACCGAAACTTGCATTTTGAAAAGATTAATAGAATCTAATTTTCCGATTATTTTTTGCATGGACTTCCATCATAACCTTCCCTCTTAATATATATAAATGATCTGAAAAGTCTCGTATCATTTCAAATAGTCCCCAATTAAATTTGATTTTTTTGACCGAAACTACTGTATAATATACTATGATTTTTGACCTAAACTTGCATTTCCAAAAGTTTCATAGAATCTAATTTTCTGATGATTTTTTGCATGGACTTCCATCATAACCTTCCCTCGTAAAATATATAAATGATATGTGAAGTTTCATATCATTTTGAACAGTCCCCTATTTAATTTGATTTTTTACCGAAACTAGTATAAACTAGTGCATAATATATTATGATTTTTGGGCCTAAACTTGCATTTAGAAAAGTTTCATACAATCTAGTTTTCAGATGATATTTTTGCATGGACTTCCATCATAACCTTCCCTCTTACAATATATAAATGATCTTAAAAGTCTCGTATCATTTCAAATAGTCCCTAATTAAATTTGATTTTTTTGACCGAAACTAGTATATAATATACTATGATTTTTGACTGAAACTTGCATTTTGAAAAGTTTCATAGAATCTAATTTTCTGATGATTTTTTGCATGGACTTCCCTCATAACCTTACCTCGTAAAATATATAAATGATATGTGAAGTTTCGTATCATTTCTAAGAGTACCCGATTTAATTTGATTTTTTACTGAAACTAGTATAAACTATTGTATAATATATTATGATTTTTGGGCCTAAACTTGCATTTAGAAAAGTTTCATAGAATCTAGTTTTCAGATGATGTTTTTGCATGGACTTCAAACATAACCTTCCCTCTTAACATATATAAATGATCTGAAAAGTCTCGTATCATTTCAAATAGTCCCCAATTAAATTTGATTTTTTTGACCGAAACTACTGTATAATATACTATGATATTTGACCGAAACTTATATTTCAAAAAGTTTCATAGAATCTAATTTTCTGATGATTTTTTGCATGGACGTCCATCATAACCTTCCCTCGTAAAATATATAAATGATATGTGAAGTTTCATATCATTTCGAACAGTTCGCGATTTAATTTGATTTTTGACCGAAACTAGTATAAACTAGTGTGTAATATATTATGATTTTTGGGCCTAAACTTGCATTTAGAAAAGTTTCATAGAATCTAGTTTTCAGATGATATTTTTGCATGGACTTCAAACTTAACCTTCCCCTTAACATATATAAATGATCTTAAAAGTCTCATATCATTTCAAATAGTCCCCAATTAAATATGATTTGTTTGACTGAAACTAGTGTATAATATACTATGATTTTTGACAGAAACATGCATTTCGAAAAGTTTTATAGAATCTAATTTTCCGATGATATTTTGCATGGACTTCCATCATAACCTTCCCTCTTAACATATATAAATGATCTGAAAAGTCTCGTATCATTTCATATAGTCCCCAATTAAATTTGATTTTTTTGACTGAAACTAGTGTATAATATACTATGATTTTTTACCGAAACTTGCATTTCGAAAAGTTTAATAGAATCTAATTTTCCGATGATTTTTTGCATGCACTTCCATCATAACCTTCCCACTTAACATATATAAATGATCTGAAAAGTCTCGTATCATTTCAAATAGTCCCCAATAAAATTTGATTTTTTTGACCGAAACAAGTGTATAATATACTATGATTTTTGACCGAAACTTGCATTTTGAAAAGTTTCATAGAATCTAATGTTCCGATGATTTTTTGCATGGACTTCCATCATAACCTTACCTCGTAAAATATATAAATGATATGTGAAGTTTCGTATCATTTCGAACAGTACCCGATTTAATTTAATTTTTTACCGAAACTAGTATAAACTAATGTATAATATATTATGATTTTTTGGCCGAAACATGCATTTAAAAAAGTTTCATAGAATCTAGATTTCAGATGATATTTTTGCATGGACTTCCATCATAACCTTCCCGCTTGACAGATATAAATGATTTTAAGAGTCTCGTATCATTTCAAATAGTCCCCAATTAAATTTGATTTTTTTGACTGAAACTAGTGTATAATATACTATGATTTTTTTACCAAAATTTGCATTTCGAAAAGTTTAATAGAATCTAATTTTCCAATTATTTTTTGCATGGACTTCCATCATAACCTTCCCTCTTAACATATATAAATGTTATGAAAAGTCTCGTATCATTTCAAATAGTCCCCAATTAAATTTGATTTTTTTAACCGAAACTACTGTATAATATACTATGATATTTGACCGAAACTTGCATTTCGAAAAGTTTCATAGAATCTAATTTTCTGATGATTTTTTGCATGGACTTCCATCATAACCTTCCCTCGTAAAATATATAAATGATATGTGAAGTTTCATATCATTTCGAACTGTTCGCGATTTAATTTGATTTTTGACCGAAACTAGTATAAACTAGTGTATAATATATTATGATTTTTGGGCCTAAACTTGCATTTAGAAAAGTTTCATAGAATCTAGTTTTCAGATGATATTTTTGCATGGACTTCAAACATAACCTTCCCCTTAACATATATAAATGATCTTAAAAGTCTCATATCATTTCAAATAGTCCCCAATTAAATATGATTTTTTTGACTGAAACTAGTATATAATATACTATGATTTTTGACCGAAAATTGCATTTCGAAAAGTTTCATAGAATCTAATTTTCCGATGATTTATTGCATGGACTTCCATCATAACCTTCCCTCTTAACATATATAAATGATCTGAAAAGTCTCGTATCATTTCAAATAGTCCCCAATTAAATTTGATTTTTTTGACCGAAACTAGTGTATAATACTATGATTTTTGACCGAAACTCTCATTTTGAAACGTTTCATAGAATCTAATTTTCCGATGATTTTTTGCATGGACTTCCATCATAACCTTACCTCGTAAAATATATAAATGATATGTGATGTTTCAAATCATTTCGAACAGTACCCGATTTAATTTTATTTTTTACCAAAACTAGTATAAACTAGTGTATAATATATTATGATTTTTGGGCCGAAACATGCATTTAAAAAAGTTTCATAGAATCTAGTTTTCAAATGATATTTTTGCATGGACTTCCATCATAACCTTCCCGCTTGACATATTTAAATGATCTTAAAAGTCTCATATCATTTCAAATAGTCCCTAATTAAATTTGATTTTTTTGACTGAAACTAGTGTATAATATACTATGATTTTTTACCGAAACTTGTATTTCGAAAAGTTTAATAGAATCTAATTTTTCCGATTATTTTTTGCATGGACTTCCATCATAACCTTCCCTCTTAACATATATAAATGATCTGAAAAGTCTCGTATCATTTCAAATAGTCCCCAATTAAATTTGATTTTTTTGACCAAAAATACTATATAATATACTATGATTTTTGACCTAAACTTGCATTTCCAAAAGTTTCATAGAATCTAATGTTCCAATGATTTTTTGCATGGACTTCCATCATAACCTTCCCTCGTAAAATATATATAAATGATATGTGAAGTTTCGTATCATTTCGAACAGTACCCGATTTAATTTGATTTTTGACCGAAACTAATATAAATTAGTGTATAATATATAATGATTTTTGGGCCTAAACTTGCATTTAGAAAAGTTTCATACAATCTAGTTTTCAGATGATATTTTTGCATGGACTTCCATCATAACCTTCCCTCTTAACATATATAAATGATTTTAAAAGTCTCGTATCATTTCAAATAGTCCCTAATTAAATTTGATTTTTTTGACCGAAACTAGTGTATAATATACTATGATTTTTGACTGAAACTTGCATTTCGAAAAGTTTCATAGGATCTAATATTCCGATGATTTTTTGCATGGACTTCCATCATAACCTTCCCACTTAACATATATAAATGATCTGAAAAGTCTCGTATCATTTCAAATAGTCCCCACTTAAATTTGATTTGTTTGACCGAAACAAGTGTATAATATACTATGATTTTTGACTGAAACTTGCATTTTGAAAAGTTTCATAGAATCTAATTTTCTGATGATTTTTTGCATGGACTTCCCTCATAACCTTATCTCGTAAAATATATAAATGATACGTGAAGTTTCGTATCATTTCGAAGAGTACCCGATTTAATTTGATTTTTTACCGAAACTTGTATAAACTAGTGTATAATATATTATGATTTTTTGGCCGAAACTTACATTTATAAATGTTTCATAGAATCAAGTTTTCAGATGATTATTTTTGCATAGACTTCCATCATAACCTTCCCTCTTAACATATATAAATTATCTGAAAAGTCTCGTATCATTTCAAATAGTCCCCAATTAAATTTGATTTTTTTGACCGAAACTATTGTATAATATACTATGATTTTTGACCGAAACTTGCATTTCGAAAAGTTTCATAGAATCTAATTTTCTGATGATTTTTTGTATGGACTTCCATCATAACCTTCCCTCGTAAAATATATAAATGATATCTGAAGTTTCGTATCATTTTGAACAGTCCCCTATTTAATTTGATTTTTGACCGAAACTAGTATAAACTAGTGTATAATATATTATGATTTTTGGGCCTAAACTTGCATTTAGAAAAGTTTCATAGAATCTAGTTTTCAGATAATATTTTTGAATGGACTTCAAACATAACCTTTCCTCTTAACATATATAAATGATCTGAAAAGTCTCGTATCATTTCAAATAGTCCCCAATTAAATTTTATTTTTTTGACCGAAACTACTGTATAATATACTATGATATTTGACCGAAACTTGCATTTCGAAAAGTTTCATAGAATCTAATTTTCTGATGATTTTTTGCATGGACTTCCATCATAACCTTCCCTCGTAAAATATATAAATGATATGTGAAGTTTCATATCATTTCGAACAGTTCGCGATTTAATTTGATTTTTGACCGAAACTAGTATAAACTAGTGTATAATATATTATGATTTTTGGGCCTAAACTTGCATTTAGAAAAGTTTCATAGAATCTAGTTTTCAGATGATATTTTTGCATGGACTTCAAACATAACCTTCCCTCTTAACATATATAAATGATCTTAAAAGTCTCATATCATTTCAAATAGTCCCCAATTAAATATAATTTTTTGACTTAAACTAGTGTATAATATACTATGATTTTTGACCGAAACTTGCATTTCGAAAAGTATCATAGAATCTAATTTTCCGATGATTTTTTGCATGGACTTCCATCATAACCTTCCCTCTTAACATATATAAATGATCTGAAAAGTCTCGTATCATTTCAAATAGTCCCCAATTAAATTTGATTTTTTTGACCGAAACTAGTGTATAATACTATGATTTTTGACCGAAACTCTCATTTTGAAAAGTTTCATAGAATCTAATTTTCCGATGATTTTTTGCATGGACTTCCCTCATAACCTTACCTCGTAAAATATATAAATGATATGTGAAGTTTCGTATCATTTCTAAGAGTACCCGATTTAATTTGATTTTTTACTGAAACTAGTATAAACTATTGTATAATATATTATGATTTTTGGGCCTAAACTTGCATTTAGAAAAGTTTCATAGAATCTAGTTTTCAGATGATGTTTTTGCATGGACTTCAAACATAACCTTCCCTCTTAACATATATAAATGATCTGAAAAGTCTCGTATCATTTCAAATAGTCCCCAATTAAATTTGATTTTTTTGACCGAAACTACTGTATAATATACTATGATATTTGACCGAAACTTATATTTCAAAAAGTTTCATAGAATCTAATTTTCTGATGATTTTTTGCATGGACGTCCATCATAACCTTCCCTCGTAAAATATATAAATGATATGTGAAGTTTCATATCATTTCGAACAGTTCGCGATTTAATTTGATTTTTGACCGAAACTAGTATAAACTAGTGTGTAATATATTATGATTTTTGGGCCTAAACTTGCATTTAGAAAAGTTTCATAGAATCTAGTTTTCAGATGATATTTTTGCATGGACTTCAAACTTAACCTTCCCCTTAACATATATAAATGATCTTAAAAGTCTCATATCATTTCAAATAGTCCCCAATTAAATATGATTTGTTTGACTGAAACTAGTGTATAATATACTATGATTTTTGACAGAAACATGCATTTCGAAAAGTTTTATAGAATCTAATTTTCCGATGATATTTTGCATGGACTTCCATCATAACCTTCCCTCTTAACATATATAAATGATCTGAAAAGTCTCGTATCATTTCATATAGTCCCCAATTAAATTTGATTTTTTTGACTGAAACTAGTGTATAATATACTATGATTTTTTACCGAAACTTGCATTTCGAAAAGTTTAATAGAATCTAATTTTCCGATGATTTTTTGCATGCACTTCCATCATAACCTTCCCACTTAACATATATAAATGATCTGAAAAGTCTCGTATCATTTCAAATAGTCCCCAATAAAATTTGATTTTTTTGACCGAAACAAGTGTATAATATACTATGATTTTTGACCGAAACTTGCATTTTGAAAAGTTTCATAGAATCTAATGTTCCGATGATTTTTTGCATGGACTTCCATCATAACCTTACCTCGTAAAATATATAAATGATATGTGAAGTTTCGTATCATTTCGAACAGTACCCGATTTAATTTAATTTTTTACCGAAACTAGTATAAACTAATGTATAATATATTATGATTTTTTGGCCGAAACATGCATTTAAAAAAGTTTCATAGAATCTAGATTTCAGATGATATTTTTGCATGGACTTCCATCATAACCTTCCCGCTTGACAGATATAAATGATTTTAAGAGTCTCGTATCATTTCAAATAGTCCCCAATTAAATTTGATTTTTTTGACTGAAACTAGTGTATAATATACTATGATTTTTTTACCAAAATTTGCATTTCGAAAAGTTTAATAGAATCTAATTTTCCAATTATTTTTTGCATGGACTTCCATCATAACCTTCCCTCTTAACATATATAAATGTTATGAAAAGTCTCGTATCATTTCAAATAGTCCCCAATTAAATTTGATTTTTTTAACCGAAACTACTGTATAATATACTATGATATTTGACCGAAACTTGCATTTCGAAAAGTTTCATAGAATCTAATTTTCTGATGATTTTTTGCATGGACTTCCATCATAACCTTCCCTCGTAAAATATATAAATGATATGTGAAGTTTCATATCATTTCGAACTGTTCGCGATTTAATTTGATTTTTGACCGAAACTAGTATAAACTAGTGTATAATATATTATGATTTTTGGGCCTAAACTTGCATTTAGAAAAGTTTCATAGAATCTAGTTTTCAGATGATATTTTTGCATGGACTTCAAACATAACCTTCCCCTTAACATATATAAATGATCTTAAAAGTCTCATATCATTTCAAATAGTCCCCAATTAAATATGATTTTTTTGACTGAAACTAGTATATAATATACTATGATTTTTGACCGAAAATTGCATTTCGAAAAGTTTCATAGAATCTAATTTTCCGATGATTTATTGCATGGACTTCCATCATAACCTTCCCTCTTAACATATATAAATGATCTGAAAAGTCTCGTATCATTTCAAATAGTCCCCAATTAAATTTGATTTTTTTGACCGAAACTAGTGTATAATACTATGATTTTTGACCGAAACTCTCATTTTGAAACGTTTCATAGAATCTAATTTTCCGATGATTTTTTGCATGGACTTCCATCATAACCTTACCTCGTAAAATATATAAATGATATGTGATGTTTCAAATCATTTCGAACAGTACCCGATTTAATTTTATTTTTTACCAAAACTAGTATAAACTAGTGTATAATATATTATGATTTTTGGGCCGAAACATGCATTTAAAAAAGTTTCATAGAATCTAGTTTTCAAATGATATTTTTGCATGGACTTCCATCATAACCTTCCCGCTTGACATATTTAAATGATCTTAAAAGTCTCATATCATTTCAAATAGTCCCTAATTAAATTTGATTTTTTTGACTGAAACTAGTGTATAATATACTATGATTTTTTACCGAAACTTGTATTTCGAAAAGTTTAATAGAATCTAATTTTTCCGATTATTTTTTGCATGGACTTCCATCATAACCTTCCCTCTTAACATATATAAATGATCTGAAAAGTCTCGTATCATTTCAAATAGTCCCCAATTAAATTTGATTTTTTTGACCAAAAATACTATATAATATACTATGATTTTTGACCTAAACTTGCATTTCCAAAAGTTTCATAGAATCTAATGTTCCAATGATTTTTTGCATGGACTTCCATCATAACCTTCCCTCGTAAAATATATATAAATGATATGTGAAGTTTCGTATCATTTCGAACAGTACCCGATTTAATTTGATTTTTGACCGAAACTAATATAAATTAGTGTATAATATATAATGATTTTTGGGCCTAAACTTGCATTTAGAAAAGTTTCATACAATCTAGTTTTCAGATGATATTTTTGCATGGACTTCCATCATAACCTTCCCTCTTAACATATATAAATGATTTTAAAAGTCTCGTATCATTTCAAATAGTCCCTAATTAAATTTGATTTTTTTGACCGAAACTAGTGTATAATATACTATGATTTTTGACTGAAACTTGCATTTCGAAAAGTTTCATAGGATCTAATATTCCGATGATTTTTTGCATGGACTTCCATCATAACCTTCCCACTTAACATATATAAATGATCTGAAAAGTCTCGTATCATTTCAAATAGTCCCCACTTAAATTTGATTTGTTTGACCGAAACAAGTGTATAATATACTATGATTTTTGACTGAAACTTGCATTTTGAAAAGTTTCATAGAATCTAATTTTCTGATGATTTTTTGCATGGACTTCCCTCATAACCTTATCTCGTAAAATATATAAATGATACGTGAAGTTTCGTATCATTTCGAAGAGTACCCGATTTAATTTGATTTTTTACCGAAACTTGTATAAACTAGTGTATAATATATTATGATTTTTTGGCCGAAACTTACATTTATAAATGTTTCATAGAATCAAGTTTTCAGATGATTATTTTTGCATAGACTTCCATCATAACCTTCCCTCTTAACATATATAAATTATCTGAAAAGTCTCGTATCATTTCAAATAGTCCCCAATTAAATTTGATTTTTTTGACCGAAACTATTGTATAATATACTATGATTTTTGACCGAAACTTGCATTTCGAAAAGTTTCATAGAATCTAATTTTCTGATGATTTTTTGTATGGACTTCCATCATAACCTTCCCTCGTAAAATATATAAATGATATCTGAAGTTTCGTATCATTTTGAACAGTCCCCTATTTAATTTGATTTTTGACCGAAACTAGTATAAACTAGTGTATAATATATTATGATTTTTGGGCCTAAACTTGCATTTAGAAAAGTTTCATAGAATCTAGTTTTCAGATAATATTTTTGAATGGACTTCAAACATAACCTTTCCTCTTAACATATATAAATGATCTGAAAAGTCTCGTATCATTTCAAATAGTCCCCAATTAAATTTTATTTTTTTGACCGAAACTACTGTATAATATACTATGATATTTGACCGAAACTTGCATTTCGAAAAGTTTCATAGAATCTAATTTTCTGATGATTTTTTGCATGGACTTCCATCATAACCTTCCCTCGTAAAATATATAAATGATATGTGAAGTTTCATATCATTTCGAACAGTTCGCGATTTAATTTGATTTTTGACCGAAACTAGTATAAACTAGTGTATAATATATTATGATTTTTGGGCCTAAACTTGCATTTAGAAAAGTTTCATAGAATCTAGTTTTCAGATGATATTTTTGCATGGACTTCAAACATAACCTTCCCTCTTAACATATATAAATGATCTTAAAAGTCTCATATCATTTCAAATAGTCCCCAATTAAATATAATTTTTTGACTGAAACTAGTGTATAATATACTATGATTTTTGACCGAAACTTGCATTTCGAAAAGTATCATAGAATCTAATTTTCCGATGATTTTTTGCATGGACTTCCATCATAACCTTCCCTCTTAACATATATAAATGATCTGAAAAGTCTCGTATCATTTCAAATAGTCCCCAATTAAATTTGATTTTTTTGACCGAAACTAGTGTATAATACTATGATTTTTGACCGAAACTCTCATTTTGAAAAGTTTCATAGAATCTAATTTTCCGATGATTTTTTGCATGGACTTCCATCATAACCTTACCTCGTAAAATATATAAATGATATGTGAAGTTTCGTATCATTTCGAACAGTACCCGATTTAATTTTATTTTTTACCGAAACTAGTATAAACTAGTGTATAATATATTATGATTTCATAGAATCTAGTTTTCAGATGATATTTTTGCATGGACTTCCATCATAACCTTCCCGCTTGACATATATAAATGATCTTAAAAGTCTCGTATCATTTCAAATAGTCCCCAATTAAATTTGATTTTTTTATACTGAGACTAGTGTATAATATACTATGATTTTTGACCGAAACTTGCATTTCGAAAAGTTTAATAGAATCTAATTTTCCGATTATTTTTTGCATGGACTTCCATCATAACCTTCCCTCTTAACATATATAAATGATCTGAAAAGTCTCGTATCATTTCAAATAGTCCCCAATTAAATTTGATTTTTTTGACCGAAACTACTGTATAATATACTATGATTTTTGACCTAAACTTGCATTTCCAAAAGTTTCATAGAATCTAATTTTCTGATGATTTTTTTCATGGACTTCCATCATAACCTTCCCTCGTAAAATATATAAATGATATGTGAAGTTTCGTATCATTTTGAACAGTCCCCTATTTAATTTGATTTTTGCCCGAAACTAGTATAAACTAGTGTATAATATATTATGATTTTTGGGCCTAAACTTGCATTTAGAAAAGTTTCATACAATCTAGTTTTCAGATGATATTTTTGCATGGACTTCCATCATAACCTTCCCTCTTAACATATATAAATGATCTTAAAAGTCTCGTATCATTTCAAATAGTCCAAAATTAAATTTGATTTTTTTGACCGAAACTAGTATATAATATACTATGATTTTTTACTGAAACTTGCATTTCGAAAAGTTTCATAGAATCTAATATTCCGATGATTTTGTGCATGGACTTCCATCATAACCTTCCCACTTAACATATATAAATGATCTGAAAAGTCTCGTATCATTTCAAATAGTCCCCACTTAAATTTGATTTTTTTGACCGAAACAAGTGTATAATATACTATGATTTTTGACCGAAACTTGCATTTTGAAAAGTTTCATAGAATCTAATTTTCTGATGATTTTTTGCATGGACTTCCATCATAACCTTACCTCGTAAAATATATAAATGATATGTGAAGTTTCGTATCATTTCGAAGAGTACCCGATTTAATTTGATTTTTTACCGAAACTTGTATAAACAAGTGTATAATATATTATGATTTTTTGGCCGAAACTTGCATTTATAAATGTTTCATAGAATCAAGTTTTCAAATGATTATTTTTGCATAGACTTCCATCATAACCTTCCCTCTTAACATATATAAATTATCTGAAAAGTCTCGTATCATTTCAAATAGTCCCCAATTAAATTTGATTTTTTGACCGAAACTACTGTATAATATACTATGATTTTTTACCGAAACTTGCATTTCCAAAAGTTTCATAGAATCTAATTTTCTGATGATTTTTTGCATGGACTTCCATCATAACCTTCCCTCGAAAAATATATAAATAATATGTGAATTTCATATCATTTCGAACAGTTCGCAATTTAATTTAATTTTTGAACGAAACTAGTATAAACTAGTGTATAATATATTATTATTTTTGGGCCTAAACTTGCATTTCGAAAAGTTTCATAGAATCTAGTTTTCAGATGATATTTTTGCATGGACTTCAAACATAACCTTCCCTCTTAACATATTTAAATGATCTGAAAAGTCTCGTATCATTTCAAATAGGCCCCAATTAAGTTTGATTTTTTTGACCGAAACTACTTTATAATATACTATGATATTTGACCGAAACTTGCATTTCGAAAAGTTTCATAGAATCTAATTTTCTGATGATTTTTTGCATGGACTTCCATCATAACCTTCCCTCGTAAAATATATAAATAATATGTGAAGTTTCATATCATTTCGAACAGTTCGCAATTTAATTTAATTTTTGAACGAAACTAGTATAAACTAGTGTATAATATATTATGGTTTTTGGGCCTAAACTTGCATTTCGAAAAGTTTCATAGAATCTAGTTTTCAGATGATATTTTTGCATGGACTTCAAACATAACCTTCCCTCTTAACATATATAAATGATCTTAAAAGTCTCATATCATTTCAAATAGTCCCCAATTAAATATGATTTTTTTGACTGAAACTAGTGTATAATATACTATGATTTTTGACCGAAACTTGCATTTCGAAAAGTTTCATAGAATCTAATTTTCCGATGATTTTTTGCATGGACTTCCATCATAACCTTCCTTCTTAACATATATAAATGATCTGAAAAGTATCGAATCATTTCAAATAGTCCCCAATTAAATTTGATTTTTTTGACCGAAACAAGTGTATAATACTATGATTTTTGACCGAAACTCTCATTTTGAAAAGTTTCATAGAATCTAATTTTCCGATGATTTTTTGCATGGACTTCCATCATAACCTTCCCACTTAACATATATAAATGATCTGAAAAGTCTCGTATCATTTCAAATAGTCCCCACTTAAATTTGATTTTTTTGACCGAAACAAGTGTATAATATACTATGATTTTTGACCGAAACTTGCATTTTGAAAAGTTTCATAGAATCTAACTTTCTGATGATTTTTTGCATGGACTTCCATCATAACCTTACCTCGTAAAATATATAAATGATATGTGAAGTTTCATATCATTTCGAAGAGTACCCGATTTAATTTGATTTTTTTACCGAAACTTGTATAAACTAGTGTATAATATATTATGATTTTTTGGCCGAAACTTGCATTTATAAATGTTTCATAGAATCAAGTTTTCAGATGATTATTTTTTCATAGACTTCCATCATAACCTTCCCTATTAACATATATAAATTATCTGAAAAGTCTCGTATCATTTCAAATAGTCCCCGATTAAATTTGATTTTTTGACCGAAACTACTGTATAATATACTATGATTTTTGACCGAAACTTGCATTTCCAAAAGTTTCATAGAATCTAATTTTCTGATGATTTTTTGCATGGACTTCCATCATAACCTTCCCTCGTAAAATTTATAAATGATATGTGAAGTTTCATATCATTTCGAACAGTTTGAGATTTAATTTGGTTTTTGACCGAAACTAGTATAAACTAGTGTATAATATATTATGATTTTTGGGCCTAAACTTGCATTTAGAAAAGTTTCATAGAATCTAGTTTTCAGATGATATTTTTGCATGGACTTCAAACATAACCTTCCCTCTTAACATATTTAAATGATCTGAAAAGTCTAGTATCATTTCAAATAGTCCCCAATTAAATTTGATTTTTTTGACCGAAACTACTTTATAATATACTATGATATTTGACCGAAACTTGCATTTCGAAAAGTTTTATAGAATCTAATTTTCTGATGATTTTTTGCATGGACTTCCATCATAACCTTCCCTCGTAAAATATATAAATGATATGTGAAGTTTCATATCATTTCGAACAGTTCGCGATTTAATTAGATTTTTGACCGAAACTAGTATAAACTAGTGTATAATATATTATGATTTTTGGGCCTAAACTCTCATTTAGAAAAGTTTCATAGAATCTAGTTTTCAGATGATATTTTTGCATGGACTTCAAACATAACCTTCCCTCTTAACATATATAAATGATCTTATAAGTCTCATATCATTTCAAATAGTCCCCAATTAAATATAATTTTTTTGACTGAAACTAGTGTATAATATACTATGATTTTTTACCGAAACTTGCATTTCGAAAAGTATCATAGAATCTAATTTTCCGATGATTTTTTGCATGGACTTCCATCATAACCTTCCCTCTTAACATATATAAATGATCTGAAAAGTCTCGTATCATTTCAAATAGTCCCCAATGAAATTTGATTTTTTTGACCGAAACTAGTGTATAATACTATGATTTTTGACCGAAACTCTCATTTTGAAAAGTTTCATAGAATCTAATTTTCCGATGATTTTTTGCATGGACTTCCATCATAACCTTACCTCGTAAAATATATAAATGATATGTGAAGTTTCGTATCATTTCGAACAGTACCCGATTTAATTTTATTTTTTACCGAAACTAGTATAAACTAGTGTATAATATATTATGATTTTTGGGCCGAAACATGCATTTAAAAAAGTTTCATAGAATCTAGTTTTCATATGATATTTTTGCATGGACTTCCATCATAACCTTCCCGCTTGACATATATAAATGATCTTAAAAGTCTCGTATCATTTCAAATAGTCCCCAATTAAATTTGATTTTTTTATACTGAGACTAGTGTATAATATACTATGATTTTTGACCGAAACTTGCATTTCGAAAAGTTTAATAGAATCTAATTTTCCGATTATTTTTTGCATGGACTTCCATCATAACCTTCCCTCTTAACATATATAAATGATCTGAAAAGTCTCGTATCATTTCAAATAGTCCCCAATTAAATTTGATTTTTTTGACCGAAACTACAGTATAATATACTATGATTTTTGACCTAAACTTGCATTTCCAAAAGTTTCATAGAATCTAATTTTCTGATGATTTTTTTCATGGACTTCCATCATAACCTTCCCTCGTAAAATATATAAATGATATGTGAAGTTTCGTATCATTTTGAACAGTCCCCTATTTAATTTGATTTTTGCCCGAAACTAGTATAAACTAGTGTATAATATATTATGGTTTTTGGGCCTAAACTTGCATTTAGAAAAGTTTCATACAATCTAGTTTTCAGATGATATTTTTGCATGGACTTCCATCATAACCTTCCCTCTTAACATATATAAATGATCTTAAAAGTCTCGTATCATTTCAAATAGTCCAAAATTAAATTTGATTTTTTTGACCGAAACTAGTATATAATATACTATGATTTTTTACTGAAACTTGCATTTCGAAAAGTTTCATAGAATCTAATATTCCGATGATTTTGTGCATGGACTTCCATCATAACCTTCCCACTTAACATATATAAATGATCTGAAAAGTCTCGTATCATTTCAAATAGTCCCCACTTAAATTTGATTTTTTTGACCGAAACAAGTGTATAATATACTATGATTTTTGACCGAAACTTGCATTTTGAAAAGTTTCATAGAATCTAATTTTCTGATGATTTTTTGCATGGACTTCCATCATAACCTTACCTCGTAAAATATATAAATGATATGTGAAGTTTCGTATCATTTCGAAGAGTACCCGATTTAATTTGATTTTTTACCGAAACTTGTATAAACAAGTGTATAATATATTATGATTTTTTGGCCGAAACTTGCATTTATAAATGTTTCATAGAATCAAGTTTTCAAATGATTATTTTTGCATAGACTTCCATCATAACCTTCCCTCTTAACATATATAAATTATCTGAAAAGTCTCGTATCATTTCAAATAGTCCCCAATTAAATTTGATTTTTTGACCGAAACTACTGTATAATATACTATGATTTTTTACCGAAACTTGCATTTCCAAAAGTTTCATAGAATCTAATTTTCTGATGATTTTTTGCATGGACTTCCATCATAACCTTCCCTCGAAAAATATATAAATAATATGTGAATTTCATATCATTTCGAACAGTTCGCAATTTAATTTAATTTTTGAACGAAACTAGTATAAACTAGTGTATAATATATTATGATTTTTGGGCCTAAACTTGCATTTCGAAAAGTTTCATAGAATCTAGTTTTCAGATGATATTTTTGCATGGACTTCAAACATAACCTTCCCTCTTAACATATTTAAATGATCTGAAAAGTCTCGTATCATTTCAAATAGGCCCCAATTAAGTTTGATTTTTTTGACCGAAACTACTTTATAATATACTATGATATTTGACCGAAACTTGCATTTCGAAAAGTTTCATAGAATCTAATTTTCTGATGATTTTTTGCATGGACTTCCATCATAACCTTCCCTCGTAAAATATATAAATAATATGTGAAGTTTCATATCATTTCGAACAGTTCGCAATTTAATTTAATTTTTGAACGAAACTAGTATAAACTAGTGTATAATATATTATGGTTTTTGGGCCTAAACTTGCATTTCGAAAAGTTTCATAGAATCTAGTTTTCAGATGATATTTTTGCATGGACTTCAAACATAACCTTCCCTCTTAACATATATAAATGATCTTAAAAGTCTCATATCATTTCAAATAGTCCCCAATTAAATATGATTTTTTTGACTGAAACTAGTGTATAATATACTATGATTTTTGACCGAAACTTGCATTTCGAAAAGTTTCATAGAATCTAATTTTCCGATGATTTTTTGCATGGACTTCCATCATAACCTTCCTTCTTAACATATATCAATGATCTGAAAAGTATCGAATCATTTCAAATAGTCCCCAATTAAATTTGATTTTTTTGACCGAAACAAGTGTATAATACTATGATTTTTGACCGAAACTCTCATTTTGAAAAGTTTCATAGAATCTAATTTTCCGATGATTTTTTGCATGGACTTCCATCATAACCTTCCCACTTAACATATATAAATGATCTGAAAAGTCTCGTATCATTTCAAATAGTCCCCACTTAAATTTGATTTTTTTGACCGAAACAAGTGTATAATATACTATGATTTTTGACCGAAACTTGCATTTTGAAAAGTTTCATAGAATCTAACTTTCTGATGATTTTTTGCATGGACTTCCATCATAACCTTACCTCGTAAAATATATAAATGATATGTGAAGTTTCATATCATTTCGAAGAGTACCCGATTTAATTTGATTTTTTTACCGAAACTTGTATAAACTAGTGTATAATATATTATGATTTTTTGGCCGAAACTTGCATTTATAAATGTTTCATAGAATCAAGTTTTCAGATGATTATTTTTTCATAGACTTCCATCATAACCTTCCCTATTAACATATATAAATTATCTGAAAAGTCTCGTATCATTTCAAATAGTCCCCGATTAAATTTGATTTTTTGACCGAAACTACTGTATAATATACTATGATTTTTGACCGAAACTTGCATTTCCAAAAGTTTCATAGAATCTAATTTTCTGATGATTTTTTGCATGGACTTCCATCATAACCTTCCCTCGTAAAATTTATAAATGATATGTGAAGTTTCATATCATTTCGAACAGTTTGAGATTTAATTTGGTTTTTGACCGAAACTAGTATAAACTAGTGTATAATATATTATGATTTTTGGGCCTAAACTTGCATTTAGAAAAGTTTCATAGAATCTAGTTATCAGATGATATTTTTGCATGGACTTCAAACATAACCTTCCCTCTTAACATATTTAAATGATCTGAAAAGTCTAGTATCATTTCAAATAGTCCCCAATTAAATTTGATTTTTTTGACAGAAACTACTTTATAATATACTATGATATTTGACCGAAACTTGCATTTCGAAAAGTTTCATAGAATCTAATTTTCTGATGATTTTTTGCATGGACTTCCATCATAACCTTCCCTCGTAAAATATATAAATGATATGTGAAGTTTCATATCATTTCGAACAGTTCGCGATTTAATTAGATTTTTGACCGAAACTAGTATAAACTAGTGTATAATATATTATGATTTTTGGGCCTAAACTCTCATTTAGAAAAGTTTCATAGAATCTAGTTTTCAGATGATATTTTTGCATGGACTTCAAACATAACCTTCCCTCTTAACATATATAAATGATCTTAAAAGTCTCATATCGTTTCAAATAGTCCCCAATTAAATATAATTTTTTTGACTGAAACTAGTGTATAATATACTATGATTTTTGACCGAAACTTGCATTTCGAAAAGTATCATAGATTCTAATTTTCCGATGATTTTTTGCATGGACTTCCATCATAACCTTCCCTCTTAACATATATAAATGATCTGAAAAGTCTCGTATCATTTCAAATAGTCCCCAATGAAATTTTATTTTTTTGACCGAAACTAGTGTATAATATACTATGATTTTTGACCGAAACTCTCATTTTGAAAAGTTTCATAGAATCTAATTTTCCGATGATTTTTTGCATGGACTTCCATCATAACCTTACCTCGTAAAATATATAAATGATATGTGAAGTTTCGTATCATTTCGAACAGTACCCGATTTAATTTTATTTTTTACCGAAACTAGTATAAACTAGTGTATAATATATTATGATTTTTGGGCCGAAACATGCATTTAAAAAAGTTTCATAGAATCTAGTTTTCAGATGATATTTTTGCATGGACTTCCATCATAACCTTCCCGCTTGACATATATAAATGATCTTAAAAGTCTCGTATCATTTCAAATAGTCCCCAATTAAATTCTATTTTTTTATACTGAGACTAGTGTATAATATACTATGATTTTTGACCGAAACTTGCATTTCGAAAAGTTTAATAGAATCTAATTTTTCGATTATTTTTTGCATGGACTTCCATCATAACCTTCCCTCTTAACATATATAAATGATCTGAAAAGTCTCGTATCATTTCAAATAGTCCCCAATTAAATTTGATTTTTTTGACCGAAACTACTGTATAATATACTATGATTTTTGACCTAAACTTGCATTTCCAAAAGTTTCATAGAATCTAATTTTCTGATGATTTTTTTCATGGACTTCCATCATAACCATCCCTCGTAAAATATATAAATGATATGTGAAGTTTCGTATCATTTTGAACAGTCCCCTATTTAATTTGATTTTTGCCCGAAACTAGTATAAACTAGTGTATAATATATTATGATTTTTGGGCCTAAACTTGCATTTAGAAAAGTTTCATACAATCTAGTTTTCAGATGATATTTTTGCATGGACTTCCATCATAACCTTCCCTCTTAACATATATAAATGATCTTAAAAGTCTCGTATCATTTCAAATAGTCCAAAATTAAATTTGATTTTTTTGACCGAAACTAGTATATAATATACTATGATTTTTGACTGAAACTTGCATTTCGAAAAGTTTCATAGAATCTAATATTCCGATGATTTTGTGCATGGACTTCCATCATAACCTTCCCACTTAACATATATAAATGATCTGAAAAGTCTCGTATAATTTCAAATAGTCCCCACTTAAATTTGATTTTTTTGACCGAAACTTGCATTTTGAAAAGTTTCATAGAATCTAATTTTCTGATGATTTTTTGCATGGACTTCCATCATAACCTTACCTCGTAAAATATATAAATGATATGTGAAGTTTCGTATCATTTCGAAGAGTACCCGATTTAATTTGATTTTTTACCGAAACTTGTATAAACTAGTGTATAATATATTATGATTTTTTGGCCGAAACTTGCATTTATAAATGTTTCATAGAATCAAGTTTTCAGATGATTATTTTTGCATAGACTTCCATCATAACCTTCCTTCTTAACATATATAAATTATCTGAAAAGTCTCGTATCATTTCAAATAGTCCCCAATTAAATTTGATTTTTTGACCGAAACTACTGTATAATATACTATGATTTTTTACCGAAACTTGCATTTCCAAAAGTTTCATAGAATCTAATTTTCTGATGATTTTTTGCATGGACTTCCATCATAACCTTCCCTCGTAAAATATATAAATAATATGTGAAGTTTCATATCATTTCGAACAGTTCGCAATTTAATTTAATTTTTGAACGAAACTAGTATAAACTAGTGTATAATATATTATGATTTTTGGGCCTAAACTTGCGTTTCGAAAAGTTTCATAGAATCTAGTTTTCAGATGATATTTTTGCATGGACTTCAAACATAACCTTCCCTCTTAACATATTTAAATGATCTGAAAAGTCTCGTATCATTTCAAATAGTCCCCAATTAAATTTGATTTTTTTGACCGAAACTACTTTATAATATACTATGATATTTGACCGAAACTTGCATTTCGAAAAGTTTCATAGAATCTAATTTTCTGATGATTTTTTGCATGGACTTCCATCATAACCTTCCCTCGTAAAATATATAAATAATATGTGAAGTTTCATATCATTTCGAACAGTTCGCAATTTAATTTAATTTTTGAACGAAACTAGTATAAACTAGTGTATAATATATTATGATTTTTGGGCCTAAACTTGCATTTCGAAAAGTTTCATAGAATCTAGTTTTCAGATGATATTTTTGTATGGACTTCAAACATAACCTTCCCTCTTAACATATATAAATGATCTTAAAAGTCTCATATCATTTCAAATAGTCCCCAATTAAATATGATTTTTTTGACTGAAACTAGTGTATAATATACTATGATTTTTGACCGAAACTTGCATTTCGAAAAGTTTCATAGAATCTAATTTTCCGATGATTTTTTGCATGGACTTCCATCATAACCTTCCTTCTTAACATATATAAATGATCTGAAAAGTCTCGAATCATTTCAAATAGTCCCCAATTAAATTTGATTTTTTTGACCGAAACAAGTGTATAATACTATGATTTTTGACCGAAACTCTCATTTTGAAAAGTTTCATAGAATCTAATTTTCCGATGATTTTTTGCATGGACTTCCATCATAACCTTCCCACTTAACATATATAAATGATCTGAAAAGTCTCGTATCATTTCAAATAGTCCCCACTTAAATTTGATTTTTTTGACCGAAAAAAGTGTATAATATACTATGATTTTTGACCGAAACTTGCATTTTGAAAAGTTTCATAGAATCTAATTTTCTGATGATTTTTTGCATGGACTTCCATCATAACCTTACCTCGTAAAATATATAAATGATATGTGAAGTTTCGTATCATTTCGAAGAGTACCCGATTTAATTTGATTTTTTTACCGAAACTTGTATAAACTAGTGTATAATATATTATGATTTTTTGGCCGAAACTTGCATTTGTAAATGCTTCATAGAATCAAGTTTTCAGATGATTATTTTTTCATAGACTTCCATCATAACCTTCCCTATTAACATATATAAATTATCTGAAAAGTCTCGTATCATTTAAAATAGTCCCCAATTAAATTTGATTTTTTGACCGAAACTACTGTATAATATACTATGATTTTTGACCGAAACTTGCACTTCCAAAAGTTTCATAGAATCTAATTTTCTGATGATTTTTTGCATGGACTTCCATCATAACCTTCCCTCGTAAAATTTATAAATGATATGTGAAGTTTCATATCATTTCGAACAGTTTGAGATTTAATTTGGTTTTTGACCGAAACTAGTATAAACTAGTGTATAATATATTATGAATTTTGGGCCTAAACTTGCATTTAGAAAAGTTTCATAGAATCTAGTTTTCAGATGATATTTTTGCATGGACTTCAAACATAACCTTCCCTCTTAACATATTTAAATGATCTGAAAAGTCTCGTATCATTTCAAATAGTCCCCAATTAAATTTGATTTTTTTGACCGAAACTACTTTATAATATACTAAGATATTTGACCGAAACTTGCATTTCGAAAAGTTTCATAGAATCTAATTTTCTGATGATTTTTTGCATGGACTTCCATCATAACCTTCCCTCGTAAAATATATAAATGATATGTGAAGTTTCATATCATTTCGAACAGTTCGCGATTTAATTTAATTTTTGACCGAAACTAGTATAAACTAGTGTATAATATATTATGATTTTTGGGCCTAAACTTGCATTTAGAAAAGTTTCATAGAATCTAGTTTTCAGATGATATTTTTGCATGGACTTCAAACATAACCTTCCCTCTTAACATATATAAATGATCTTAAAAGTATCATATCATTTCAAATAGTCCCCAATTAAATATAATTTTTTTGACTGAAACTAGTGTATAATATACTATGTTTTTTGACCGAAACTTGCATTTCGAAAAATTTCATAGAATCTAATTTTCCGATGATTTTTTGCATGGACTTCCATCATAACCTTCCCTCTTAACATATATAAATGATCTGAAAAGTCTCGAATCATTTCAAATAGTCCCCAATTAAATTTGATTTTTTTGACCGAAACTAGTGTATAATACTATGATTTTTGACCGAAACTCTCATTTTGAAAAGTTTCATAGAATCTAATTTTTCGATGATTTTTTGCATGGACTTCCATCATAACCTTACCTCGTAAAATATATAAATGATATGTGAAGTTTCGTATCATTTCGAACAGTACCCGATTTAATTTTATTTTTTACCGAAACTAGTATAAACTAGTTTATAATATATTATGATTTTTGGGCCGAAACATGCATTTAAAAACGTTTCATAGAATCTAGTTTTCAGATGATATTTTAGCATGGACTTCCATCATAACCTTCCCGCTTGACATATATAAATGATCTTAAAAGTCTCGTATCATTTCAAATAGTCCCCAATTAAATTTGATTTTTTTTTAGTGAGACTAGTGTATAATATACTATGATTTTTGACCGAAACTTGCATTTCGAAAAGTTTAATAGAATCTAATTTTCCGATTATTTTTTGCATGGACTTCCATCATAACCTTCCCTCTTAACATATATAAATGATCTGAAAAATCTCGTATCATTTCAAATAGTCCCCAATTAAATTTGATTTTTTTGACCGAAACTACTGTATAATATACTATGATTTTTGACCTAAACTTGCATTTCCAAAAGTTTCATAGAATCTAATTTTCTGATGATTTTTTGCATGGACTTCCATCATAACCTTCCCTCGTAAAATATATAAATGATATGTGAAGTTTCGTATCATTTTGAACAGTCCCCTATTTAATTTGATTTTTGACTTAAACTAGTATAAACTAGTGTATAATATATTATGATTTTTGGGCCTAAACTTGCATTTAGAAAAGTTTCATACAATCTAGTTTCCAAATGATATTTTTGCATGGACTTCCATCATAACCTTCCCTCTTAACATATATAAATGATCTTAAAAGTCTTGTATCATTTCAAATAGTCCCCAATTAAATTTGATTTTTTTGACCGAAACTAGTATATAATATACTATGATTTTTGACTGAAATTTGCATTTCGAAAAGTTTCATAGAATCTAATATTCCGATGATTTTTTGCATGGACTTCCATCATAACCTTCCCACTTAACATATATAAATGATCTGAAAAGTCTCGTATCATTCCAAATAGTCCCCACTTAAATTTGATTTTTTTGACCGAAACAAGTGTATAATATACTATGTTTTTTGACCGAAACTTGCATTTTGAAAAGTTTCATAGAATCTAATTTTCTGATGATTTTTTGCATGGACTTCCATCATAACCTTACCTCGTAAAATATATAAATGATATGTGAAGTTTCGTATCATTTCGAAGAGTACCCGATTTAATTTGATTTTTTATCGAAACATGTATAAACTAGTGTATAATATATTATGATTTTTTGGCCGAAACTGGTATTTCAAATGTTTCATATAATCTAGTTTTCGGATGATTATTTTTGCATAGACTTCCATCATAACCTTCCCTCTTAACATATATAAATTATCTGAAAAGTCTCGTATCATTTCAAATAGTCCCCAATTAAATTTGATTTTTTTGACCGAAACTACTGTATAATATACTATGATTTTTGACCGAAACTTGCATTTCCAAAATTTTCATAGAATCTAATTTTCTGATGCTTTTTTGCATGGACTTCCATCATAACCTTCCCTCGTAAAATATATAAATGATATGTGAAGTTTCGTATCATTTCGAACATTCCCCTATTTAATTTGATTTTTGACCGAAACTAGTATAAACTAGTGTATAATATATTATGATTTTTGGGCCTAAACTTGCATTTAGAAAAGTTTCATACAATCTAGTTTTCAGATGATATTTTTTCATGGACTTCCATCATAACCTTCCCTCTTAACATATATAAATGATCTTAAAAGTCTCGTATCATTTCAAATAGTCCCCAATTAAATATGATTTTTTTGACTGAAACTAGTGTATAATATACTATGATTTTTGACCGAAACTTGCATTTTGAAAAGTTTCATAGAATCTAATTATCCGATATTTTTTGCATGGACTTCCATCATAACCTTCCCTCTTAACATATATAAATGATCTGAAAAGTCTCGTATCATTTCAAATAGTCCCCCAATTAAATTTTATTTTTTTGACCGAAACTAGTGTATAATACTATGATTTTTGACCGAAACTCTCATTTTGAAAAGTTTCATAGAATCTAATTTTCCGATGATTTTTTCCATGGACTTCCATCATAACCTTACCTCGTAAAATATATAAATGATATGTGAATTTTCGTATCATTTCGAACAGTACCCGATTTAATTTTATTTTTTACCGAAACTAGTATAAACTAGTGTATAATATATTATGATTTTTGGGCTGAAACATGCATTTAAAAAAGTTCCATAGAATCTAGTTTTCAGATGATATTTTTGCATGGACTTCCATCATAACCTTCCCTCTTAACATATATAAATGATCTTAAAAGTCTCGTATCATTTCAAATAGTCCCCAATTAACTTTGATTTTTTTTTAATGAAATTAGTGTATAATGTACTATGATTTTTGACCGAAACTTGCATTTCGAAAAGTTTAATAGAATCTAATTTTCCGATGATTTTTTGCATGGACTTCCATCATAACCTTCCCTCTTAACATATATAAATGATCTGAAAAGTCTCGTATCATTTCAAATAGTCTACAATTAAATTTGATTTTTTTGACCGAAACTACTGTATAATATACTATGATTTTTGACCGAAACTTGCATTTCCAAAAGTTTCATAGAATCTAATTTTCTGTTGATTTTTTGCATGGACTTCCATCATAACCTTCCCTCGTAAAATATATAAATGATATGTGAAGTTTCGTATCATTTCGAACAGTCCCCTATTTAATTTGATTTTTGACCGAAACTAGTATAAACTAGTGTATAATATATTATGATTTTTGGGCCTAAACTTGCATTTAGAAAAGTTTCATACAATCTAGTTTTCAGATGATAATTTTGCATGGACTTCCATCATAACCTTCCCTCTTAATATATATAAATGATCATAAAAGTCTCGTATCATTTCAAATAGTCCCCAATTAAATTTGATTTTTTTGACCGAAACTAGTATATAATATACTATGATTTTTGACTGAAACTTGCATTTCGAAAAGTTTCATAGAATCTAATATTCCGATGATTTTTTGCATGGACTTCCATCATAACCTTCCCACTTAACATATATAAATGATCTGAAAAGTCTCGTATCATTTCAAATAGTCCCCACTTAAATTTTATTTTTTTGACCGAAACAAGTGTATAATTTACTATGTTTTTTGACCGAAACTTGCATTTTGAAAAGTTTCATAGAATCTAATTTTTTGATGATTTTTTGCATGGACTTCCATCATAACCTTACCTCGTAAAATATATAAATTATATGTGAAGTTTCGTATCATTTTGAAGAGTACCCGATTTAATTTTATTTTTTTACCGAAACTTGTATAAACTAGTGTATAATATATTATGATTTTTTGGCCGAAACTGGTATTTCGAAATGTTTCATAGAATCTAACTTTCGGATGATTATTTTTGCATAGACTTCCATCATAACCTTCCCTCTTAACATATATAAATTATCTGAAAAGTCTCGTATCATTTCAAATAGTCCCCAATTAAATTTGATTTTTTTGACCGAAACTACTGTAAAATATACTATGATTTTTGACGGAAACTTGCATTTCCAAAAGTTTCATAGAATCTAATTTTCTGATGATTTTTTGCATGGACTTCCATCATAACCTTCCCTCGTAAAATATATAAATGATATGTGAAGTTTCGTATCATTTCGAACAGTCCCCTATTTAATTTGATTTTTGATCGAAACTAGTATAAACTAGTTTATAATATATTATGATTTTTGGGCCTAAACTTGCATTTAGAAAAGTTTCATACAATCTAGTTTTCAGATGATATTTTTGAATGGACTTCCATCATAACCTTCCCTCTTAACATATATAAATGATCTTAAAAGTCTCGTATCATTTCAAATAGTCCCCAATTAAATATGATTTTTTTGACTGAAACTAGTGTATAATATACTATGATTTTTGACCGAAACTTGCATTTTGAAAAGCTTCATAGAATCTAATTTTCCGATGATTTTTTGCATGGACTTCCATCATAACCTTCCCTCTTAACATATATAAATGATCTGAAAAGTCTCGTATCATTTCAAATAGTCCCCAATTAAATTTGATTTTTTTGACCGAAACTAGTCTATAATACTATGATTTTTGACCGAAACTCTCATTTTGAAAAGTTTCATAGAATCTAATTTTCCGATGATTTTTTCCATGGACTTCCATCATAACCTTACCTTGTAAAATATATAAATGATATGTGAAGTTTCGTATCATTTCGAACAGTACCCGATTTAATTTATTTTTTACCGAAACTAGTATAAACTAGTGTATAATATATTATGATTTTTGGGCCGAAACATGCATTTGAAAAAGTTTCATAGAATCTAGTTTTCAGATGATATTTTTGCATGGACTTCCATCATAACCTTCCCTCTTAACATATATAAATGATCTTAAAACTCTCGTATCATTTCAAATAGTCCCCAATTAACTTTGATTTTTTTTTTACTGAAACTAGTGTTTAATGTACTATGATTTTTGACCGAAACTTGCATTTCGAAAGGTTTAATAGAATCTAATTTTCCGATGATTTTTTGCATGGACTTCCATCATAACCTTCCCTCTTAACATATATCAATGATCTGAAAAGTCTCGTATCATTTCAAATAGTCTCCAATTAAATTTGATTTTTTTGACCGAAACTACTGTATAATATACTATGATTTTTGACCGAAACTTGCATTTCCAAAAGTTTCATAGAATCTAATTTTTTGATGATTTTTTGCATGGACTTCCATCATAACCTTCCCTCGTAAAATATATAAATGATATGTGAAGTTTCGTATCATTTCGAACAGTCCCCTATTTAATTTGATTTTTGACCGAAACTAGTATAAACTAGTGTATAATATATTATGATTTTTGGGCCTAAACTTGCATTTAGAAAAGTTTCATACAATCTAGTTTTCAGATGATATTTTTACATGGACTTCCATCATAACCTTCCCTCTTAATATATATAAATGATCTTAAAAGTCTCGTATCATTTCAAATAGTCCCCAATTAAATTTGATTTTTTTGACCGAAACTAGTATATAATATACTATGATTTTTGACTGAAACTTGCATTTCGAAAAGTTTCATAGAATCTAATATTCCGATGATTTTTTGCATGGACTTCCATCATAACCTTCCCACTTAACATATATAAATGATCTGAAAAGTCTCGTATCATTTCAAATAGTCCCCACTTAAATTTTATTTTTTTGACCGAAACAAGTGTATAATATACTATGTTTTTTGACCGAAATTTGCATTTTGAAAAGTTTCATAGAATCTAATTTTCTGATGATTTTTTGCATGGACTTCCATCATAACCTTACCTCGTAAAATATATAAATGATATGTGAAGTTTCGTATCATTTTGAAGAGTACCCGATTTAATTTGATTTTTTTACCGAAACTTGTATAAACTAGTGTATAATATATTATGATTTTTTGGCCGAAACTGGTATTTCGAAATGTTTCATAGAATCTAGTTTTGGGATGATTATTTTTGCATGGACTTCCATCATAACCTTCCCTCTTAACATATATAAATGATCTGAAAAGTATCGTATCATTTCAAATAGTCCCCAATTAAATTTGATTTTTTTGACCGAAACTACTGTATAATATACTATGATTTTTGACCGAAACTTGCATTTCCAAAAGTTTCATAGAATCTAATTTTCTGATGATTTTTTGCATGGACTTCCATCATAACCTTCCCTCGTAAAATATATAAATGATATGTGAAGTTTCGTATCATTTCGAACAGTCCCCTATTTAATTTGATTTTTAACCGAAACTAGTATAAACTAGTGTATAATATATTATGATTTTTGGGCCTAAACTTGCATTTAGAAAAGTTTCATACAATCTAGTTTTCAGATGATATTTTTGCATGGACTTCCATCATAACCTTCCCTCTTAACATATATAAATGATTTTAAAAGTCTCGTATCATTTCAAATAGTCCCAAATTAAATATGATTTTTTTGATTGAAACTAGTGTATAATATACTATGATTTTTGACCGAAACTTGCATTTTGAAAAGTTTCATAGAATCTAATTTTCCGATATTTTTTGCATGGACTTCCATCATAACCTTCCCTCTTAACATATATAAATGATCTGAAAAGTATCGTATCATTTCAAATAGTCCCCAATTAAATTTGATTTTTTTGACCGAAACTAGTGTATAATACTATGATTTTTGACCGAAATTCTCATTTTGAAAAGTTTCATAGAATCTAATTTTCCGATGATTTTTTCCATGGACTTCTATCATAACCTTACCTCGTAAAATATATAAATGATATGTGAAGTTTCGTATCATTTCGAACAGTACCCGATTTAATTTAATTTTTTATCGAAACTAGAATAAACTAGTGCATAATATATTATGATTTTTGGGCCGAAACATGCATTTAAAAAAGTTTCATAGAATCTAGTTTTCAGATGATATTTTTGCATGGACTTCCATCATAACCTTCCTTCTTAACATATATAAATGATCTTAAAAGTCTCGTATCATTTCAAATAGTCCCCAATTAACTTTGATTTTTTTTTTGACATAAACTAGTGTATAATGTACTATGATTTTTTGGCCGAAACTGGTATTTCGAAAGGTTTCATAGAATCTAGTTTTCGGATGATTATTTTTGCATAGACTTCCATCATAACCTTCCCTCTTAACATATATAAATTATCTGAAAAGTCTCGTATCATTTCAAATAGTCCCCAATTAAATTTGATTTTTTTGACCGAAACTACTGTATAATATACTATGATTTTTTACGGAAACTTGCATTTCCAAAAGTTTCATAGAATCTAATTTTTCTGATGATTTTTTGCATGGACTTCCATCATAACCTTCCCTCGTAAAATATATAAATGATATGTGAAGTTTCGTATCATTTCGAACAGTCCCCTATTTAATTTTATTTTTGACCGAAACTGGTATAAACTAGTGTATAATATATTATGATTTTTGGGCCTAAACTTGCATTTAGAAAAGTTTCATAGAATCTAGTTTTCAGATGATATTTTTGCATGGACTTCCAACATAACCTTCCCTCTTAACATATATAAATGATCTTAAAAGTCTCATATCATTTCAAATAGTCCCCAATTAAATATGATTTTTTTGACCGAAACTAGTGTATAATATACTATGATTTTTGACCGAAACTTGCATTTCAAAAAGTTTCATAGAATCTAATTTTCCGATGATTTTTTGCATTGACTTCCATCATAACCTTCCTTCATAACATATATAAATGATCTAAAAAGTCTCGTATCATTTCAAATAGTCCCTAATTAAATTTGATTTTTTTGACCGAAACTAGTGTATAATACTATGATTTTTGACCGAAACTCTCATTTTGAAAAGTTTCATAGAATCTAATTTTCCGATGATTTTTTCCATGGACTTCCATCATAACCTTACCTCGTAAAATATATAAATGATATGTGAAGTTTCGTATCATTTCGATCAGTACCCGATTTAATTTATTTTTTACCGAAACTAGTATAAACTAGTGTATAATATATTATGATTTTTGGGCCGAAACATGCATTTAAAAAAGTTTCATAGAATCTAGTTTTCAGATGATATTTTTGCATGGACTTCCATCATAACCTTCCCTCTTAACATATATAAATGATCTTAAAACTCTCGTATCATTTCAAATAGTCCCCAATTAACTTTGATTTTTTTTTACTGAAACTAGTGTATAATGTAATATGATTTTTGACCGAAACTTGCATTTCGAAAGGTTTCATAGAATCTAATTTTCCGATATTTTTTGCATGGACTTCCATCATAACCTTCCCTCTTAACATATATAAATGATATGAAAAGTCTCGTATCATTTCAAATAGTCTCCAATTAAATTTGATTTTTTTGACCGAAACTACTGTATAATATACTATGATTTTTGACCAAAACTTGCATTTCCAAAATTTTCATAGAATCTAATTTTCTGATGATTTTTTGCATGGACTTCCATCATAACCTTCCCTCGTAAAATATATAAATGATATGTGAAGTTTCGTATCATTTCGAACAGTCCCCTATTTAGTTTTATTTTTGACCGAAACTAGTATAAACTAGTGTATAATTTATTATGATTTTTGGGCCTAAACTTGCATTTAGAAAAGTTTCATACAATCTAATTTTCAGATGATATTTTTGCATGGACTTCCATCATAACCTTCCCTCTTAACATATATAAATGATTTTTAAAGTCTCGTATCATTTCAAATAGTCCCCAATTAAATTTGATTTTTTTGACTGAAACTAGTGTATAATATACTATGATTTTTGACCGAAACTTGCATTTTGAAAAGTTTCATAGAATCTAATTTTCTGATATTTTTTGCATGGACTTCCATCATAACCTTCCCTCTTAACATATATAAATGATCTGAAAAGTCTCGTATCATTTCAAATAGCCCCCAATTAAATTTGATTTTTTTGACCGAAACTAGTGTATAATACTATGATTTTTGACCGAAATTCTCATTTTGAAAAGTTTCATAGACTCTAATTTTCCGATGATTTTTTCCATGGACTTCCATCATAACCTTACCTCGTAAAATATATAAATGATATGTGAAGTTTCGTATCATTTCGAACAGTACCCGATTTTATTTTATTTTTTACCGAAACTAGTATAAACTAGTGCATAATATATTATGATTTTTGGGCCGAAACATGCATTTAAAAAAGTTTCATAGAATCTAGTTTCAGATGATATTTTTGCATGGACTTCCATCATAACCTTCCCTCTTAACATATATAAATGATCTTAAAAGTCTCGTATCATTTCAAATAGTCTCCAATTAAATTTGATTTTTTTGACCGAAACTACTGTATAATATACTATGATTTTTGACCGAAACTTGCATTTCCAAAAGTTTCATAGAATCTAATTTTCCGATGATTTTTTGCATGGACTTCCATCATAACCTTCCCTCGTAAAATATATAAATGATATGTGAAGTTTCGTATCATTTCGAACAGTCCCCTATTTAATTTGATTTTTGACCGAAACTAGTATAAACTAGTGTATAATATATTATGATTTTTGGGCCTAAACTTGCATTTAGAAAAGTTTCATACAATCTAGTTTTCAGATGATATTTTTGCATGGACTTCCATCATAACCTTCCCTCTTAACATATATAAATGATCTTAAAAGTCTCGTATCATTTCAAATAGTCCCTAATTAAATTTGATTTTTTTGACCTAAACTAGTATATAATATACTATGATTTTTGACTGAAACTTGCATTTCGAAAAGTTTCATAGAATCTAATATTTCGATGATTTTTTGCATGGACTTCCATCATAACCTTCCCACTTAACATATATAAATGATCTGAAAAGTCTCGTATCATTTCAAATAGTCCCCACTTAAATTTCATTTTTTTGACCGAAACAAGTGTATAATATACTATGTTTTTTGACCGAAATTTGCATTTTGAAAAGTTTCATAGAATCTAATTTTTTGATGATTTTTTGCATGGACTTCCATCATAACCTTACCTCGTAAAATATATAAATGATATGTGAAGTTTCGTATCATTTCGAAGAGTACCCTATTTAATTTGATTTTTTACCGAAACTTGTATAAACTAGTGTATAATATATTATGATTTTTTGGCCGAAACTGGTATTTCGAAAGGTTTCATAGAATCTAGTTTTCGGATGATTATTTTTGCATAGACTTCCATCATAACCTTCCCTCTTAACATATATAAATTATCTGAAAAGTCTCGTATCATTTCAAATAGTCCCCAATTAAATTTGATTTTTTTGACCGAAACTACTGTATAATATACTATGATTTTTTACGGAAACTTGCATTTCCAAAAGTTTCATAGAATCTAATTTTCTGATGATTTTTTGCATGGACTTCCATCATAACCTTCCCTCGTAAAATATATAAATGATATGTGAAGTTTCGTATCATTTCAAACAGTCCCCTATTTAATTTTATTTTTGACAGAAACTGGTATAAACTAGTGTATAATATATTATGATTTTTTGGCCTAAACTTGCATTTAGAAAAGTTTCATAGAATCTAGTTTTCAGATGATATTTTTGCATGGACTTCCAACATAACCTTCCCTCTTAACATATATAAAAGATCTTAAAAGTCTCATATCATTTCAAATAGTCCCCAATTAAATATGATTTTTTTGACCGAAACTAGTGTATAATATACTATGATTTTTGACCGAAACTTGCATTTCAAAAAGTTTCATAGAATCTAATTTTCCGATGATTTTTTGTATTGACTTCCATCATAACCTTTCTTTCATAACATATATAAATGGACTAAAAAGTCTCGTATCATTTCAAATAGTCCCTAATTAAATTTGATTTTTTTGACCGAAACTAGTGTATAATACTATGATTTTTGACAGAAACTCTCATTTTGAAAAGTTTCATAGAATCTAATTTTCCGATGATTTTTTGCATGGACTTCCATCATAACCTTACCTCGTAAAATATATAAATGATATGTGAAGTTTCGTATCATTTCGAACAGTACCCGATTTAATTTTATTTTTTACCGAAACTAGTATAAACTAGTGTATAATATATTATGATTTTTGGGCCGAAACATGCATTTAAACTTTTTTCATAGAATCTAGTTTTCAGATGATATTTTTGCATGGACTTCCATCATAACCTTCCCTCTTAACATATATAAATGATCTTAAAAGTCTCGTATCATTTCAAATAGTCCCCAATTAACTTTGATTTTTTTTACTGAAACTAGTGTATAATATACTATGATTTTTGACCGAAACTTGCATTTCGAAAAGTTTAATAGAATCTAATTTTCCGATGATTTTTTGCATGGACTTCCATCATAACCTTCCCTCTTAACATATATAAATGATTTGAAAAGTCTCGTATCATTTCAAATAGTCCCCAATTAAATTTGATTTTTTTGACCGAAACTACTGTATAATATACTATGATTTTTGACGGAAACATGCATTTCCAAAAGATTCATAGAATCTAATATTCTGACGATTTTTTGCATGGACTTCCATCATAACCTTCCCTCGTAAAATTTATAAATGATATGTGAAGTTTCGTATCATTTCGAATAGTCCCCTATTTAATTTGATTTTTGACCGAAACTATTATAAACTAGTGTATAATATATTATGATTTTCGGGCCTAAACTTGCATTTAGAAAAGTTTCATACAATCTAGATTTCAGATGATATTTTTGCATGGACTTCCATCATAACCTTCCCTCTTAACATATATAAATGATCTTAATAGTCTCGTATCATTTCAAATAGTCCCCAATTAAATATGATTTTTTGACAGAAACTAGTGTATAATATACTATGAGTTTTGACCGAAACTTGCATTTCGAAAAGTTTCATAGAATCTAATTTTCCGATGATTTTTTGCTTGCACTTCCATCATAACCTTCCCTATTAACATATATAAATGATCTGAAAAGTCTCGTATCATTTCAAATAGTCCCCAATTAAATTAAATTTTTTTGACCGAAACAAGTGTATAATATACTATGATTTTTGACCGAAACTTGCATTTCGAAAAGTTTAATAGAATTTAATTTTCCGATGAATTTTTGCATGGACTTCCATCACAACCTTACCTCATAAAATATATAAATTATATGTGAAGTTTCGTATCATTTCGAACAGTACCCGATTTAATTTGAATTTTGACCGAAACTAGTATAAACTAGTGTAAAATATATTATGATTTTTTGGCCGAAACATGCATTTAAAAAAGTTTCATATAATCTAGTTTTCAGATGATATTTCTGCATGGACTTCCATCATAACATTCCCTCTTAACATATATAAATGATCTTAAAAGTCTCGTATCATTTCAAATAGTCCACAATTAAATTTGATTTTTTTGACCGAAACTAGTGTATAATATACTATGATTTTTGACCGAAAATTGCATTTCGAAAAGTTTAATAGAATCTAATTTTCCGATGATTTTTTGCATGGACTTCCATTATAACCTTCTCTCTTAACATATATAAATGATCTGAAAAGTCTCGTATCATTTCAAATAGTCCCCAATAAATTTGATTTTTTTGACCGAAACTAGTGTATAATATACTGATCGTACCTGGAGATCAGGATCCGATATGGCTGGCGTCGAGTGTTGTTGAAGGACGGTGGATAATGCGAGGAGCGGTGTACCTACAAGGCACTCCGATGCTGAAGTAAGACACTGAGCAAAGAGGGAGCAAGTACAAGAATTAAGGTCAGAGAATTGAATACCTGACCCTCTCAAATGAGACGGTTTATATATTGGTCCAAGTGGATGATTATTGGTTCAAACCGTTGGGCGCGGATCGCGGAATCCGTACGAATAGGTAATGGTCAAAACTAGCCGTTGGAAGACTTCGTCTTGGTCTGTATGGCTTTGTTCGGCAAAGACCATCATTCTTGACGTTGCTCGACGTCGAGCGTGCCACAATGCCGGTTTGCTTGGCCCAATTCAGGGTGTTGGGCCTGCCCGGAACAGGAGCCCCCCAAGTCGTTGCTCCTACAGAGGAGCGGTGACTTAGTGATGGTTTCGTGTCCAAGGTGTATGCAGTGCATCTGGTGTCTTTCGTGCGCGGACCAGGAAGTTATCAACGATGATCCTCGGTAGGCGGGCAGTTGTTTCATCGCCCGACAAAAGGGGATATGCAACGAAAAGTTGGTGTGTCTGGGAATTCGCGCCTATTTAATGTTTTGACGGCTAGCCTAGGGGCTAGAGCGTAGGTAATTATTGGCTAGGGGTAGGTGTAACACCCCAATTTCTACCCACGAATTATAACAATAAAATCAGAGTCGTAAAATTTTCTACAAACGGGATATTACAAATTCAACTATAAATAACTCCCACTTTAAGGAAATCATAACAAATACGTAACACTTTTCTTTAATTCAACAAAACAATGTCGTTCACTCCAATAGTTCAACTTCATAAATTCTTACGCAGCGGATTCATCAAATAATTCTTAGCATCTTTAAACAACATAATAACGACTTAACATAAGGAGTAAACAACTATAATCCTTCAAACAATTAAAATTCAGTAATAATTAAAAGATCAACAAAACAGACACACGACAATTCCCCCGAGTGCTACGTATCAGAGCGACTGACCACCGACTCGAACAACGGTAACCGGCTACTTCTCAGGATTACCTGCATGTTGTCACATAAGGACAACATTCAACAGAAGGGGTGAGTTACAATTGTTATAATTAGTATATGAAAAACAATACAGCGAATAAGGATAGTAACAAACACCACTTCACATATTAAATCAAATATCAACACCATAAACCAACAAGTATGCAACTTTAATGAGACTCGACTAGTTATGCATGTGGTACCATCGGAGTAAAACTCCCACCTTAAATCATTTCCAGGTTATCGAGGCATCAAGGCATAAGCCTTCAACTTTCAACTTAAATTGCCAATCCAGGCCAACGTGGTGTGAGCAACGGCTCCGACAAATGCAAATGAGTTAAATGCATACACGACTCTACAACTCAGACAACATGACAACAAGATCAACACGACAATGTCTTCAACGTAATCAACTTATATTCAACTTTGGCTTAACAAGCCTATAACATATCAACTTAAGGCAATTCCGTAACCGGAACAACACGTCAGCCCAGCTGTACGTGTAGCAACATTTGGCAACATAATTTCTAGCAAAACAACTCATTATAATCAACTATCATATTACCCGACTTACCCCGACGAATTTCATTAAATTCCGAGCAACTCGGTTTTTCGCTTAATTTGGCTAAAACGACTAACCTACACTGCTTGCTAACTTTATGCGATTAGTACGATTTCATCACAAAACTTAAAGTTTCTACGTCCTGTTAACATTCATCTGTTATAGAAAATAGACTGCTATTACGGTTCTGTTAACTTCTTAAACTTGCATTTTCTGCTAATCTTCACATTACAGTACTATTCTAAAAACTGGTCTTTACTGTTCGTATTATAAGTATTACACCTCACTACCAAATAGTTCATCTTAATCTATTAATTCATAATTTAATCTAGATTAAAATACACAAGATTAATTAGATTACTATTCTTGGATTATATATGTATATAAGTTAATTAAGAAATTGGGACTTAATTAAAGAAATGGAAATAATTTTAATGCATGGCAGGCACCACCAAGGGTGGCCTGCGCCATGCTCCTAAAGAATAACTAATGCATTTCCTTTTTATTTCCTAATGCCCTTCGCCATAAAGTAATGCATGGCAGGCACCACCAAGGGTGTCCTGCGCCATGCACAAGAGTAAAGAAAAAATAATATTTGTTTAATCCTCTTAGTGGCCTGCGCCATATTTTTTTAGTGGTCACCACATCCATTTCTCATGGCCTGCGCCATGGAGTACTTAGTATTGGGTGGCCTGCGCCACCCTTTAGATAATGGGTGTGGCCTGCGCCACACCTCTCAGTTTACACTATTGGTCCTGTTTGTCGTCCACAAAACCAACAAAATTGTTTTCCAGCATTTTAATACAATCCAGTAACAATAACAATCAGCAACATTAACTAATCAACCTTTCAATCCACAAATTCAACAATCAAAACAACTAATTTTGTAATCAAACATTCTAATTTATAATATACAGATTTCACAACCTAACTACCAAATCAACTCCAAATAAACGTATTGTAGTTCATACCCGATTATAAAGATCGAACCCACCCTTACCTTAGATTAGATTGAAGGTTGCCCTACAGTCGGATTCCGGAAATTTTCTTCTCCTTCCCTCACGTTCGTACAGCAGTTCTACTTCCTCTTTTTCTTCCTTATTTTTCTAACTCTTTCCTTCTGTTATTTTTTTTTTGGTTTCTTATAACTTCTATTATTTTTATTTTAATAAACTAATAAACTATTATAATTTCTAATGGGCCTAACATAATACCCCCCTATTTTACTAATCCAAACATGGTTTCAAGCCCACTACTTAAATTAACACAACAACTATTATAATTAATTCTAATAATACTTTCTACGATTTTCGACTAAATTTCCGACTTATCGATTAATTTAACTACGACACTAAATATTCCTACTAACCACAATAAATACTTAAATATTAAAAATAATAATTAATTCTTTTGGGCGTTACAGTAGGGGTCACGCGTCTCTGCACGTGTTCCCTTCCCTATAAATAGGATCCCAAGGCTTTCTTGTAAGCTTTTTCGTTTCTCCTTCTTCTCCACTGCACTGCTCGTACGTCAGCCGTTTCTCTCAGCCGTCGACCACCGCTTTCATCCGTCGACCACCGCCTCCAAAGCTAATCTTTTCTGCAAATGACCTCCCATGCTCCAGGTACGGATTTTATTTGCGTTTATACTAGTCATAGGCTTGATATTTAGAAATGTATGTGGCATAGGATAGAGTTTCCGGTAGTTTAGAATTAACATAAGTAGGTAAAAGATCTTCTGCCACCGTTGTTCGTTGACTACGAACCCTAGTTCGTGGTCGATGATGGTCCTGGTCGACTTTGACTTAGGACCTGGCAAGTACCTAGGTTTAGATCGTATCATCGCTGATGTCGGGCGTTGGCGATCGCCTTGAGCGGTGGTTAGCCGGGGGCTATGGCTCGGGATCTTATTCCTGGGCTGATGCGCGCCCTTTCACTTGTCGAGCGGTGGAAGGGTGGATTTGATATTCTTAATCGAATTCACTGACGCCTTTTCTCTGCTTTTCAGGTGAGAATTTTCTAATGGACCCGCTTGATATCTCCTCGGAAGAGGTATCCTCAGAAGACTTTGGTTCTTCCGCATCTTTTCCCTCTGACTCCGGAAGCTCGTCGGGAGAATCAGACGCAACCACAATGGAAGAAGGAGCCCCTGACTCTGGAGAGACGAAGGATTCCCCTCGATTTCCGGAAGACATAAGAGCCGCGCCCGATGAATGGGTAGTGGAAGACCTGCTCGACAAAGTGTCGTCATTTTCGAGGCCTCGCACGGAGCCATTGCTTGCTGTTGGTGACCCGGAGGATTGGGTCATAACCTACCCGGGGGATGATGACCGTATCTTTTCAGACTTCGGTGGTCGCAAATTTTCTATGTACGAGTACGCGACTTCGGTCCTAGGAGTAACCTTGCCCTTCAGTGACCTGGTTTGCGCTGTGCTCGGGCACTTGGGTGTGGCCCCGTCCCAGCTGCACCCCAACTCTTACGCGTTTCTGAAAGCGTTTGAAGTAATGTGTTCCCATCTAGGTGTTGGAGCCACGCTTCCCTTTTTCTTTCGTCTGTTCTCGCTGCAGCGCCAAGTAGGGCGGGGGACTGACCGAAAGGGATTTATTTCCTTCAAACAGCGGACCAAGATTTTCAAGGCTCACTCAGAGTCTATCTGGGCTTTCAAGACGGATTACTTTTTGATTAAACCGGCAAGCGCGAAAGCTGCGGAGGCGCTGAGTTTCTTGGGGATAGATACCGATGAAAATGACGAGCCCAGACTCGATGATCAAGGACAGGTGATTCCGAGGAAATTGATAGCTTCTTTTACCCCGACTCCTCTGCTGGACGGAGAGGGTAAAATAATGTTGGACCAGGATGGGGGATAGGCTGTGGAGCATCCTTTGATAGACGTCACAGACCTGCTGGCGTGTAACACTGGGCAAGAAGTGTCTGAGTTTTTTGGTATTTGTTTTTATTTCTGCTTGTTACTATGTTTTGATAATTTTTTGTCGTCCGTGACTAATCTTCTGTGCTATTTTTCTTTCCTTTGCAGGCTCCCTGTCAAACCCTTTTGACAAGATTCAGAAGCGCATGCGTCAGCAACAGAAGAAGAGGTCGCGGGTCGTCCAAACCAAGCTGACTGAGACGAGCGACTCTGGGTCGGGCCCCCTGGTTCAAGGTTCTCTGAGTGCGTCTATCGGATCGCTTATGAAAAATCATAAGTCCGCAGCGACCGTGGACTTGACGGCCAATGCTCCCCCCAAACAGAAGGATGTGATGCCGCCCTGCTTTGTGAAGCAAAATTATTTTGAAGGAACGAGCATGGAGGTTGACCGGGCAGACACTCTGTTTGTCGAGGCAATGGATCGCCCTGCCCGACGCATGTCTCTGGCTCAGGATGCGAGCACGGTTATGCGGGTTTTATCTATGGCCTGGTTGACGGTCGAAGGAAACCCTGGGCAAGAGAGGGAGGTGGCAAGGCTGAAGGAGTTGTTGGCTGCTGCCGAGAGAAAGTTGACGGTGGCCTCTGAAGAAGCCACTGCCTCTGCTAAAGAGCTGACTGAGCGAGGGAACATCATCACTAAGCTGGAGGTCGATAAGAGGAGGGCCTTAGAGTAGAGCAAAAAACTGAAGGACGCCTTTTTCCCAAAGGAGGACGAGGATGCTGAGACCAAGAGCTTCGTGACCAGGGCTCAGTTCCTTGCTCGGATCGACCAGGACATGGAAGATCTGAACTCGTCGACTGAGCTCAATTTCCAAAACACTGTGGACCAGATACGAGCTTTTCATCCTGAATTGGCTTTGGATACCGGTCGGATCAGCTATCTCTACAAAGTCGAGGACGGCCAAATAGTGGTTCCCTCGGACTTGATCGCGGAGGATTCTCTGCCCGGGGTTACTGCTCAGCATGGCCAGTCAGAGGTGCAGCCGAACCAGGGCGAAGGTCAACCAGGTGCTTCGGAAAGGGAGGGTAATTAGTTTTGGCATGCGTGCCATTACCTTGTAATTTATTGTGTTTTACCTGGGGACGTGGTCCCCTTTATATGTAACTGTCAGACCCTAATTTTTTACCCTAAGATTTTTCGCATCTCATCTGCATTTTGCATACAAACAAGATCACGCACTGGTTAGTATATCTTTTTCAGGTGCAGGTATACGCCTCGCAGGGGATCACCGTGTTTTACTTGCCTTTATCTGTTTATATTTACTAACTTCTAACCAAAATCCAAAAATATGTTGCAGTTTGCTTCTTTTTCTCTGTGTTGCAGGAATTCCAGAGTGTGGCAGTGATTTCAATTCAGAGGCGTTTGTTCAGTCACGATTTGATTCAGATGGACGTTTGACCTAATCTTGGTCAAACTATCAGAAGATTGTTTCAATTGCAAGTTGTGTGTGCCAGTGAATTTTCCTCAGACAGTGCGTATTCAAAGTTTAAGTTGTGTTGTATGCGAAAGTCATCGTTTTATCAAGCAGTGTTCTGTGTGAAGTTTGGTTCGAATTCCTTATTATTCCTTATTATTCCTTATTATGCCAGTGAATTACACCCATTATCATTCCTTATTAAAAAATTTACAAAAAAAATTTGCAACCAATTCTTTTTTTCTTTTTAACCTCATTCTATTTCTTTTGATATACCAAAATTAAAAAAAAAAATTATATATGAATTGGCCCATTGGCCCACTCCTATCACTCTTGCTGCAAACAAACAAAAAAGAGGAGAAAAGCCTCATACAACAACAAACACCAGCTACCAACTTTCCCAGCCGAAAACTTCAGCTATGCTTCCAGCTTCACAAGCCAACATACACCACACAAACACACCTCCAGCCTGCCGTACCAACACCACATCACGTCACATTCCCACACTAAACATCAGCTTGCATATTACTTCACAAGGCAGCCTCCTATCATGTGACTTCACAAGCCACACATTTCCAAAACACGCCAAACATTCACACGCAGCGTCACGCAAACATCAGCACACCAAGCCTCAACAAGCCACAGCTTCCGCAAGCCGTACCGTAAATAACTCCAAAACACAGCTTATACGCGAAGCCGTACGCACCTGAAACACGAGAACTTCACAACTCAAAACGACATCAAGCCGCAACAAAACGCAATGAATACGCACGCAGGACGCACAACACAATATCAGTGAATAACACAGTGACCAAAACGCAGAGGGATGACAAGCAAAACGCGAGCCAAAGGATCACGCGAAAATCAGAATGAAGCACACTATTCCCATGAGTTGAAACGCAGAAAATTTGAGCAAAACGGCATCACATTCTTCTCATTTCCTCTTCGATTTCTTCTATTTATACAATCCATCTCTTAACTCAAGAGGGTAAGCTTCAAAAGCCTCCCAAACCCCTGCCCAAAATCAGAATCAATTCTTCAATTCATTTTCATTAACCCCAAAACTCAATTCACAAAAAAAAACTTTGATTGTTCCCTTTATTTCCCCTTTATATCCTGTGATTAAGAAAGAAGAAGAAGTTTTTGAGATTGTGGAAGAGGATTGTTTACGAAATTTACAAGAAGAATGAAATCGGCGATTAGGGAGAGAGACTCACGAGATTAATAGATGATGTTTTGAATCGGAAAGAAGCTTCGATTTCGATTTCCCTCTGTAGTTGAGGATCATCACCGTTTTGTTCTTCTCATAGAGAAATCCGGAAAATAGACGCGTTATGCTCATCGGGAAGAAGAAGTAGCGTGCGTGTGTGTTGATTGTGCGTCCATTGTTTCTGATTTTTTTTCTTTTCTTCACTGTTGCCATTTGTGGTTTTCATTTCTTTTATAAAATAAAGAGATGGTTGTAGTGGTTTTGGGATTATTGCCTATGTGTAGATCCAATCAGTTTCCATTCACCACTTGTTAACCTGTGGCTGTGTTTCGATGCAATCTTTTCTTCTTTCTTTTTTTTTACTATTTCCTTAATTTGTTTATTAATAATTGGAGTTGGTTTGGGCTTAGAGATTTCTCATGGATCAGTTGCTATCCAACAATGCCAACCCACGGATCCCCCCCTGGATTTTCCTTTTTTTTATTTTTTGATTAGTGTGGATTTTCTTAAGAAAATTATTTTCAATTTTATTTTGATGTAAAATTTAGGAAAAATTATTTTAGAATATATTTTAGGAAAAGATTTAGAAAAACATTTTAGAAGCAATTTAGAAAAGAGATTTTAAGAAAAAGATTTGGAAAAAATATTTCAATTTCCTTTATGGATTTATTTTTAGATCCATGTTTTCTTTTCCGTCCTTTTTTTTATTTTTGGTGGATGACAATCTCCGATTCGTAAATTGTTGTTTTTTCGAAGAGGTTTAATCTTCATTATTTCAAATCTATGGATGAATGATCATTTGGATCATTCTCCATACTTTGAGATCGTGATAGGTTGCCTTCGATAAATTCAATGGAAATCTCGATTAAGATTAGACCATTCTTTTTTTCTTTTAGTGCGACATGTTTTCGGAGAATGATTAATAATATCATTTCTCTAACATGTATTAGCACGAATATTTTCCACTTTAATTAGTGGTGGCCGGCCTCATTTGTAGGGTAATTACTTCGTAAATTACTCGGCGATTGCTTAACATAGACATAAACTTGTCCCGAATTCGGAATGAGATCCATTTGGATCCGGTTGCCTCGATTTTGGTTCTCTTTTTGTGGTTGTGTTTGATTAAGTTCATCATACCATTTTCTATGTAAATATTATTATACTATTAATATACTAACATTTTAATTCAATCTCTCGCACCTTATCCTCTTTATTTCAATTTCTCGCTCCTTATCTCTCTTATTATGCTTGTTATACTATATCATTCATCATATTGCTTATTGTTTATATTGTTATGTTTATAATTTTTCCTTTGTCCATTTGGACACAAAAACACTAATAACGGATTAAACATCTAAAAAATTTGGTAACTTTAATTTCGGACTATGGTTACTATCCTTAGCATTGGACTTGGAGTTTCGGACTTAGATTTTAGGATCTATCCCTTTGCTCAAGTTGTTATGGATTGAAGACTTTGGCTCCGATGAAGTTCAGTTGTTCATGAAGATGGAAATCCGATTGTTTCAAAGAATGCTTGCCATATGGTTTGATTGTTCTTCCTTTAGCTTTTATTTTCAAGTCTTAGGATAGTCCCTTCATCTCTTCCCATCTTCTTAAATTTTCAAATCTTCTCCCTATTTTCAAAATCTTCTTTGTTTTCAAACTTCAAACATTTTTCTCAATCAAAACTTGACTTAGGTCATGCGGTTTTACCTTTTCATTTCATTTTCTTAATAAATGCTAAACCACATAAGCATATCGAAACTTTTCTTCTCAAAAACTTTAAAACCTTCAAAACTCACTCAATTGTTTTTGTGCCCTCGTGCACGTTTCTTTTAACCATTTTTTATGTTTAGATATGATTCATTCTTTCTAGCGGAATTATTCGCTAAAGAATGACGACTTATCTTTACATTTTAAAATCAATTCAACTCATTTGCCTTTTCACAATTTGTACCACGAACTATGGGGTTTTGATCTCGCATTGCACTTTGTGGGTACGTAGGCATGAGACGTTCGTCTCTTCAAACACAAATGGCCACGGGGAAGATAGTGACTTTAGCTCGGTAGGGGGTGCTACGTGTATGTTCCTGTGTTGTTGGTATTTGTCGCATCTTTTTACGTGTTCTTTTGCGTCGTGCTGAAGTGTAGGCCAATAGTATCCTGCTCGGAGAACCTTTCGGGCTATCGATCGTCCGCCCGTGTTGTGCATTAATTCCTTCGTGGACCTCTCTTAGTACGTGTGGGACGTTCTCTTCCTCTACGCACCTGAGGAGTTGTGTAGAGAATCCTCGACGATACATACGTCCACCGCCCAGAGAGTACAAGCACAACCTTCGACGCACGGTGTTGGCCGTCTTCGGGTCTGCCGGTAACTCTCCTTTGGTTAGGTAGTCAAACACTGGGGTCATCCAGCAGTTGGCGTCGCCTATGATATTAATGTCTAGGTGGGTTGAAAATTGTCCAATGCTTGGTCGGGGGAGCACTTTTTGTATGACAGATTTGTTGTTTCCTTTCTTTTTAGTGCTTGCCAACTTGGAAAGGACATCAGCCCGGGTATTATTCTCTCGTGGGACGTCTTTTACCTCCACGCTTGTGAATCGATTTAGTTCGCCTCTTACAAGGGCCAGGTATTCAGCCATATTGTCGTTTTTGGCCTAGAAATCTCCTCGGACTTAGCTAGCGACCAGCTGGGAATCTGTGCAAATTGTGATCTCTTCTGCTTCTAGGTTAGTCGCGAGTCGTATGCCTTCCAGGAAGGCTTCGTATTCCGCCTGGTTGTTGGAAGTGGGGAAGGATAAAGTTAAGGATACTTCGATGATGCTTCCCTCTTTGTTTTCTAGGATAACTCCAGCTCCACTACCCGCCGGGCCAGATGCTCCGTCCACTAAGATGGTCCATTTGGACGGAGATTTCGGCTCCTGCTCGGTGAAAGTGAGCTCTGCCACAAAGTCGGCCAGTGCTTGAGCTTTGAGAGCTTGTCTCCCTTCAAATTTGATGTCGAATTTGGACAGTTCCAACGACCATTTTAGCATTCGCCCGGCCATATCTGGTCGACTGAGTAATTGTCTTATGGGTTGGTCTGTTCTCACGATGATGGTGTGGGCTAAGAAATAATGTCGTAGTCTTCTGGCTACAAAACGAAGGGTCATGGCCACCTTTTCTAGCTGGAGGTACCGAAGTTCAGGGCCGTGGAGTGCCTTTCTCGTAAAATAGATAGGTTTCTGTCCCTCGGGTAGGTCGCATATGAGGGTCGCGCTTACAGCCTCGTTTGCCTTGGCGAGATAGAGGTAAAGCGTCTCTCCTTCCTTGGGCCTGGACAAAACTGGGGGTTCAGATAGTGCCCTTTTCAAGTGGGACAAGGCTAGCTCGCATTCCTCCGTCCATTCAAAAGTAGCCTCTTTACGGAGGAGCTTGTAAAAGGGGAGGGTGTGCTGAGCGGATTTTACTACAAATCGTGCGAGGGAAGCGAGGACCCCGTTCAACGATTGTATGAATTTTTTAGAATTAGGGGTTGGAAGTTCTACGAATGCCCGACATTTTTCAGGATTGGCTTCGATACCTCGTTCGGTTAAATAGAATCCGAGGAACTTCCCCGCTCGGACCCCAAACGTGCACTTCTCGGGATTGAAACGCATCTTGCATTTCCGAGCTTGATTGAATACCTTTCGTAAAAGGGACGCGTGGTCCGTCTCTTGCTGAGATTTGACGATCATATTGTCCATGTATACCTCAAGCATGTCCCCGATTTCTGCCCGGAATACCTTATTCATCATGCGCTGATATGTCGCGCCTGCGTTTTTTAGACCGAAGGGCATAAAGTTATAATAGTAGTTGCCCGATTCGGTCATGAAGGTCGTGTATTTTTTGTCAGACACAGCCATGGGTATCTGATTGTACCCCGAGTAGGCGTCCATGAAGGACAATAGCTTGAAACCAGACGAATTGTCGACCAATTTATCGATGTTAGGCAAAGGATATGCGTCTTTCGAGCATGCCCGGTTAAGATCAGTATAATCAACACACGTTCTCCACTTTCCATTAGATTTCTTGACAAGTACAACATTTGAGAGCCAGGGTGTGTACCTGGCCTCGGTTACAAATTTTGCCTCTAGGAGGTCTTTAACAGCAGATTCGGCCGCTCTGGTTTTCTCGGTCGACTGCTTCCTCCTACGCTGGTCGACCGCTTTGTGTGTTGGGTCGATAGAGAGGTGATGACAGGCCGTCTCAGGGTCGAGCCCTGGCATTTCTGCGGTGCTCCAAGCGAATAGATCCGCGTTTTCCTTGAGGCATGCCTCTAACTGTCGTTTCTCCAAGTTGGGCAGATGTGCCCCGATCTTGACGCACCGAGTCGGATCATCTCCCAAAGGAATCAACTCGAACTCTCCGTTTGGAATTGGCCAGGAAAGTGAATCGGTCAGCTTTTGAATGCCATCATTGTTGTCTGAGAAAATGCAGTCCAGATCGATTGAGTCTACCTGAGGAAAAGCCTTGGATGTTTGTGGAGTATCTGGCGAAGTCAGTGCTGAAGGAATCGGTTGGTAACATATTGAGCTAAGACCTCTAGATGCCGCCTCAAAACATCGGCGGGCAGCTTCGACGTCACCGTGCAGCGTAGCAACCTTGCCCGAAGTAGTATAGTACTTCATTTTTAGGTGGACGGTGGATGGAACAGCGATCAGCTCGGCCAATATCGGTCATCCCAAAATACACTAGTATAAAGACGGGAAATCCACGACTAGGAACTGGACGCGAACCGTTCTGGCGGTCTCGGATGCCCCAAAGGTGACGAACAGATCGACGTAGCCCCATGGTTGGGAGACTGCTCCGTTGAAACCTTGTAAGTCTGATCCGACGTACGGAGTCAGGTGTGTTTCGTTCAACTGGAGTGTCGAAAATAATTGGGAGTACATGATGTCGCAGGAGCTGCCTTGGTCCACTAGGATTCTCCTTACATCAAAATTGGCCATTCGCGCTCGGATGAGTAGCGGGATGCTGGAATTTGGTGCCCCTCCTAAGAGTTCCTCCTGGTAAAAGGCAAGGGGTATTGAGCCTTCCCTTGGGGGGTCCAGGGTCACGCTCTGTGCAGGGCCTTTCGCAATCAGTTGGTTGAATTTCCTCTTTACGGATCCGACCGTGATTTTGTTAAAACCTCCCCCAGAGATGACCATTGCAGATGGAAAGGTCTCCCATGGGCTGTGGGAGGAAAAATCTCCCGGACTCCCCGTGTGATCGGGCAGGAAGAAATCCTCCAGGTGATAGATGCTCAGGGCGACCTGCATGTTCGCATCTGCTGGAATGGGTACAGCCTCCTCGATCTTTTGAGTCTCCTGCGCTTCTTGTGGAGGAGTGTCCCTGGATTTGGTAAATTGTTTAAGGTGCCCGTCCTTAATAAGTATTTCGATTGCATCCTTGAGATGGATGCAGTCTTCGGTATTGTGGCCGTGACATTTGTGGAATTTTCAATACTTTGTTTTGTCCGTGCCCGGTTTGCTAGGCAGCTGCTTCGGAAAGCGTACTCCTGCTTGCCTGAATTCAGAGTTGGAGGGGAAGATCGAGAAGGAGACGGGCGGGGCCGTTTGTCACCAGTAGATTCGTCGATGCGTCATTTCCTCTTTCTCTTGGGAGGAAAGGGACTACACCTTCTTTGGTGTCTCGCGGGAGACCGGGGTCGACAATTATTGTCCTCGAGACTGGCAATCTTCTCGCCATGGGCGAGGAGCAACAAATTTGTCTGATTCAGAATTTCGGCTATTGCTGCGAAATCAGATCCTGAAGGAGTCTGGGAAAAAGGAACTTTTGGGCGACTCTCTAGAGGTTGGTCGCGGTCGGGAGAAGGTGAGGTTGTCTTGCCGTCTAGGTGATCTTGCACGGTTTCTTCGTGCGGAGGATGATGAATGTTGCTCTCACGTTGCGTGAGGATCATGCCGTCGTTCGACCGGTTGTCCAGATTGTTGTCTCGAGCAGCCATGGATCTTGGTAAAAACTTTGGTTCTTGAAGATTTTAAGAGAGAAGAACGGGGAAATGAGTTTTCCACAGACGGCGCCACCTGATCGTACCTGGAGATCAGGATCCGATATGGCTGGCATCGAGCGTTGTTGAAGGACGGTGGATAATGAGAGGGGGGTGTACCTGCAAGGCACTCCGATGCTGAAGTAAGACACTGAGCAAAGAGTGAGCAAGTATAAGAATTAAGGTCAGAGAATTGAATACCTGACCCTCTCAAATGAGAGGGTTTATATATTGGTCCAAGTGGATGATTATTGGTTTAAACCGTTGGGCGCGGATCGCGGAATCCGTACAAATATGTAATGGTCAAAACTAGCCGTTGGAAGACTTCGTCTTGGTCGGTATGGCTTTGGTCGGCAAAGACCATCATTCTTGACGTTGCTCGACGACGAGCATGCCACAAAGCCGGTTTGCTTGGCCCAATTCTGGGAGTTGGGCCTTCCCGGAACATATACTATGATTTTTGAGCGAAACTTGCATTTCAAAAAGTTTCATAGAATCTAATTTTCCGATGATTTTTTGCATGGACTTCCATCACAACCATACCTCATAAAATATATAAATGATATATGAAGTTTCGTATCATTTCGAACAGTACCCGATTTAATTTGATTTTTGACTGAAACTTGTATAAACTAGTGTATAATATAATATGATTTCTTTGGCCGAAACTTGCATTTAGAAAAGTTTCATTGAATCAATTTTTCAAATATTTTTTTAGCATGGACTCCCATCATAACCTTCCCTCTAAACGTATATAAATGATCTAAAAAACCTCGTATCATTTCAAAAAGTCCCCAATTAAATTTGATTTTTTTGGGCGAAACTAGTGTATAATATACTATGATTTTTGACCGAAACATGCATTTCGAAAAGTTTCATAGAATCTAATTTTTCGATGATTTTTTCCATGTTTTTCCGTCATTACCTTCCCTCGTAAAATATAAAAATGATATGTGAAGTTTCGTATCATTTCGAATAGTACCCGATTTAATTTGATTTTTGACCGAAACTAGTATAAACTAGTGTATAATATATTATGATTTTTTGGCCGAAACTTGCATTTAGAAAAGTTTCATTGAATCAATTTTTCAGATGATTTTTTTGCATGATTTCCATCAAAACCTTCCCTCTTAACATATATAAATGATCTGAAGAGACTCGTATCATTTCAAATAGTCCCCAATTAAATTTGATTTTTTGACCGAAACTAGTGTATAATATACTATGATTTTTGACCAAAACATCTATTTCGAAAAGTTTCATAGAATCTAATTTTCCAATGATTTTATGAGTGGATTTCCATCATAACCTTCCCTCGTAAAATATAAAAATGATATGTGAAGTTTCGTATCATTTCGAACAGTCCCCGATTTAATTTGATTTTTGATCGAAACTAGTATAAACTAGTGTGCAATATATTATGATTTGTTTGCTAAAACTTGCATTTAGAAAAGTTTCATAGAATCAATTTTTCAGTTGATTTTTTTGCATAGACTTCCATCATAACCTTCCCTCTTAACATATATAAATGATTTGAAACGTCTCGTATCATTTCAAATATTCCCAAATTAAATTTGATTTTTTTGACTGAAACTACTGTATAATATACTATGATTTTTGACCGAAACTTGCATTTCGAAAAGTTTCATAGAATCTAATTTTACGATGATTTTTTGCATGGACTTCCGTCATAACCTTCCCTCGTAAAATATATAAATGATACTTGAAGTTTAGTATCATTTCGAACAGTCCCCGATTTAATTTGATTTTTGATCGAAACTTGTATAATCTAGTGTATAATATATTATGATTTTTTGGCTGAAACTGGTATTTCGAAAAGTTTCATAGAATTTTCGGATGATTATTTTTGCATAGACATCCATCATAACCTTCCCACTTAACATATATAAATGATCTGAAAAGTATCGTATCATTTCAAATAGTTCCCAATTAAATTTGATTATTTTGACCGAGATTAGTGTTTAATATACTATGATTTTTGACCGAAACTTGCATTTAGAAAAGTTTCATAGTATCTAATTTTCTGATGATTTTTTTCATGGAATTCCAACACAACCTTCCCTCATAAAATTTATAAATGATATCTGAAATTTTGTATCATTTCGAACATTCCCCGATTTAGTTTTATTTTTGACCGAAACTAGTATAAACTAGTGTATATTATGTTATCATTTTTTGGGCGAAACTTGCATTTACAAAAGTTTCATTGAATCTAGTTTTCGGATGATTATGTTGCATGGAATTCCATTATAACCTTCCCTCTAAACGTATATAAATGATCTGAAAAGTCTCGTATCATTTCAAAGAGTCCCCAATTAAATTTGATTTTTAGGCCGAAACTAGTGTATAATATACTATGATTTTTGACCGAAACATGCATTTCGAAAAGTTTCATAGAATCTAATTTTTCGATGATTTTTTCCATGTTTTTCCGTCATTACCTTCCCTCGTAAAATATATAAATGATATGTGAAGTTTCGTATCATTTCGAATAGTACCCGATTTAATTTGATTTTTGACCGAAACTAGTATAAACTAGTGTATAATATATTATGATTTTTTGGCCGAAACTTGCATTTAGAAAAGTTTCATTGAATCAATTTTTCAGATGATTTTTTTGCATGATTTCCATCAAAACCTTCCCTCTTAAGATATATAAATGATCTGAAGAGACTCGTATCATTTCAAATAGTCCCCAATTAAATTTGATTTTTTGACCGAAACTAGTGTATAATATACTATGATTTTTGACCAAAACATCTATTTCGAAAAGTTTCATAGAATCTAATTTTCCAATGATTTTATGAGTGGATTTCCATCATAACCTTCCCTCGTAAAATATAAAAATGATATGTGAAGTTTCGTATCATTTCGAACAGTCCCCGATTTAATTTGATTTTTGATCGAAACTAGTATAAACTAGTGTGCAATATATTATGATTTGTTTGCTGAAACTTGCATTTAGAAAAGTTTCATAGAATCAATTTTTCAGTTGATTTTTTTGCATAGACTTCCATCATAACCTTCCCTCTTAACATATATAAATGATTTGAAACGTCTCGTATCATTTCAAATATTCCCAAATTAAATTTGATTTTTTTGACTGAAACTACTGTATAATATACTATGATTTTTGACCGAAACTTGCATTTCGAAAAGTTTCATAGAATCTAATTTTACGATGATTTTTTGCATGGACTTCCGTCATAACCTTCCCTCGTAAAATATATAAATGATACTTGAAGTTTAGTATCATTTCGAACAGTCCCCGATTTAATTTGATTTTTGATCGAAACTTGTATAATCTAGTGTATAATATATTATGATTTTTTGGCTGAAACTGGTATTTCGAAAAGTTTCATAGAATTTTCGGATGATTATTTTTGCATAGACATCCATCATAACCTTCCCACTTAACATATATAAATGATCTGAAAAGTATCGTATCATTTCAAATAGTTCCCAATTAAATTTGATTATTTTGACCGAGATTAGTGTTTAATATACTATGATTTTTGACCGAAACTTGCATTTAGAAAAGTTTCATAGTATCTAATTTTCTGATGATTTTTTTCATGGAATTCCAACACAACCTTCCCTCATAAAATTTATAAATGATATCTGAAATTTTGTATCATTTCGAACATTCCCCGATTTAGTTTTATTTTTGACCGAAACTAGTATAAACTAGTGTATATTATGTTATCATTTTTTGGGCGAAACTTGCATTTACAAAAGTTTCATTGAATCTAGTTTTCGGATGATTATGTTGCATGGAATTCCATTATAACCTTCCCTCTAAACGTATATAAATGATCTGAAAAGTCTCGTATCATTTCAAAGAGTCCCCAATTAAATTTGATTTTTAGGCCGAAACTAGTGTATAATATACTATGATTTTTGACCGAAACATGCATTTCGAAAAGTTTCATAGAATCTAATTTTTCGATGATTTTTTCCATGTTTTTCCGTCATTACCTTCCCTCGTAAAATATATAAATGATATGTGAAGTTTCGTATCATTTCGAATAGTACCCGATTTAATTTGATTTTTGACCGAAACTAGTATAAACTAGTGTATAATATATTATGATTTTTTGGCCGAAACTTGCATTTAGAAAAGTTTCATTGAATCAATTTTTCAGATGATTTTTTTGCATGATTTCCATCAAAACCTTCCCTCTTAACATATATAAATGATCTGAAGAGACTCGTATCATTTCAAATAGTCCCCAATTAAATTTGATTTTTTGACCGAAACTAGTGTATAATATACTATGATTTTTGACCAAAACATCTATTTCGAAAAGTTTCATAGAATCTAATTTTCCAATGATTTTAGGAGTGGATTTCCATCATAACCTTCCCTCGTAAAATATAAAAATGATATGTGAAGTTTCGTATCATTTCGAACAGTCCCCGATTTAATTTGATTTTTGATCGAAACTAGTATAAACTAGTGTGCAATATATTATGATTTGTTTGCTGAAACTTGCATTTAGAAAAGTTTCATAGAATCAATTTTTCAGTTGATTTTTTTGCGTAGACTTCCATCATAACCTTCCCTCTTAACATATATAAATGATTTGAAACGTCTCGTATCATTTCAAATATTCCCAAATTAAATTTGATTTTTTTGACTGAAACTACTGTATAATATACTATGATTTTTGACCGAAACTTGCATTTCGAAAAGTTTCATAGAATCTAATTTTACGATGATTTTTTGCATGGACTTCCGTCATAACCTTCCCTCGTAAAATATATAAATGATACTTGAAGTTTAGTATCATTTCGAACAGTCCCCGATTTAATATGATTTTTGATCGAAACTTGTATAATCTAGTGTATAATATATTATGATTTTTTGGCTGAAACTGGTATTTCGAAAAGTTTCATAGAATCTATTTTTCGGATGATTATTTTTGCATAGACATCCATCATAACCTTACCACTTAACATATATAAATGATCTGAAAAGTATCGTATCATTTCAAATAGTTCCCAATTAAATTTTATTATTTTGACCGAGATTAGTGTTTAATATACTATGATTTTTGACCGAAACTTGCATTTAGAAAAGTTTCATAGTATCTAATTTTCTGATGATTTTTTTCATGGAATTCCAACACAACCTTCCCTCATAAAATTTATAAATGATATCTGAAATTTTGTATCATTTCGAACATTCCCCGATTTAGTTTTATTTTTGTCCGAAACTAGTATAAACTAGTGTATATTATGTTATCATTTTTTGGGCGAAACTTGCATTTACAAAAGTTTCATTGAATCTAGTTTTCGGATGATTATGTTGCATGGAATTCCATTATAACCTTCCCTCTAAACGTATATAAATGATCTGAAAAGTCTCGTATCATTTCAAATAGTCCCCAATTAAATTTGATATTTTAGGCCGAAACTAGTGTATAATATACTATGATTTTTGACCGAAACATGCATTTCGAAAAGTTTCATAGAATCTAATTTTTCGATGATTTTTTCCATGTTTTTCCATCATTACCTTCCCTCGTAAAATATATAAATGATATGTGAAGTTTCGTATCATTTCGAATAGTACCCGATTTAATTTGATTTTTGACCGAAACTAGTATAAACTAGTGTATAATATATTATGATTTTTTGGCCGAAACTTGCATTTAGAAAAGTTTCATTGAATCAATTTTTCAGATGATTTTTTTGCATGATTTCCATCAAAACCTTCCCTCTTAACATATATAAATGATCTGAAGAGACTCGTATCATTTCAAATAGTCCCAAATTAAATTTGATTTTTTGACCGAAACTAGTGTATAATATACTATGATTTTTGACCAAAACATCTATTTCGAAAAGTTTCATAGAATCTAATTTTCCAATGATTTTATGAGTGGATTTCCATCATAACCTTCCCTCGTAAAATATAAAAATGATATGTGAAGTTTCGTATCATTTTGAACAGTCCCCGATTTAATTTGATTTTTGATCGAAACTAATATAAACTAGTGTGCAATATATTATGATTTGTTTGCTGAAACTTGCATTTAGAAAAGTTACATAGAATCAATTTTTCAGTTGATTTTTTTGCATAGACTTCCATCATAACCTTCCCTCTTAACATATATAAATCATCTGAAACGTCTCGTATCATTTCAAATAGTCCCAAATTAAATTTGATTTTTTTGACTGAAACTACTGTATAATATACTATGATTTTTGATCGAAACTTGCATTTCGAAAAGTTTCATAGAATCTAATTTTACGATGATTTTTTGCATGGACTTCCGTCATAACCTTCCCTCGTAAAATATATAAATGATACTTGAAGTTTAGTATCATTTCGAACAGTCCCCGATTTAATTTGATTTTTGATCGAAACTTGTATAAACTAGTGTATAATATATTATGATTTTTTGGCCGAAACTGATATTTCGAAAAGTTTCATAGAATCTATTTTTCGGATGATTATTTTTGCATAGACATCCATCATAAACTTCCCACTTAACATATATAAATGATATGAAAAGTATCCTATCATTTCAAATAGTTCCCAATTAAATTTGATTTTTTTGACCGAAATTAGTGTTTAATATACTATGATTTTTGACCGAAACTTGCATTTAGAAAAGTTTCATAGTATCTAATTTTCTGAAGATTTTTTGCATGGAATTCCAACACAACCTTCCCTCATAAAATTTATAAATGATATCTAAAATTTTGTATCATTTCGAACATTCCCCGATTTGGTTTTATTTTTGACCGAAACTAGTATAAACTAGTGTATATTATGTTATCATTTTTTGGGCGAAACTTGCATTTAGAAAAGTTTCATTGAATCTAGTTTTCGGATGATTATGTTGCATGGAATTCCATTATAACCTTCCATCTAAACGTATATAAATGATCTGAAAAGTCTCGTATCATTTCAAATAGTCCCCAATTAAATTTGATATTTTAGGCCGAAACTAGTGTATAATATACTATGATTTTTGACCGAAATATGCATTTCGAAAAGTTTCATAGAATCTAATTTTTCGATGATTTTTTCCATGTTTTTCCGTCATTACCTTCCCTCGTAAAATATATAAATGATATGTGAAGTTTCGTATCATTTCGAATAGTACCCGATTTAATTTGATTTTTGACCGAAACTAGTATAAACTAGTGTATAATATATTATGATTTTTTGGCCGAAACTTGCATTTAGAAAAGTTTCATTGAATCAATTTTTCAAATGATTTTTTTGCATGATTTCCATCAAAACCTTCCCTCTTAACATATATAAATGATCTGAAGAGACTCGTATCATTTCAAATAGTCCCAAATTAAGTTTGATTTTTTGACCGAAACTAGTGTATAATATACTATGATTTTTGACCAAAACATCTATTTCGAAAAGTTTCATAGAATCTAATTTTTCGATGATTTTTTCCATGTTTTTCCATCATTACCTTCCCTCGTAAAATATATAAATGATATGTGAAGTTTCGTATCATTTTGAATAGTACCCGATTTAATTTGATTTTTGACCGAAACTAGTATAAACTAGTGTATAATATATTATAATTTTTTGGCCGAAACTTGCATTTAGAAAAGTTTCATTGAATCAATTTTTAAGATGATTTTTTTGCATGATTTCCATCAAAACCTTCCCTCTTAACATATATAAATGATCTGAAGAGACTCGTATCATTTCAAATAGTCCCCAATTAAATTTGATTTTTTGACCGAAACTAGTGTATAATATACTATGATTTTTGACCAAAACCTCTATTTCTAAAAGTTTCATAGAATCTAATTTTTTAATGATTTTATTAGTGTACTTCCATCATAACCTTCCCTCGTAAAATATATAAATGATATGTGAAGTTTCGTATCATTTCGAACAGTCCCCGATTTAATTTGATTTTTGATCGAAACTAGTATAAACTAGTGTGTAATATATTATGATTTGTTTGCTGAAACTTGCATTTAGAAAAGTTTCATAGAATCAATTTTTCAGTTGATTTTTTTGCATAGACTTCCATCATAACCTTCCCTCTTAACATATATAAATCATCTGAAACGTCTCGTATCATTTCAAATAGTCCCAAATTAAATTTGATTTTTTTGACGGAAATTACTGTATAATATACTATGATTTTTGACCGAAACTTGCATTTCGAATAGTTTCATAGAATCTAATTTTATGATGATTTTTTGCATGGACTTCCGTCATAACCTTCCCTCGTAAAATATATAAATGATACTTGAAGTTTAGTATCATTTCGAATAGTCCCCGACTTAATTTGATTTTTGATCGAAACTTGTATAAACTAGTGTATAATATATTATGATTTTTTGGCCGAAACTGGTATTTCGAAAAGTTTCATAGAATCTATTTTTCGGATGATTATTTTTGCATAGACATCCATCATAACCTTCCCACTTAACATATATAAATGATCTGAAAAGTATCGTATCATTTCAAATAGTTCCCAATTAAATTTGATTTTTTTGACCGAAATTAGTGTTTAATATACTATGATTTTTGACCGAAACTTGCATTTAGAAAAGTTTCATAGTATCTAATTTTCTGATGATTTTTTGCATGGAATTCCAACACAACCTTCCCTCATAAAATTTATAAATGATATCTAAAATTTTGTATCATTTCGAACATTCCCCGATTTAGTTTGATTTTTGACCGAAACTAGTATAAACTAGTGTATATTATGTTATTATTTTTTGGGCGAAACTTGCATTTAGAAAAGTTTCATTGAATCTAGTTTTCGGATGATTATGTTGCATGGAATTCCATTATAACCTTCCCTCTAAACGTATATAAATGATCTGAAAAGTCTCGTATCATTTCAAATAGTCCCCAATTAAATTTGATTTTTAGGCCGAAACTAGTGTATAATATACTATGATTTTTGACCGAAACATGCATTTCGAAAAGTTTCATAGAATCTAATTTTTCGATGATTTTTTCCATGTTTTTCCATCATTACCTTCCCTCGTAAAATATATAAATGATATGTGAAGTTTCGTATCATTTTGAATAGTACCCGATTTAATTTGATTTTTGACCGAAACTAGTATAAACTAGTGTATAATATATTATAATTTTTTGGCCGAAACTTGCATTTAGAAAAGTTTCATTGAATCAATTTTTCAGATGATTTTTTTGCATGATTTCCATCAAAACCTTCCCTCTTAACATATATAAATGATCTGAAGAGACTCGTATCATTTCAAATAGTCCCCAATTAAATTTGATTTTTTGACCGAAACTAGTGTATAATATACTATGATTTTTGACCAAAACCTCTATTTCGAAAAGTTTCATAGAATCTAATTTTCCGATGATTTTTTGCATGGACTTCCATCATAACCTTCCCTCTTAACATATATAAGTGATCTAAAAAGTCTCGTATCATTTCAAATAGTCCCCAATTAAATTTGAGTTTTTTGACCGAAACTAGTGTATAATATACTATGATTTTTGACCGAAACTTGCATATTGAAAAGTTTCATAGAATCTAATTTTCCGATGATTTTTTGCATGGACTTCCATCATCACCTTACCTCGTAAAATATATAAATGATATGTGAAATTTCGTATCATTTCGAACAGTACCTGATTTAATTTGATTTTTTACCGAAACTTGTATAAACTAGTGTATAATATATTATGATTTTTTTACCGAAACTGGTATTTCGAAAAGTTTCATAGAATCTAGTTTTCGGATCATTATTTTTGCATAGACTTCCATCATAACCTTCCCTCTTAACATATATAAATGATCAGAAAAGTCTCGTATCATTTCAAATAGTCCCCAATTAAATTTGATTTTTTTGACCGATACTACTGTATAATATACTATGATTTTTGACCGAAACTTGCATTTCGAAAAGTTTCATAGAATCTAATTTTATGATGAATTTTTGCATGGACTTCCATCATAACCTTCCCTCGTAAAATATATAAATGATATGTGAAGTTTCATATCATTTCGAACAGTCCCCGATTTAATTTGATTTTTGATCGAAACTAGTATAAACTAGTGTGTAATATATTATGATTTGTTTGCTGAAACTTGCATTTAGAAAAGTTTCATAGAATCAATTTTTCAGTTGATTTTTTTGCATAGACTTCCATCATAACCTTCCCTCTTAACATATATAAATCATCTGAAACGTCTCGTATCATTTCAAATAGTCCCAAATTAAATTTGATTTTTTTGACGGAAATTACTGTATAATATACTATGATTTTTGACCGAAACTTGCATTTCGAATAGTTTCATAGAATCTAATTTTATGATGATTTTTTGCATGGACTTCCGTCATAACCTTCCCTCGTAAAATATATAAATGATACTTGAAGTTTAGTATCATTTCGAACAGTCCCCGACTTAATTTGATTTTTGATCGAAACTTGTATAAACTAGTGTATAATATATTATGATTTTTTGGCCGAAACTGGTATTTCGAAAAGTTTCATAGAATCTATTTTTCGGATGATTATTTTTGCATAGACATCCATCATAACCTTCCCACTTAACATATATAAATGATCTGAAAAGTATCGTATCATTTCAAATAGTTCCCAATTAAATTTGATTTTTTTGACCGAAATTAGTGTTTAATATACTATGATTTTTGACCGAAACTTGCATTTAGAAAAGTTTCATAGTATCTAATTTTCTGATGATTTTTTGCATGGAATTCCAACACAACCTTCCCTCATAAAATTTATAAATGATATCTAAAATTTTGTATCATTTCGAACATTCCCCGATTTAGTTTGATTTTTGACCGAAACTAGTATAAACTAGTGTATATTATGTTATTATTTTTTGGGCGAAACTTGCATTTAGAAAAGTTTCATTGAATCTAGTTTTCGGATGATTATGTTGCATGGAATTCCATTATAACCTTCCCTCTAAACGTATATAAATGATCTGAAAAGTCTCATATCATTTCAAATAGTCCCCAATTAAATTTGATTTTTAGGCCGAAACTAGTGTATAATATACTATGATTTTTGACCGAAACATGCATTTCGAAAAGTTTCATAGAATCTAATTTTTCGATGATTTTTTCCATGTTTTTCCATCATTACCTTCCCTCGTAAAATATATAAATGATATGTGAAGTTTCGTATCATTTTGAATAGTACCCGATTTAATTTGATTTTTGACCGAAACTAGTATAAACTAGTGTATAATATATTATAATTTTTTGGCCAAAACTTGCATTTAGAAAAGTTTCATTGAATCAATTTTTCAGATGATTTTTTTGCATGATTTCCATCAAAACCTTCCCTCTTAACATATATAAATGATCTGAAGAGACTCGTATCATTTCAAATAGTCCCCAATTAAATTTGATTTTTTGACCGAAACTAGTGTATAATATACTATGATTTTTGACCAAAACCTCTATTTCGAAAAGTTTCATAGAATCTAATTTTCCGATGATTTTTTGCATGGACTTCCATCATAACCTTCCCTCTTAACATATATAAGTGATCTAAAAAGTCTCGTATCATTTCAAATAGTCCCCAATTAAATTTGAGTTTTTTGACCGAAACTAGTGTATAATATACTATGATTTTTGACCGAAACTTGCATATTGAAAAGTTTCATAGAATCTAATTTTCCGATGATTTTTTGCATGGACTTCCATCATCACCTTACCTCGTAAAATATATAAATGATATGTGAAATTTCGTATCATTTCGAACAGTACCCGATTTAATTTGATTTTTTACTGAAACTTGTATAAACTAGTATATAATATATTATGATTTGTTGGCCGAAAATGGTATTTCGAAAAGTTTCATAGAATCTAGTTTTCGGATGATTATTTTTGCATAGACTTCCATCATAACCTTCCCTCTTAACATATATAAATGATCTGAAAAGTCTTGTATCATTTCAAATAGTCCCCAATTAAATTTGATTTTTTGATCGAAACTACTGTATAATATACTATGTTTTTTGACCGAAACTTGCATTTCGAAAAGTTTCATAGAATCTAATTTTCTGATGAATTTTTGCATGGACTTCCATCATAACCTTCCCTCGTAAAATATATAAATGATATGTGTAGTTTCGTATCATTTAGAACAGTCCCCGATTTAATTTAATTTTTGACCGAAACTTGTATAAACTAGTGTATAATATATTATGATTTTTGGGCCGAAACTTGCATTTAGAAAAGTTTCATAGAATCTAGTTTTCAGATGATATTTTTGCATGAACTTCCATCATAGCCTTCCCTGTTAACATATATAAATGATCTTAAAAGTCTCGTATCATTTCAAATAGTCCCCAATTCAATTTGATTTTTTTGACCGAAACTAGTGTATAATATACTATGATTTTTTACCGAAACATGCATTTCGAAACGTTTCATAGAATCTAATATTCCGATGATTTTTTGCATGGACTTCCATCATAACCTTCCCTCTTAACATATATAAATAATCTGAAAAGTCTCGTATCATTTCAAATAGTCCCCAATTAAATTTGATTTTTTTGACCGAAACTAGTGTATAATATACTATGATATTTGACCGAAACTTGCATTTCGAAAAGTTTCATAGAATCTAATTTTCTGATGAATTTTTTGCATGGACTTCCATCATAACCTTCCCTCTTAACATATATAAGTGATCTAAAAAGTCTCGTATCATTTCAAATAGTCCCCAATTAAATTTGAGTTTTTTGACCGAAACTAGTGTATAATATACTATGATTTTTGACCGAAACATGCATATTGAAAAGTTTCATAGAATCTAATTGTCTGATGATTTTTTGCATGGACTTCCATCATCACCTTACCTCGTAAAATATATAAATGATATGTGAAGTTTCGTATCATTTCGAACAGTACCCGATTTAATTTGATTTTTTACTGAAACTTGTATAAACTAGTATATAATATATTATGATTTGTTGGCCGAAAATGGTATTTCGAAAAGTTTCATAGAATCTAGTTTTCGGATGATTATTTTTGCATAGACTTCCATCATAACCTTCCCTCTTAACATATATAAATGATCTGAAAAGTCTTGTATCATTTCAAATAGTCCCCAATTAAATTTGATTTTTTTGATCGAAACTACTGTATAATATACTATGATTTTTGACCGAAACTTGCATTTCGAAAAGTTTCATAGAATCTAATTTTCTGATGAATTTTTGCATGGACTTCCATCATAACCTTCCCTCGTAAAATATATAAATGATATGTGTAGTTTCGTATCATTTAGAACAGTCCCCGATTTAATTTAATTTTTGACCGAAACTTGTATAAACTAGTGTATAATATATTATGATTTTTGGGCCGAAACTTGCATTTAGAAAAGTTTCATAGAATCTAGTTTTCAGATGATATTTTTGCATGGACTTCCATCATAGCCTTCCCTCTTAACATATATAAATGATCTTAAAAGTATCGTATCATTTCAAATAGTCCCCAATTAAATTTGAATTTTTTGACCGAAACTAGTGTATAATATACTATGATTTTTGATCGAAACTTGCATTTCAAAAAGTTTCATAGAATCTAATATTCCGATGATTTTTTGCATGGACTTCAATCATAACCTTCCCACTTAACATATATAAATGATCTGAAAAGTCTCGTATCATTTCAAATAGTCCCCAATTAAATTTGATTTTTTTGACCGAAACTAGTGTATAATATACTATGATTTTTGACCGAAACTTGCATTTTGAAACGTTTCATAGAATCTAATTTTCCGATGATTTTTTGCTTGGACTTCCATCATCACCTTACCTCGTAAAATATATAAATGATATGTTAAGTTTCGTATCATTTCGAACAGTACCCGATTTAATTTGATTTTTTACCGAAACTTGTATAAACTAGTGTATAATATATTATGATTTTTTGGCCGAAACTGGTATTTCGAAAAGTTTCATAGAATCTAGTTTTCGGATGATTATTTTTGCATAGACTTCCATAATAACCTTCCCTCTTAACATATATAAATGATCTGAAAAGTCTTGTATCATTTCAAATAGTCCCCAATTAGATTTGATTTTTTTGACCGAAACTACTGTATAATATACTATGATTTTTGACTGAAACTTGCATTTCGAAAAGTTTCATAGAATCTAATTTTCTAATTAATTTTTGCATGGACTTCCATCATAACCTTCCCTCGTAAAATATATAAATGATATGTGAAGTTTCGTATCATTTAGAACAGTCCCCGATTTAATTTTGTTTTTGACCGAAACTTGTATAAACTAGTGTATAATATATTATGATTTTTGGGCCGAAACTTGCATTTAGAAAAGTTTCATAGAATCTAGTTTTCAGATGATATTTTTGCATGGACTTCCATCATAACCTTCCCTCTTAACATATATAAATGATCTTAAAAGTCTCGTATCATTTCAAATAGTCCCCAATTAAATTTGAATTTTTTTACTGAAACTAGTGTATAATATACTATGATTTTTGACCGAAACTTGCATTTCAAAAAGTTTCATAGAATCTAATATTCCGATGATTTTTTGCATGGACTTCCATCATAACCTTCCCACTTAACATATATAAATGATCTGAAAAGTCTCGTATCATTTCAAATAGTCCCCAATTAAATTTTATTTTTTTGACCGAAACTAGTGTATAATATACTATGTTTTTTGACCGAAACTTGCATTTTGAATCATTTCATAGAATCTAATTTTCCGATGATTTTTTGCTTGGACTTCCATCATATCCTTACCTCGTAAAATATATAAATGATATGTGAAGTTTCGTATCATTTCGGATAGTACCCGATTTAATTTGATTTTTTACTGAAACTTGTACAAATTAGTATATAATATATTATGATTTTGTGGCCGAAAATGGTATTTCGAAAAGTTTCATAGAATCGGATGATTATTTTTGCATAGACTTCCATCAGAACCTTCCCTCTTAACATATATAAATGATCTGAAAAGTCTTGTATCATTTAAAATAGTCCCCAATTAAATTTGATTTTTTTGACCGAAACTACTGTATAATATATTATGATTTTTGACCGAAACTTGCATTTCGAAAAGTCTCATAGAATCTAATTTTCTGATGAATTTTTGCATGGACTTCCATCATAACCTTCCCTCGTAAAATATATAAATGATATGTGAAGTTTCGTATCATTTAGAACAGTCCCCGATTTAATTTAATTTTTGACCGAAACTTGTATAAACTAGTGTATAATATATTATGATTTTTGGGCCGAAACTTGCATTTAGAAATGTTTCATAGAATTTAGTTTTCAGATGATATTTATGCATGGAATTCCATCATAACCTTCCATCTTAACATATATAAATGATCTTAAAAGTCTCGTATCATTTCAAATAGTCCCCAATTAAATTTGAATTTTTTGACCGAAACTAGTGTATAATATACTATGATTTTTGACCGAAACTTGCATTTCAAAAAGTTTCATAGAATCTAATATTCCGATGATTTTTTGCATGGACTTCCATCATAACCTTCCCACTTAACATATATAAATGATCTGAAAAATCTCGTATCATTTCAAATAGTCCCCAATTAAATTTTATTTTTTTGACCGAAACTAGTGTATAATATACTATGATTTTTGACCAAAATTTGCATTTTGAAAAGTTTCATAGAATCTAATTTTCCGATGATTTTTTCCTTGGACTTCCATCATAACCTTACCTCGTAAAATATATAAATGATATGTGAAGTTCCGTATCATTTCAAACAGTACCCGATTTAATTTGATTTTTTACCGAAACTTGTATAAACTAGTGTATAATATATTATGATTGTTTGGCCGAAACTGGTATTTCGAAAAGTTTCATAGAATCTAGTTTTCGGATGATTATTTTTGCATAGACTTCCATCATAACCTTCCCTCTTAACATATATAAATGATTAGAAAAGTCTCATATCATTTCAAATTGTCCCCAATTAAATTTGATTTTTTTGACCGAAACTACTGTACAATATACTATGATTTTTGACCGAAACTTGCATTGCCAAAAGTTTCATAGAATCTAATTTTCTGATGATTTTTTGCATGGACTTCCATCATAACCTTCCCTCGTAAAATATATAAATGATATGTGAATTTTCTTATTATTTAGAATAGTCCCCGATTTAATTTGATTATTGACCGAAACTAGTATAAACTAGTGTATAATATATTATGATTTTTGGGCCTAAACTTGCATTTAGAAAAGTTTAATTGAATCAATTTTTCAGATGATTTTTTTGCATGGACTTCCATCATAACCTTCCCTCTAAACGTATATAAATGATCTAGAATGTCTCGTATCATTTCAAATAGTCCCCAATTAAATTTGATTTTTTTGGCTGAAACTAGTGTATAATATACTATGATTTTTGACCGAAACATGCATTTCGAAAAGTTTAATAGAATCTAATTTTTCGATGATTTTTTCCATGATTTTCCATCATTACCTTTCCTCGTAAAATTTATAAATGATATGTGAAGTTTCGTATCATTTCGAATAGCAACTGATTTAATTTGATTTTTGACCGAAACTAGTATAAACTAGTGTATAATATATTATGATTTTTTGGTCGAAACTTACATTTAAAAAAGTTTCATAGAATCTAGTTTTCAGTTGATTTTTTTGCATGGACTTCCATCATAACCTTCCCTCTTAACATATATAAATGATCTGTAACGTCTCGTATCATTTCAAATAGTCCCAAATTAAATTTGATTTTTTTGGATGAAACTACTATATAATATACTATGATTTTTGACCGAAACTTGCATTTCGAAAAGTTTCATAGAATCTAAGTTTACAATGATTTTTTGCATGGACTTCCGTCAAAACCTTCCCTCGTAAAATATATAAATGATATGTGAAGTTTAGTATCATTTCGAACAGTCCCCGATTTAATTTGATTTTTTACCGAAACTTGTATAAACTAGTGTATAATATATTATGATTTTTTGGCCGAAACTGGTATTTCGAAAAGTTTCATAGAATCTATTTTGCAGATGATTATTTTTGCATAGACTTCCATCATAACCTTCCCACTTTACATATATAATTGATCTGAAAAGTATCGTATCATTTCAAATAGTCCCCAATTAAATTTGATTTTTTTTGACCGAAATTAGTGTATAATATACTATGATTTTTGACCGAAACTTGCATTTCGAAAAGTTTCATAGTATCTAATTTTCGGATGATTTTTTGCATGAATTCCATCACAACCGTCCCTCATAAAATATATAAATGATATGTGAAATTTGGAATCATTTCGAACAGTCCCCGATTTAATTTGACCGAAACTAGTATAAACTAGTGTATATTATGTTATCATTTTTTGGGCGAAACTTGCATTTAGAAAAGTTTCATTGAATCTAGTTTTCGGATGATTATTTTGCAAGGACTTCCATCATAACCTTCCCTCTAAACGTATATAAATGATTTGAAAAGTCTCGTATCATTTCAATTAGTCCCCAATTAAATTTGATTTTTTGGCTGAAACTAGTGTATAATATACTATGATTTTTTACCGAAACATGCATTTCGAAAAGTTTCATAGAATCTAATATTTCGATGATTTTTTCCCTGGTTTTCACTCATTACCTTCCCTCGTAAAATATATAAATGATATGTGAAGTTTCATATCATTTTGAATAGTACCCGATTTAATTTGATTTTTGACCGAAACTAGTATAAACTAGTGTATAATATATTATGTTTTTTTGGCCGAAAATTGCATTTAGAAAAGTTTCACCGAATCAATTTTTCAGATGATTTTTTTGCATGGACTTCCATCATAACCTTCCCTCTTAACATATATAAATGATCTGAAGAGACTCGTATCATTTCAAATAATCCCCAATTAAATTTGATTTTTTTGACCGAAACTAGTGTATAATATACTATGATTTTTGACCGAAACATTCATTTCGAAATGTTTCATAGAATCTAATTTTCCGATGATTTTATGCGTGGACTTCCATCATAACCTTCCCTCGTAAAATATATAAATGATATGTGAAGTTTTGTATCATTTCGAACAGTCCCCGGTTTAATTTGATTTTTGGCCGAAACTAGTATAAACTAGTGTATAATATATTATGATTTTTTTACTGAATCTTGCATTTTAGAAGAGTTTAATAGAATCAATTTTTCAGTTGAATTTTTTTACATGGATGTCCATTATAACCTTCCATCTTAACATATATAATTGATCTGAAACGTCTCGTATCATTTCAAATAGTCCCCAATTAAATTTGATTTTTTTGACCGAAACTAATGTATAATATATTATGATTTTTGACCGAAACTTGCATTTCGAAAAGTTTCATAGAATCTAATTTTCTGATGATTTTTTGTATGGACTTCCATCATAACCTACCCTCGTAAAATATATAAATGATATGTTAAGTTTAGTATCATTTCGAACAATCCTCAATTTAATTTGATTTTTATCCGAAACTTGTATAAACTAGTGTATAATATATTATGGTATTTCGAAAAGTTTCATAGAATCTATTTTTCGGATGATTATTTTTGCATAGACTTCCATCATAACTTTCCCACTTAACATATATAAATGATCTGAAAAGTATCGTATCATTTCAAATAGTTCCCAATTAAATTTCATTTTTTTGACCGAAATTAGTGTATAATATACTATGATTTTTGACCGAAACATGCATTTCGAAAAGTTTCAGAGAATCTAATTTTTCGATGATTTTTTGCATGGACTTCCATCATAACCTTCCCTCTTAACATATATAAATGATCTGAAGAGACTCGTATCATTTCAAATAGTCCCCAATTAAATTTGATTTTTTGACCGAAACTAGTGTATAATATACAATGATTTTTGACCAAAACATCTATTTCGAAAATTTTCATAGAATCTAATTTTCCAATGACTTTATGCGTGGACTTCCATCATAACCTTCCCTTGTAAAATATATAAATGATATGTGAAGTTTTGTATCATTTCGAACAGTCCCCGATTTAAATTGATTTTTGATCGAAACTAGTATAAACTAGTGTGTAATATATTATGATTTTTTTGCTGAAACTTGCATTTAGAAAAGTTTCATAGAATCAATTTTTCAGTTGATTTTCTTGCATGGACTTCCATCATAACCTTCCCTCTTAACATATATAAATGATCTAAAACTTCTCGTATCATTTCAAATAGTCCCAAATTAAATTAAATTTTTTTGACCGAAACTATTGTATAATATACTATGATTTTTGACCGAAACTTGCATTTCGAAAAGTTTCATAGAATCTAATTTTCTTATGATTTTTTGTATGGACTTCCATCATAACCTTCCCTCGTAAAATATATAAATGATATGTGAAGGTTTGTATCATTTCGAACAGTCCCCGATTTAATTTGATTTTTGACCGAAACTTGTATAAACTAGTGTATAATATATTATGATTTTTGGGCCTAAACTTGCATTTAGAAAAGTTTCATTGAATTAAGTTTTCAGATGATATTTTTGCATGGACTTCCATCATAACCTTCCCTCTTAACATATATAAATGATCTGAAATGTCTCGTATCATTTCAAATAGTCCCCAATTAAATTTGATTTTTTTGACCGAAACTAGTGTATAATATACTATAATTTTTTACCGAAACTTGCATTTCGAAAAGTTTCATAGAATCTAATTTTCCGATGATTTTTTGCATGGACTTTCATAACAAACTTACCTAATAAAATATATAAATGATATGTAAAGTTTTGTATAATTTCGAACTGTAGCCGATTTAATTTGATTTTTGACCGAAACTTGTATAAACTAGTGTATAATATATTATGATTTTTTGGCCGAAACTTGCATTTAGAAAAGTTTCATTGAATCAATTTTTCACATGATTTTTTTGCATGGACTTCCATCATAACCTTCCCTCTAAACGTATATTAATTATCTAAAAAGTCTCGTATCATTTCAAATAGTCCCCAATTAAATTTGATTTTTTCGGCCGAAACTAGTGTATAATATACTATGATTTTTGACCGAAACATGCATTTCGAAAAGTTTCATAGAATCTAATTTTTCGATGATTTTTTCCCTGGTTTTCACTCATTACCTTCCCTCGTAAAATATATAAATGATATGTGAAGTTTCATATCATTTCGAACAGTACCCGATTTAATTTGATTTTTGACCGAAACTAGTATAAACTAGTGTATAATATATTATGATTTTTTGACCGAAACTTGCGTTTAGAAAAGTTTCATTGAATCAATTTTTCAGATGATTTTTTTGCATAGACTTCCATCATAACCTTCCCTCTTAACATATATAAATGATCTGAAGAGACTCGTATCATTTCAAATAGTCCCCAATTAAATTTGATTTTTTTGACCGAAACTAGTGTATAATATACTATGATTTTTGACCGAAACATGCATTTCGAAAAGTTTCATAGAATCTAACTTTCTGATGATTTTATGCATGGACTTCCATCATAACCTTCCCTCGTAAAATATATAAATGATATGTTAAGTTTCAAATCATTTCGAACAGTCCCCGATTTAATTTGATTTTTGACCGGAACTAGTATAAACTAGTGTATAATATATTATGATTTTTTTGCTGAATCTTGCATTTAGAAAAGTTTAATAGAATCAATTTTTCAGTTGATTTTTTAACATGGACTTCCATCATAACCTTCCCTCTTAGCATATATAAATGATCTGAAACGTCTCGTATCATTTCAAATAGTCCCCAATTAAATTTGATTTTTTTGTCCGAAACTACTGTATAATATACTATAATTTTTTACCAAAACTTGCATTTCGAAAAGTTTCATAGAATCTAATTTTCCGATGATTTTTTGCATGGACTTCCATTATACCCTTCCCTCGTAAAATAGATAAATGAAATGTAAAGTTTCGTATCATTTTGAACAGTCCCCGATTTAAATTGATTTTTGACCGAAACTAGTATAAACAAGTGTATAATATATTATGATTTTTGGGCTGAAACATGCATTTAGAAAAGTTTTATATATTCTAGTTTTCAGATGATTTTTTTGCTTGGACTTCCATCATAACCTTCCCTCTTAACATATATAAATGTTATGAAAAGTCTCGTATCATTTAAAATAATCCCAATTAAATTTTATTTTTTTGGCCGAAACTAGTGAATAATATACTATGATTTTTGATCGAAACTTGCAATTTGAAAAGTTTCATAGAATCTAAGTTTCCGATGATTTTTTGCATGGACTACCATCATAACCTTCCTTCTTAACATATATAAATGTTCTGAAGAGTATCGTATCATTTCAAATAGTCCCCAATTAAATTTGATTTTTTTGACCGAAACTAGTGTATAATATACTATGATTTTTGAGCGAAACTTGCATTACTAAAAGTTTCATAGAATCTAATTTTCCGATGATTTTATGCATGGACTTCATTCATAACCTTCCCACGTAAAATATATAAATGATATGTGAAGTTTCAAATCATATCAAACAGTCCCCGATTTAATTTCATTTTTGACCGAAACTAGTATAAACTACTGTATATTATACTATGATTTTTTACCGTAACTTGCATTTCGAAAATTTTCATAGAATCTAATTTTCCGATGATTTTTTGCATTGACTTCCATCATAACCTTCCCTCGTGAAATATATAAATGATATGTAAAGATTCGTATCATTTCAAACATTCCCCGATTTAAATTAATTTTTGACCTAAACTTGTATAACTAGTGTATAATATTTTATAATTTTTTGGCCGAAACTTGCATTTAGAAAAGTTTCATAGAATCTAGTTTTCTGATGATTTTTTTGCTTGGACTTCCATCATAACCTTCCCACTTAACATATATAAATGATATTAAAAGTCTCGTATCATTTTAAAGAGTCCCCAATTAAATTTTATTTTTTTGGCCGAAACTAGTGAATAATATACTATGATTTTTGACCGAAACTTGCATTTTGAAAAGTTTCATAGAATCTAATTTTCCGATGATTTTTTGCATGGACTTCCATCATAACCTTATCTCGTAAAATATATAAATAATATGTGAAGTTTTGTATCATTTCGAACAGTACCCGATTTAATTTGATTTTTGACCGAAACATGTTAAACTAGTGTATAATATATTATGATTTTTTGGCTGAAATAGGTATTTCGAAAAGTTTCATAGAATCTAGTTTTCGGATGATTATTTTTGCATAGACTTCCATCATAACCTTCACACTTAACATATATAAATGATCTGAAAAGTATCGTATCATTTCAAATAGTCCCCAACTAAATTTGATTTTTTTGACCGAAACTAGTGTATAATAAATTATGATTTTTGACCGAAACTTGTATTTTGAAAACTTTCATAGAATCTAATTTTCCGATGATTTTTTTGCATGGACTTCCATCATAAACTTCCCTCGTATAATATATAAATGATATGTGAAGTTTCATATCATTTCAAATAGTACCCGATTTAATTAGATTTTTGACTGAAACATGTATAAATTAGTGTATAATATATTTTAATCTTTTGGCCGAAACTTGCATTTCGAAAAGTTTCATAGAATCTAGTTTTCGTGATGATATTTTTGCATGGACTTCCATCATAACCTTACCACTTAACATATATAAATGATCTGAAAAGTCTCGTATCATTTCAAATAGTCCCCAATTAAATTTTTATTTTTTTGACCGAAATTAGTATATAATATACTATGATTTTTGACCGAAACTTGCATTACGAAAAGTGTCATAGAATCTAATTTTTGGAAGATTTTTTCATTCAATTCCATCACAACCTTCCCTCGTAAAATATATAAATAATATGTGAAATTTTGTATCATTTCGAACAGTCCCCGATTTAATTTGATTTTTGACCGAAACTAGTATAAACTAGTGTATATTATATTATCATTTTTTGGGCGAAACTTGCATTTAGAAAAGTTTCAATGAATCTAGTTTTCAGATGATTATTTTGCATGGACTTCCATCATAACCTTCCCTCTAAATGTATATAAATGATCTGAAAAGTCTCGTATCATTTCAAATAGTCCCCAATTAAATTTGATTTTTATGGCCGAAACTAGTGTATAATATACTATGACTTTTGACCGAAACATGCATTTCGAAAGGTTTCATAGAATCTAATTTTTCGATGATTTTTTACATGGTTTTCCATCATTGCCTTCCCTCGTAAAATATATAAATGATATGTGAAGTTTCGTATCATTTCGAACAGTACCCGATTTAATTTGATTTTTGAACCAAACAAATATAAACGAATGTATAACATATTATGATTTTTTGGCCGAAACTTGCATTTAGAAAAGTTTCATTGAATCAATTTTTCAGAGGATTTTTTTGCATGGACTTCCATCATAACCTTCCATCTTAACATATTTAAATGATCTGAAGAGACTCGTATCATTTCAAATAGTCCACAATTAAATTTGATTTTTTTGAATGAAACTAGTGTATAATATACTATGATTTTTAACCGAAACTTGCATTTCGAAAAGTTTCATAGAATCTAATTTTCCGAAGATTTTTTGCATGGACTTCCATCACAACCTTCCCTCGTAAAATATATAAATGATATGTGAAATTTTGTATCATTTCGAACAGTCCTCGATTTAATTTGATTTTTGACCGAAACTAGTATAAACTAGTGTATATTATATTATCATTTTTGGGGCAAAACTTGCATTTAGAAAAGTTTTATTGAATCTAGTTTTCAGATGATTATTTTGCATGGACTTCCATCATAACCTTCCCTCTAAACGTATATAAATGATCTGAAAAGTCTCGTATCATTTCAAATAGTCCCCAATTAAATTTGATTTTTTTGGCCGAAACTAGTGTATAATATACTATGATTTTGACCGAAACATATATTTCGAAAAGTTTCATAGAATCTAATTTTCCGATAATTTATTCCATGGTTTTCCATCATTACCTTCCCTCAAAAATATATAAATGATATGTGAAGGTTCGTATCTTTCGAACAGTAACCGATTTACTTTGATTTTTGAACCAAACTAGTATAAACTAGTGTATAATATATTATGATTTTTTGGCTGAAACTTGCATTTAGAAACGTTTCATTGAATCAATTTTTTAGATGATTTTTTTGCATGGACTTCCATCATAACCTTCCCTCTTAACATATATAAATGATCTAAAGAGACTCGTATCATTTCAAATTGTCCCAAATTAAATTTTATGTTTTTGAACGAAACTAGTGTATAATATACTATGCTTTTTGACCGAAACATGCAATTCGAAAAGTTTCATAGAATCTAATTTTCCGATGATTTTATGCATAGACTTACATCATAACCTTCCCTCGTAAAATATATAAATGATATGTGGAGTTTCGTATCATTTCGAACAGTCCCCGATTTAATTTGATTTTTGACCGAAACTAGTATAAACTAGTGTGTAACATATTATGATTATTTTGCTGAATCTTGCATTTAGAAAAGTTTAATAGAATCAATTTTTCAGTTGATTTATTTGCATGGATTTCCATCATAACCTTCCCTCTTAACATATATAAATGATCTAAAACGTCTCGTATCATTTCAAATATAATATATAATGATTTTTGACCGAAACTTGCATTTTGAAAAGTTTCATAGAATCTAATTTTCCAATGATTTTTTTGCGTGGACTTCCATCATAACATTCCCTCGTAAAATATATAAATGATATGTGAAGTTTCGTATCATTTCAAACAGTACCCGATTTAATTAGATTTTTGACCGAAACATGTATAAACTAATGTATAATATATTATAATTTTTTGGCCGAAACTTGCATTTTTAAAAGTTTCATAGAATCTAGTTTTCCTAATGATATTGAGTTTTTTTACATGTACTTCCATCATAACCTTCCCTCTTAACATATATAAATGATTTGAAAAGTCTCGTATTATTTCAAATAATCCCCAATTAAATTTGATTTTTTTCCACCAAAATTAGTGTATAATATACTATGATTTTTGACCGAAACTTGCATTTCGAAAAGTTTCATCGAATCTAATTTCCGGTGATTTTTTGCATGAACTTCCATCACAACCTTCCCTCGTAAAATATATAAATAATATGTGAAGTTTTTTAACATTTCGAACAGTCCCCGATTTAATTTGATTTTTGACCGAAACTAGTATAAACTAGTGATATTATATTATCATTTTTGGGGCGAAACTTGCATTTAGAAAAGTTTCATTGAATCTAGTTTTCAGATGATTATTTTGCATGGACTTCTAGTTTCGTATCATTTCGAACAATCCCCGATTTAATTTGATTTTTGACCAAAACTAGTATAAACTAGTGTATAATATATTATGATTTTTTTGCTGAATCTTGCATTTACAAAAGTTTCATAGAATCAATTTTTCAGTTGATTTTTTTGCATGGACTTCCATCATAACCTTCTCTCTTAACATATATAAATGATCTGAAAAGTCTCGTATCATTTCAAATAGTCCCCAATTAAATTTGATTTTTTTGACCGAAACTATGTATAATATACTATGTTTTTGACCGAAACTTGCATTTCGAAAAGTTTCATATAATCTAATTTTCCGATGTTTTTTTGCACGGACTTCCATCATAACCTTACCTCGTATAATATATAAATGATATGTGAAGTTTCGTATCATTTCGAACAGTTGCCGATTTAATTTGATATTTGACTGAAACTTGTATAAATTAGTGTATAATATATTATGATTTTCTGGCCGAAACTGAATTTCGAAAAGTTTCATGGAATCTAGTTTTCGGATGATTATTTTTGCATAGACTTCTATCTTAACCATCCCACTTAAAATATATAAATGATCTGAAAAGTATTGTATCATTTCAAATAGTCCCCAATTAAATTTGATTTTTTGGACCGAAACTAATGTATAATATTTTATGATTTTTGACCGAAACTTGCATTTTGAAAAGTTTCATAGAATCTAATTTTCCGATGATTTTTTTGCGTGGACTTCCATCATAACGTTCCCTCGTAAAATATATAAATGATATGTGAAGTTTCATATCATTTCAAACAGTACCCGATTTAATTAGATTTTTGACCGAAACATGTATAAACTAGTGTATAATATATTATGAATATTTGGCCGAAACTTGCATTTTTAAAAGTTTCATAGAATCTAGTTTTCCTAATGATATTTTGGCATGGACTTCCATCATAACCTTCCCTCTTAACATATATAAATGATCTGAAAAGTCTCGTATTATTTCAAATAGTCCCCAATTAAATTTGATTTTTTTCTCCGAAATTAGTGTATAATATACTATGATTTTTTACCGAAACTTGCAATTCGAAAAGTTTCATAGAATCAAATTTCCGATGATTTTTTGCATGGACTTCCATCACAACCTTCCCTGGTAAAATATATAAAAGATATGTGAAATTTTTTATCATTTCGAACAGTCCTCGATTTAATTAGATTTTTTTCCGAAACTAGTATAAACTAGTGTATATTATATTATCATTTTTGGGGCGAAACTTGCATTTAGAAAAGTTTCATTGAATCTAGTTTTCAGATGATTATTTTTAATGGACTTCCATCATAACCTTCCTTCTTAACGTATATAAATGATCTGAAAAGTCTCGTATCATTTCAAATAGTCCCCAATTAAATTTGATTTTTTTAGCCGAAACTAGTGTATAATATACTATGATTTTTGACCGAAACCTGCAATTCGAAAAGTTTCATAGAATCTAATTTTTCGATGATTTTTTCCATGGTTTTCCATCATTACCTTCCATCGTAAAATATATAAATGATATGTGAAGTTTTGTATCATTTTGAACAGTACCCGATTTAATTTGATTTTTGACAGAAACTAGTATAAACTAGGGTATAATATATTATGATTTTTTGGCCAAAACTTGCATTTAGAAAAGTTTCATTGAATCAATTTTTCAGATGATTTTTTTGCATGGACTTCCATCATAACCTTCCCTCTTAACATATATAAATGATCTGAAAAGACTCTTATAATTTCAAATAGTCCCCAATTAAATTTGATTTTTTTTACTGAAACTAGTGTATAATATACTATGATTTTTGACCGAAACATGCATTTCGAAAAGTTTCATAGAATCTAATTTTCCGATGATTTTATGCGTGGACTTCCATCATAACCTTCCCTCGTAAAATATATAAATGATATGTGAAGTTTCCTATCATTTCGAACAATCCCCGATTTACTTTGAATTTTGACCAAAACTAGTATAAACAAGTGTTTAATATATTATGATTTTTTTGCTGAAACTTGCATTTAGAAAAGTTTCATTGAATCAATTTTTCAGTTGATTTTTTTGCATGGACTTCCATCATAACCTTCTCTCTTAACATATATAAATGATCTGAAAAGTCTCGTATCATTTCAAATATTCCCCAATTAAATTTGATTTATTTGACTGAAACTATGTATAATATACTATGTTTTTTACCGAAACTTGCATTTCGAAAAGTTTCATAGAATCTAATTTTCCGATGATTTTTTGCATGGACTTCCATATAAACCTTACCTCGTATAATATATAAATGATATGTGAAGTTTCGTATCATTTTGAACAGTTGCTGATTTAATTTGATTTTTGACTGAAACATGTATAAAGTAGTGTATAATATATTATGATTTTCTGGCCGAAACTGAATTTCGAAAAGTTTCATGGAATCTAGTTTTCGGATGATTATTTTTGCATAGACTTCCATCGTAACCATCCCACTTAACATATATAAATGATCTGAAAAGTATCGTATCATTTCAAATAGTCCCCAATTAAATTTGATTTTTTTGACGGAAAACTAATGTATAATATTTTATGATTTTTGACCGAAACATGCATTTTGAAAAGTTTCATAGAATCTAATTTTCTGATGATTTTTTTGCGTGGACTTCCATCATAAGGTTCCCTCGTAAAATATATAAATGATATGTGAAGTTTCGTTCATTTCAAACAGTACCCGATTTAATTAGATTTTTGACCGAAACATGTATAAACTAGTGTATAATATATTATGAAAATTTTCCCGAAACTTGCATTTTTAAAAGTTTCATAGAATCTAGTTTTCCTAATGATATTTTGGCATGGACTTCCATCATAACCTTCCCTCTTAACATATATAAATAATCTGAAAAGTCTCGTATTATTTCAAATAGTTCCCAATTAAATTTGATTTTTTTTCTCCAAAATTAGTGTATAATATACTATGATTTTTTACCGAAACTTGCAATTCGAAAAGTTTCATAGAATCAAATTTCCGATGATTTTTTGCATGGACTTCCATCACAAACTTCCCACGTAAAATATATAAATGATATGTGAAATTATTTATCATTTCGAACAGTCCCCGATTTAATTTGTTTTTTGACCGAAACTAGTATAAACTAGTGTATATTATATTATCATTTTTTGGGCGAAACTTGCATTTAGAAAAGTTTCATTGAATCTAGTTTTCAGATGATTATTTTGCATGGACTTCCATCATAACCTTCCTTCTAAACGTATATAAATGATCTGAAAAGTCTCGTATCATTTCAAATAGTACCCTATTAAATTTAATTTTTTTGGCCGAAACTAGTGTATAGTATACTATGATTTTTGACCGAAATCTGCATTTCGAAAAGTTTCATAGAATCTAATTTTTCGATGATTTTTTCCATGGTTTTCCATCATTACCTTCCATCGTAAAATATATAAATGATATGTGAAGTTTTGTATCATTTCGATCAGTACCCGATTTAATTTGATTTTTGACAGAAACTAGTATAAACTAGTGTATAATATATTATGATTTTTTGGCCGAAACTTGCATTTAGAAAAGTTTCATTGAATCAATTTTTCAGATGATTTTTTTGCATGGACTTCCATCATAACCTTCCCTCATAACATATATAAATGATCTGAAAAGACTCGTATATTTCAAATAGTCCCCAATTAAATTTGATTTTTTTTACTGAAACTAGTGTATAATATACTATGATTTTTGACCGAAACATGCATTTCGAAAAGTTTCATAGAATCTAATTTTCCGATGATTTTATGCATGGACTTCCATCATAACCTTCCCTCGTAAAATATATAAATGATATGTGAAGTTTCCTATCATTTGGAACAATCCCCGATTTAATTTGAATTTTGACCGAAACTAGTATAAACAAGTGTTTAATATATTATGATTTTTTGGCCGAAACTTGCATTTAGAAAAGTTACATAGATTCTAGTTTTCATATGATTTTTTTGCATGGACTTCCATCATAACCTTCCCACTTAACATATATAAATCATCTGAAAAGTCTCGTATCATTTCAAATAGTCCCCAATTAAATTTGATTTTTTTGACCGAAACTATGTATAATATACTATGTTTTTGACCGAAACTTGCATTTCGAAAAGTTTCATAGAATCTAATTTTCCGATGATTTTTTGCATGGACTTCCATCATAACCTTACCTCGTATAATATATAAATGATATGTGAAGTTTCGTATCATTTCGAACAGTTGCCAATTTAATTTGATTTTTGATCGAAACTTGTATAAACTAGTGTATAATATTTTATGATTTTCTGGCCGAAACTGAATTTCGAAAAGTTTCATGGAATCTAGTTTTCGGATGATTATTTTTGAATAGACTTCCATCATAACCATCCCACTTAACATATATAAATGATCTGAAAAGTATCGTATCATTTCAAATAGACCCCAATTAAATTTGATTTTTTTGACCGAAACTAATGTATAATATTTTATGATTTTTGACCGAAACTTGCATTTTGAAAAGTTTCATAGAATCTAATTTTCCGATGATTTTTTTGCGTGGACTTCCATCATAACGTTCCTTCGTAAAATATATAAATGATATGTGAAGTTTCATATCATTCCAAACAGTACCCGAATTAATTAGATTTTTGACCGAAACATGTATAAACTAGTGTATAATATATTATGAATATTTAACCGAAACTTGCATTTTAAAAAGTTTCATAGAATCTAGTTTTCCTAACGATATTTTGGCATGGACTTCCATCATAACCTTCCCTCTTAACATATATAAATGATCTGAAAAGTCTTGTATTATTTCAAATAGTCCCCAATTAAATTTGATTTTTTCTTTCTCTGAAATTAGTGTATAATATACTATGATTTTTTACCGAAACTTGCAATTCAAAAACTTTCATAGAATCAAATTTCTGATGATTTTTTGCATGGACTTCCTTCACAACCTTCCCTCGTAAAATATATAAATGATATGTGAAATTTTTTATCATTTCGAACAGTCCCCGATTTAATTTGATTTTTGTCCGAAACTAGTATAAACTAGTGTATATTATATTATCATTTTTGGGGCGAAAATTGCATTTAGAAAAGTTTCATTGAATCTAGTTTTCAGATGATTATTTTGCATGGACTTCCATCATAACCTTCCTTCTAAACGTATATAAATGATCTGAAAAGTCTCGTATCATTTCAAATAGTCCCCAATTAAATTTGATTTTTTTGGCCGAAACTAGTGTATAATATACTATGATTTTTTACCGAAACCTGCATTTCGAAAAGTTTCATAGAATCTAATTTTTCGATGATTTTTTCCATGGTTTTCCATCATTACCTTCCATTGTAAAATATAAAAATGATATGTGAAGTTTTGTATCATTTCGAACAGTACCCGATTTAATTTGATTTTTGACAGAAACTAGTATAAACTAAGGTATAATATATTATGATTTTTTGGCCAAAACTTGCATTTAGAAAAGTTTCATTGAATCAATTTTTCAGATGATTTTTTTGCATGGACTTCCATCATAACCTTCCCTCTTAACATATATAAATGATCTGAAAAGACTCTTATAATTTCAAATAGTCCCCAATTAAATTTGATTTTTTTTACTGAAACTAGTGTATAATATACTATGATTTTTGACCAAAACATGCATTTCGAAAAGTTTCATAGAATCTAATTTTCCGATGATTTTATGCGTGGACTTCCATCATAACCTTCCCTCGTAAAATATATAAATGATATGTGAAGTTTCCTATCATTTCGAACAATCCCCGATTTACTTTGAATTTTGACCGAAACTAGTATAAACAAGTGTTTGATATATTATGATTTTTTTTGCTGAAACTTGCATTTAGAAAAGTTTCATTAAATCAATTTTTCAGTTGATTTTTTTGCATGGACTTCCATCATAACCTTCTCTCTTAACATATATAAATGATCTGAAAAGTCTCGTATCATTTCAAATAGTCCCCAATTAAATTTGATTTTTTTGACTGAAACTAAGTATAATATACTATGTTTTTGACCGAAACTTGCATTTCGAAAAGTTTCATAGAATCTAATTTTCCGATGATTTTTTGCATGGACTTCCATATAAACCTTACTGTTGCACCCCAAAATTTGCCCTCACAATACAAGACTTTGTGTGCTAAGAAGGTTCACAAGGTTCACAAGGATCACAATACTTACAAGACCTTTTCATGAAGTTCATGAAGTCTACAAGACACTTTATGAGGTCCACAAGGTTCATAAGACCTCCCATGAGGTTCACAAGGTTCACAAGACATCTTATGATGGTTCACAAGGTTCACAAAGTTCACAAATAGTCAGAAGAGTTGACAATTCCCTCAGACAATGCACCTCCTAAGCAGTGCATCCAAAATTAGGGTTTTTGACTTTAATCAGGCTAAATAGACTTCCAAGACTTCTAGTGAGCTTCATAACATCTTATATGTGTCTAAGAATCCCCATGACAAATTTCAAGACTTTTCACAAAGGTTTGCTCAGTCAGATGATCAGATAAGTCAAAATCAGTCAAAGCAGTTAAAAAGTCAAACTGAGGTCAACTGTGGTCAAACCAATGTCAAACTTCATGATTTTTTGCCAACATCAAGTATATGAAGTAAAATTCATCATTTGATCAAGGGTTGATCATGATTCATCAAGGAGGTTTCAGATCATCAAGAATCAGGGGTTTCTAAATTAGGGTTTCCTCATAAAAAGTCAACTGAATTTTGACCAGCCATAACTTTCACATGCTTCATCACCAAGTCTCCATCCAAAGCTCATTTTGAAGGAAATTGAATTCTCTACAACTTTGTGTCTCATAAGCCAAGCCCAAAAATGCTTCATTTGGAAGGTATGAGCTAAGACATTATAGGTCCTTTTGAAAGTCAACAAAAAGTCAACAACTTCAAAAGGGCATAACTTGAGAATGGTAAATGATATGGACATGAAACCAGTGGGGTTGGTTAGAGGACTCTTCAAGATTTCCAAAATGTCCAAGAAAACCCTCATATCATTAAAATTGAAGGATGTGTGCCCTTGCAAAGTTGGGAAAGTTTTGGTTGGTTTATGAAGAAAATGGAGGTTTAAAACTAATCTTTTCTAAATGGGCTTGCCATATGATGACCCAATTCATACCATTACCTCATGCACGACCCAAGTCTCTAAAAATAAGATTTTTTCATCATTTTATTTTATTTATTTTGATTTAATTCATTTAAAATCATTTTAAATTAAAATAAAATAGAAAAGTCAAAGATTTAAAAGGGATTGAGCTTCTAGAAATTCATAAAGGTGATTGGTATCAAAGTGGTAAGAGAATCATGGTGATTGGCTTGAAATAGAAGGTGTTCATACAAGAATATTTGAATTTTAAAGCCTTATCTTTTTGAATCTTTTCTAATCAAATCTTTCACATAATGATCAATTGTTTTGACCTAGAATCATCACACTATAAGTACATAACTTAAACCTAATCATAGAGGACGAAATTCAGCCTCCCAAGAGTAAGTTTCAAAGTTCAAAAATCATCCAAAAATCAATTTTCGGTTTCATTCATTCAAGAGGTTTCAAGGTATTTTGAGGACACAAGAATGTTTCTGAGACATCATAGAATCATTCCCAATGATCATTTGCATCCAAAACATCTCATATCGCATAATCTGAATCCCTCTTGTTCTTGAATTTCATTTTCTTCGATTTTGCTTGTTTAGCTATTATTGATGAATTTTGTTTGTTGACTTGTGATTGTTTGAAGTTTGTGATGGATTCTGGATAGTTTAATTTGAGTTTCATGAACTGAGACGAATTTCACCATGGCTAGGGTTTACGGCCTCCATTAGGGTTTCACTCTCAAGCTAATATAAATCCATTCTAAAAACACAGATCAATGCCAATTTGTCTTTGGATCATGTTTGAACAATTAATTTGGTGAAAATTTATAGTTTTTGTGGTGTATAAGATTCATAGGTCTTGCTGCAAGTTTGGAATTCGCAGGAACATTGGTAGATAAATTCGCAGCAAATATCTTAGGGCTGGAGGAAGAAGATGATGCCCTGCGCGCATGTTCCAGAATTCAAATATTATGCATATTATTTTATGAATTAGTTGCTGTTTTGTTTCACAATTAGTGGCTGGCTCAGTTGGCTAGAGGATACGCGCATAAGGCTTAGGTCCAGGGATCGAATCCTGGCCTCAACAATTTTTTCTTATTTTTCAGTTTAACAATGAAACTTCATATATTATGTATTGTAGTCATCATATGGACAGGCGCGCTCTCCCAGCTGGAATGGTTAATGTATTTGTGTGATGTTCGAAGGTCCTGGGTTCGATCCCCCCAGGCCTTTTGTGTGTTTTTTTATTTTTTTTCATGATATTTCCAGGAACAAAGAACAAAACCAATTGGACCTTTTTTCTTATCACCAAGTGCACGCTGGCCCAGTGGTTGATGTTGTTGGCTGAGTGTAAAGCAGAGGGGTTGGGTTCAATTCCCAGCCAAGGTAAGTTCTCTTTTTCTTTTTCTTTCTATTATTTGTTTTGCTTATTTTAAATATTAATTAATTAAAACTATAATCTTAATTTAGTAAATTCTAATATATATTTCATAAATCAATATAAACCTTAAGATATTTTTTCTAAAACCTAATTTATTTGTTTATTTATAATTTTTTTTTGTTTATATTAATACGTATATATTATACAATTTGTTTATAATTTAAATCTTATATATAAATATGCTTAATATTAAAATTTTGTTAATTATAATTAAATTCCATAAATTGTTTATAATTCAATTTTGTATGTAAATAATTTTTATTATATGTTTAAAAATTGCTAATTTAATTTTTGTAATTATAATTTATTTTCATAATATGTTCATAATTAATTTAATTTTATAATTTACATATAACTTCAAATTTTATAATAATTAGTATAATTGCTTATATTTTCTTATTAATCTTAAGTAATTGTTTATATAAAAATTGATTTTTTTTAATTATTTTTAATATTTTTGCTTATTTCATTATTATTATTATTAATTATGTTTATATGATATTTTATTATTACTAACCACATTGTGATTATTTTTATTATTATTTCACTAACCCAATTATTATTATTATTTATTTATTTTGCTTATTATATTTAATTTTGCCTAATTATTATTATGTAATTGTTCCTTGGTGTAATATGTATTTATAATGTTTATTATTTATATTTTATGCTATGGTTAGTAAATAGGGAGTGTAAATATACTTGTAATTTAAAATTAATTTAGATCATTTAAATTTAAAGATAAATATTAAAATTGTACACTCACACACGTAAGTCGATCTTTGATCGCCATCTCACTTCCTTAGGGATACCTCTCAAGTTGCTTAATCAAAAGGTCAAGTAGGGTGTATAAAGCAAAGTCCCTCATTCCACATCATCTAGTCCCTTAAACAGATAAAAAGATCAAGTCCCTTCGAATGTTGCCTTCGTAATGATCTTGTCCCTTTCGAATAAAGATGATAGTCCCTTCAAAATTGCTTATACACCCCACAGTTGCCTACATAAACAGATGTCCCTTCATTTGTCCCATACATCCAAGGTAATGACTACCTATTCCTTAATAATAGGGATAGTCTTACCATTTAAAGGATTCAAGAACAGAAAAGACTTAAACTTAGGGTAGGTTCCTCATAGTTATTTGCTCACTATTCAAAAACTTTTCAAACACTTCACACATTTCAAACAATCACAATTTAATTTCGAACAATCCTTAATTTAATTTGATTTTTATCCGAAACTTGTATAAACTAGTGTATAATATATTATGGTATTTCGAAAAGTTTCATAGAATCTATTTTTCGGATGATTATTTTTGCATAGACTTCCATCATAACTTTCCCACTTAACATATATAAATGATCTGAAAAGTATCGTATCATTTCAAATAGTTCCCAATTAAATTTCATTTTTTTGACCGAAATTAGTGTATAATATACTATGATTTTTGACCGAAACATGCATTTCGAAAAGTTTCAGAGAATCTAATTTTTCGATGATTTTTTGCATGGACTTCCATCATAACCTTCCCTCTTAACATATATAAATGATCTGAAGAGACTCGTATCATTTCAAATAGTCCCCAATTAAATTTGATTTTTTGACCGAAACTAGTGTATAATATACAATGATTTTTGACCAAAACATCTATTTCGAAAATTTTCATAGAATCTAATTTTCCAATGACTTTATGCGTGGACTTCCATCATAACCTTCCCTTGTAAAATATATAAATGATATGTGAAGTTTTGTATCATTTCGAACAGTCCCCGATTTAAATTGATTTTTGATCGAAACTAGTATAAACTAGTGTGTAATATATTATGATTTTTTTGCTGAAACTTGCATTTAGAAAAGTTTCATAGAATCAATTTTTCAGTTGATTTTCTTGCATGGACTTCCATCATAACCTTCCCTCTTAACATATATAAATGATCTAAAACTTCTCGTATCATTTCAAATAGTCCCAAATTAAATTAAATTTTTTTGACCGAAACTATTGTATAATATACTATGATTTTTGACCGAAACTTGCATTTCGAAAAGTTTCATAGAATCTAATTTTCTTATGATTTTTTGTATGGACTTCCATCATAACCTTCCCTCGTAAAATATATAAATGATATGTGAAGGTTTGTATCATTTCGAACAGTCCCCGATTTAATTTGATTTTTGACCGAAACTTGTATAAACTAGTGTATAATATATTATGATTTTTGGGCCTAAACTTGCATTTAGAAAAGTTTCATTGAATTAAGTTTTCAGATGATATTTTTGCATGGACTTCCATCATAACCTTCCCTCTTAACATATATAAATGATCTGAAATGTCTCGTATCATTTCAAATAGTCCCCAATTAAATTTGATTTTTTTGACCGAAACTAGTGTATAATATACTATAATTTTTTACCGAAACTTGCATTTCGAAAAGTTTCATAGAATCTAATTTTCCGATGATTTTTTGCATGGACTTTCATAACAAACTTACCTAATAAAATATATAAATGATATGTAAAGTTTTGTATAATTTCGAACTGTAGCCGATTTAATTTGATTTTTGACCGAAACTTGTATAAACTAGTGTATAATATATTATGATTTTTTGGCCGAAACTTGCATTTAGAAAAGTTTCATTGAATCAATTTTTCACATGATTTTTTTGCATGGACTTCCATCATAACCTTCCCTCTAAACGTATATTAATTATCTAAAAAGTCTCGTATCATTTCAAATAGTCCCCAATTAAATTTGATTTTTTCGGCCGAAACTAGTGTATAATATACTATGATTTTTGACCGAAACATGCATTTCGAAAAGTTTCATAGAATCTAATTTTTCGATGATTTTTTCCCTGGTTTTCACTCATTACCTTCCCTCGTAAAATATATAAATGATATGTGAAGTTTCATATCATTTCGAACAGTACCCGATTTAATTTGATTTTTGACCGAAACTAGTATAAACTAGTGTATAATATATTATGATTTTTTGACCGAAACTTGCGTTTAGAAAAGTTTCATTGAATCAATTTTTCAGATGATTTTTTTGCATAGACTTCCATCATAACCTTCCCTCTTAACATATATAAATGATCTGAAGAGACTCGTATCATTTCAAATAGTCCCCAATTAAATTTGATTTTTTTGACCGAAACTAGTGTATAATATACTATGATTTTTGACCGAAACATGCATTTCGAAAAGTTTCATAGAATCTAACTTTCTGATGATTTTATGCATGGACTTCCATCATAACCTTCCCTCGTAAAATATATAAATGATATGTTAAGTTTCAAATCATTTCGAACAGTCCCCGATTTAATTTGATTTTTGACCGGAACTAGTATAAACTAGTGTATAATATATTATGATTTTTTTGCTGAATCTTGCATTTAGAAAAGTTTAATAGAATCAATTTTTCAGTTGATTTTTTAACATGGACTTCCATCATAACCTTCCCTCTTAGCATATATAAATGATCTGAAACGTCTCGTATCATTTCAAATAGTCCCCAATTAAATTTGATTTTTTTGTCCGAAACTACTGTATAATATACTATAATTTTTTACCAAAACTTGCATTTCGAAAAGTTTCATAGAATCTAATTTTCCGATGATTTTTTGCATGGACTTCCATTATACCCTTCCCTCGTAAAATAGATAAATGAAATGTAAAGTTTCGTATCATTTTGAACAGTCCCCGATTTAAATTGATTTTTGACCGAAACTAGTATAAACAAGTGTATAATATATTATGATTTTTGGGCTGAAACATGCATTTAGAAAAGTTTTATATATTCTAGTTTTCAGATGATTTTTTTGCTTGGACTTCCATCATAACCTTCCCTCTTAACATATATAAATGTTATGAAAAGTCTCGTATCATTTAAAATAATCCCAATTAAATTTTATTTTTTTGGCCGAAACTAGTGAATAATATACTATGATTTTTGATCGAAACTTGCAATTTGAAAAGTTTCATAGAATCTAAGTTTCCGATGATTTTTTGCATGGACTACCATCATAACCTTCCTTCTTAACATATATAAATGTTCTGAAGAGTATCGTATCATTTCAAATAGTCCCCAATTAAATTTGATTTTTTTGACCGAAACTAGTGTATAATATACTATGATTTTTGAGCGAAACTTGCATTACTAAAAGTTTCATAGAATCTAATTTTCCGATGATTTTATGCATGGACTTCATTCATAACCTTCCCACGTAAAATATATAAATGATATGTGAAGTTTCAAATCATATCAAACAGTCCCCGATTTAATTTCATTTTTGACCGAAACTAGTATAAACTACTGTATATTATACTATGATTTTTTACCGTAACTTGCATTTCGAAAATTTTCATAGAATCTAATTTTCCGATGATTTTTTGCATTGACTTCCATCATAACCTTCCCTCGTGAAATATATAAATGATATGTAAAGATTCGTATCATTTCAAACATTCCCCGATTTAAATTAATTTTTGACCTAAACTTGTATAACTAGTGTATAATATTTTATAATTTTTTGGCCGAAACTTGCATTTAGAAAAGTTTCATAGAATCTAGTTTTCTGATGATTTTTTTGCTTGGACTTCCATCATAACCTTCCCACTTAACATATATAAATGATATTAAAAGTCTCGTATCATTTTAAAGAGTCCCCAATTAAATTTTATTTTTTTGGCCGAAACTAGTGAATAATATACTATGATTTTTGACCGAAACTTGCATTTTGAAAAGTTTCATAGAATCTAATTTTCCGATGATTTTTTGCATGGACTTCCATCATAACCTTATCTCGTAAAATATATAAATAATATGTGAAGTTTTGTATCATTTCGAACAGTAACCGATTTAATTTGATTTTTGACCGAAACATGTTAAACTAGTGTATAATATATTATGATTTTTTGGCTGAAATAGGTATTTCGAAAAGTTTCATAGAATCTAGTTTTCGGATGATTATTTTTGCATAGACTTCCATCATAACCTTCACACTTAACATATATAAATGATCTGAAAAGTATCGTATCATTTCAAATAGTCCCCAACTAAATTTGATTTTTTTGACCGAAACTAGTGTATAATAAATTATGATTTTTGACCGAAACTTGTATTTTGAAAACTTTCATAGAATCTAATTTTCCGATGATTTTTTTGCATGGACTTCCATCATAAACTTCCCTCGTATAATATATAAATGATATGTGAAGTTTCATATCATTTCAAATAGTACCCGATTTAATTAGATTTTTGACTGAAACATGTATAAATTAGTGTATAATATATTTTAATCTTTTGGCCGAAACTTGCATTTCGAAAAGTTTCATAGAATCTAGTTTTCGTGATGATATTTTTGCATGGACTTCCATCATAACCTTACCACTTAACATATATAAATGATCTGAAAAGTCTCGTATCATTTCAAATAGTCCCCAATTAAATTTTTATTTTTTTGACCGAAATTAGTATATAATATACTATGATTTTTGACCGAAACTTGCATTACGAAAAGTGTCATAGAATCTAATTTTTGGAAGATTTTTTCATTCAATTCCATCACAACCTTCCCTCGTAAAATATATAAATAATATGTGAAATTTTGTATCATTTCGAACAGTCCCCGATTTAATTTGATTTTTGACCGAAACTAGTATAAACTAGTGTATATTATATTATCATTTTTTGGGCGAAACTTGCATTTAGAAAAGTTTCAATGAATCTAGTTTTCAGATGATTATTTTGCATGGACTTCCATCATAACCTTCCCTCTAAATGTATATAAATGATCTGAAAAGTCTCGTATCATTTCAAATAGTCCCCAATTAAATTTGATTTTTATGGCCGAAACTAGTGTATAATATACTATGACTTTTGACCGAAACATGCATTTCGAAAGGTTTCATAGAATCTAATTTTTCGATGATTTTTTACATGGTTTTCCATCATTGCCTTCCCTCGTAAAATATATAAATGATATGTGAAGTTTCGTATCATTTCGAACAGTACCCGATTTAATTTGATTTTTGAACCAAACAAATATAAACGAATGTATAACATATTATGATTTTTTGGCCGAAACTTGCATTTAGAAAAGTTTCATTGAATCAATTTTTCAGAGGATTTTTTTGCATGGACTTCCATCATAACCTTCCATCTTAACATATTTAAATGATCTGAAGAGACTCGTATCATTTCAAATAGTCCACAATTAAATTTGATTTTTTTGAATGAAACTAGTGTATAATATACTATGATTTTTAACCGAAACTTGCATTTCGAAAAGTTTCATAGAATCTAATTTTCCGAAGATTTTTTGCATGGACTTCCATCACAACCTTCCCTCGTAAAATATATAAATGATATGTGAAATTTTGTATCATTTCGAACAGTCCTCGATTTAATTTGATTTTTGACCGAAACTAGTATAAACTAGTGTATATTATATTATCATTTTTGGGGCAAAACTTGCATTTAGAAAAGTTTTATTGAATCTAGTTTTCAGATGATTATTTTGCATGGACTTCCATCATAACCTTCCCTCTAAACGTATATAAATGATCTGAAAAGTCTCGTATCATTTCAAATAGTCCCCAATTAAATTTGATTTTTTTGGCCGAAACTAGTGTATAATATACTATGATTTTGACCGAAACATATATTTCGAAAAGTTTCATAGAATCTAATTTTCCGATAATTTATTCCATGGTTTTCCATCATTACCTTCCCTCAAAAATATATAAATGATATGTGAAGGTTCGTATCTTTCGAACAGTAACCGATTTACTTTGATTTTTGAACCAAACTAGTATAAACTAGTGTATAATATATTATGATTTTTTGGCCGAAACTTGCATTTAGAAACGTTTCATTGAATCAATTTTTTAGATGATTTTTTTGCATGGACTTCCATCATAACCTTCCCTCTTAACATATATAAATGATCTAAAGAGACTCGTATCATTTCAAATTGTCCCAAATTAAATTTTATGTTTTTGAACGAAACTAGTGTATAATATACTATGCTTTTTGACCGAAACATGCAATTCGAAAAGTTTCATAGAATCTAATTTTCCGATGATTTTATGCGTAGACTTACATCATAACCTTCCCTCGTAAAATATATAAATGATATGTGGAGTTTCGTATCATTTCGAACAGTCCCCGATTTAATTTGATTTTTGACCGAAACTAGTATAAACTAGTGTGTAACATATTATGATTATTTTGCTGAATCTTGCATTTAGAAAAGTTTAATAGAATCAATTTTTCAGTTGATTTATTTGCATGGATTTCCATCATAACCTTCCCTCTTAACATATATAAATGATCTAAAACGTCTCGTATCATTTCAAATATAATATATAATGATTTTTGACCGAAACTTGCATTTTGAAAAGTTTCATAGAATCTAATTTTCCAATGATTTTTTTGCGTGGACTTCCATCATAACATTCCCTCGTAAAATATATAAATGATATGTGAAGTTTCGTATCATTTCAAACAGTACCCGATTTAATTAGATTTTTGACCGAAACATGTATAAACTAATGTATAATATATTATAATTTTTTGGCCGAAACTTGCATTTTTAAAAGTTTCATAGAATCTAGTTTTCCTAATGATATTGAGTTTTTTTACATGTACTTCCATCATAACCTTCCCTCTTAACATATATAAATGATTTGAAAAGTCTCGTATTATTTCAAATAATCCCCAATTAAATTTGATTTTTTTCCACCAAAATTAGTGTATAATATACTATGATTTTTGACCGAAACTTGCATTTCGAAAAGTTTCATCGAATCTAATTTCCGGTGATTTTTTGCATGAACTTCCATCACAACCTTCCCTCGTAAAATATATAAATAATATGTGAAGTTTTTTAACATTTCGAACAGTCCCCGATTTAATTTGATTTTTGACCGAAACTAGTATAAACTAGTGATATTATATTATCATTTTTGGGGCGAAACTTGCATTTAGAAAAGTTTCATTGAATCTAGTTTTCAGATGATTATTTTGCATGGACTTCTAGTTTCGTATCATTTCGAACAATCCCCGATTTAATTTGATTTTTGACCAAAACTAGTATAAACTAGTGTATAATATATTATGATTTTTTTGCTGAATCTTGCATTTACAAAAGTTTCATAGAATCAATTTTTCAGTTGATTTTTTTGCATGGACTTCCATCATAACCTTCTCTCTTAACATATATAAATGATCTGAAAAGTCTCGTATCATTTCAAATAGTCCCCAATTAAATTTGATTTTTTTGACCGAAACTATGTATAATATACTATGTTTTTGACCGAAACTTGCATTTCGAAAAGTTTCATATAATCTAATTTTCCGATGTTTTTTTGCACGGACTTCCATCATAACCTTACCTCGTATAATATATAAATGATATGTGAAGTTTCGTATCATTTCGAACAGTTGCCGATTTAATTTGATATTTGACTGAAACTTGTATAAATTAGTGTATAATATATTATGATTTTCTGGCCGAAACTGAATTTCGAAAAGTTTCATGGAATCTAGTTTTCGGATGATTATTTTTGCATAGACTTCTATCTTAACCATCCCACTTAAAATATATAAATGATCTGAAAAGTATTGTATCATTTCAAATAGTCCCCAATTAAATTTGATTTTTTTGACCGAAACTAATGTATAATATTTTATGATTTTTGACCGAAACTTGCATTTTGAAAAGTTTCATAGAATCTAATTTTCCGATGATTTTTTTGCGTGGACTTCCATCATAACGTTCCCTCGTAAAATATATAAATGATATGTGAAGTTTCATATCATTTCAAACAGTACCCGATTTAATTAGATTTTTGACCGAAACATGTATAAACTAGTGTATAATATATTATGAATATTTGGCCGAAACTTGCATTTTTAAAAGTTTCATAGAATCTAGTTTTCCTAATGATATTTTGGCATGGACTTCCATCATAACCTTCCCTCTTAACATATATAAATGATCTGAAAAGTCTCGTATTATTTCAAATAGTCCCCAATTAAATTTGATTTTTTTCTCCGAAATTAGTGTATAATATACTATGATTTTTTACCGAAACTTGCAATTCGAAAAGTTTCATAGAATCAAATTTCCGATGATTTTTTGCATGGACTTCCATCACAACCTTCCCTGGTAAAATATATAAAAGATATGTGAAATTTTTTATCATTTCGAACAGTCCTCGATTTAATTAGATTTTTTTCCGAAACTAGTATAAACTAGTGTATATTATATTATCATTTTTGGGGCGAAACTTGCATTTAGAAAAGTTTCATTGAATCTAGTTTTCAGATGATTATTTTTAATGGACTTCCATCATAACCTTCCTTCTAAACGTATATAAATGATCTGAAAAGTCTCGTATCATTTCAAATAGTCCCCAATTAAATTTGATTTTTTTAGCCGAAACTAGTGTATAATATACTATGATTTTTGACCGAAACCTGCAATTCGAAAAGTTTCATAGAATCTAATTTTTCGATGATTTTTTCCATGGTTTTCCATCATTACCTTCCATCGTAAAATATATAAATGATATGTGAAGTTTTGTATCATTTTGAACAGTACCCGATTTAATTTGATTTTTGACAGAAACTAGTATAAACTAGGGTATAATATATTATGATTTTTTGGCCAAAACTTGCATTTAGAAAAGTTTCATTGAATCAATTTTTCAGATGATTTTTTTGCATGGACTTCCATCATAACCTTCCCTCTTAACATATATAAATGATCTGAAAAGACTCTTATAATTTCAAATAGTCCCCAATTAAATTTGATTTTTTTTACTGAAACTAGTGTATAATATACTATGATTTTTGACCGAAACATGCATTTCGAAAAGTTTCATAGAATCTAATTTTCCGATGATTTTATGCGTGGACTTCCATCATAACCTTCCCTCGTAAAATATATAAATGATATGTGAAGTTTCCTATCATTTCGAACAATCCCCGATTTACTTTGAATTTTGACCAAAACTAGTATAAACAAGTGTTTAATATATTATGATTTTTTTGCTGAAACTTGCATTTAGAAAAGTTTCATTGAATCAATTTTTCAGTTGATTTTTTTGCATGGACTTCCATCATAACCTTCTCTCTTAACATATATAAATGATCTGAAAAGTCTCGTATCATTTCAAATATTCCCCAATTAAATTTGATTTATTTGACTGAAACTATGTATAATATACTATGTTTTTTACCGAAACTTGCATTTCGAAAAGTTTCATAGAATCTAATTTTCCGATGATTTTTTGCATGGACTTCCATATAAACCTTACCTCGTATAATATATAAATGATATGTGAAGTTTCGTATCATTTTGAACAGTTGCTGATTTAATTTGATTTTTGACTGAAACATGTATAAAGTAGTGTATAATATATTATGATTTTCTGGCCGAAACTGAATATCGAAAAGTTTCATGGAATCTAGTTTTCGGATGATTATTTTTGCATAGACTTCCATCGTAACCATCCCACTTAACATATATAAATGATCTGAAAAGTATCGTATCATTTCAAATAGTCCCCAATTAAATTTGATTTTTTTGACGGAAAACTAATGTATAATATTTTATGATTTTTGACCGAAACATGCATTTTGAAAAGTTTCATAGAATCTAATTTTCTGATGATTTTTTTGCGTGGACTTCCATCATAAGGTTCCCTCGTAAAATATATAAATGATATGTGAAGTTTCGTTCATTTCAAACAGTACCCGATTTAATTAGATTTTTGACCGAAACATGTATAAACTAGTGTATAATATATTATGAAAATTTTCCCGAAACTTGCATTTTTAAAAGTTTCATAGAATCTAGTTTTCCTAATGATATTTTGGCATGGACTTCCATCATAACCTTCCCTCTTAACATATATAAATAATCTGAAAAGTCTCGTATTATTTCAAATAGTTCCCAATTAAATTTGATTTTTTTTCTCCAAAATTAGTGTATAATATACTATGATTTTTTACCGAAACTTGCAATTCGAAAAGTTTCATAGAATCAAATTTCCGATGATTTTTTGCATGGACTTCCATCACAAACTTCCCACGTAAAATATATAAATGATATGTGAAATTATTTATCATTTCGAACAGTCCCCGATTTAATTTGTTTTTTGACCGAAACTAGTATAAACTAGTGTATATTATATTATCATTTTTTGGGCGAAACTTGCATTTAGAAAAGTTTCATTGAATCTAGTTTTCAGATGATTATTTTGCATGGACTTCCATCATAACCTTCCTTCTAAACGTATATAAATGATCTGAAAAGTCTCGTATCATTTCAAATAGTACCCTATTAAATTTAATTTTTTTGGCCGAAACTAGTGTATAGTATACTATGATTTTTGACCGAAATCTGCATTTCGAAAAGTTTCATAGAATCTAATTTTTCGATGATTTTTTCCATGGTTTTCCATCATTACCTTCCATCGTAAAATATATAAATGATATGTGAAGTTTTGTATCATTTCGATCAGTACCCGATTTAATTTGATTTTTGACAGAAACTAGTATAAACTAGTGTATAATATATTATGATTTTTTGGCCGAAACTTGCATTTAGAAAAGTTTCATTGAATCAATTTTTCAGATGATTTTTTTGCATGGACTTCCATCATAACCTTCCCTCATAACATATATAAATGATCTGAAAAGACTCGTATATTTCAAATAGTCCCCAATTAAATTTGATTTTTTTTACTGAAACTAGTGTATAATATACTATGATTTTTGACCGAAACATGCATTTCGAAAAGTTTCATAGAATCTAATTTTCCGATGATTTTATGCATGGACTTCCATCATAACCTTCCCTCGTAAAATATATAAATGATATGTGAAGTTTCCTATCATTTGGAACAATCCCCGATTTAATTTGAATTTTGACCGAAACTAGTATAAACAAGTGTTTAATATATTATGATTTTTTGGCCGAAACTTGCATTTAGAAAAGTTACATAGATTCTAGTTTTCATATGATTTTTTTGCATGGACTTCCATCATAACCTTCCCACTTAACATATATAAATCATCTGAAAAGTCTCGTATCATTTCAAATAGTCCCCAATTAAATTTGATTTTTTTGACCGAAACTATGTATAATATACTATGTTTTTGACCGAAACTTGCATTTCGAAAAGTTTCATAGAATCTAATTTTCCGATGATTTTTTGCATGGACTTCCATCATAACCTTACCTCGTATAATATATAAATGATATGTGAAGTTTCGTATCATTTCGAACAGTTGCCAATTTAATTTGATTTTTGATCGAAACTTGTATAAACTAGTGTATAATATTTTATGATTTTCTGGCCGAAACTGAATTTCGAAAAGTTTCATGGAATCTAGTTTTCGGATGATTATTTTTGAATAGACTTCCATCATAACCATCCCACTTAACATATATAAATGATCTGAAAAGTATCGTATCATTTCAAATAGACCCCAATTAAATTTGATTTTTTTGACCGAAACTAATGTATAATATTTTATGATTTTTGACCGAAACTTGCATTTTGAAAAGTTTCATAGAATCTAATTTTCCGATGATTTTTTTGCGTGGACTTCCATCATAACGTTCCTTCGTAAAATATATAAATGATATGTGAAGTTTCATATCATTCCAAACAGTACCCGAATTAATTAGATTTTTGACCGAAACATGTATAAACTAGTGTATAATATATTATGAATATTTAACCGAAACTTGCATTTTAAAAAGTTTCATAGAATCTAGTTTTCCTAACGATATTTTGGCATGGACTTCCATCATAACCTTCCCTCTTAACATATATAAATGATCTGAAAAGTCTTGTATTATTTCAAATAGTCCCCAATTAAATTTGATTTTTTCTTTCTCTGAAATTAGTGTATAATATACTATGATTTTTTACCGAAACTTGCAATTCAAAAACTTTCATAGAATCAAATTTCTGATGATTTTTTGCATGGACTTCCTTCACAACCTTCCCTCGTAAAATATATAAATGATATGTGAAATTTTTTATCATTTCGAACAGTCCCCGATTTAATTTGATTTTTGTCCGAAACTAGTATAAACTAGTGTATATTATATTATCATTTTTGGGGCGAAAATTGCATTTAGAAAAGTTTCATTGAATCTAGTTTTCAGATGATTATTTTGCATGGACTTCCATCATAACCTTCCTTCTAAACGTATATAAATGATCTGAAAAGTCTCGTATCATTTCAAATAGTCCCCAATTAAATTTGATTTTTTTGGCCGAAACTAGTGTATAATATACTATGATTTTTTACCGAAACCTGCATTTCGAAAAGTTTCATAGAATCTAATTTTTCGATGATTTTTTCCATGGTTTTCCATCATTACCTTCCATTGTAAAATATAAAAATGATATGTGAAGTTTTGTATCATTTCGAACAGTACCCGATTTAATTTGATTTTTGACAGAAACTAGTATAAACTAAGGTATAATATATTATGATTTTTTGGCCAAAACTTGCATTTAGAAAAGTTTCATTGAATCAATTTTTCAGATGATTTTTTTGCATGGACTTCCATCATAACCTTCCCTCTTAACATATATAAATGATCTGAAAAGACTCTTATAATTTCAAATAGTCCCCAATTAAATTTGATTTTTTTTACTGAAACTAGTGTATAATATACTATGATTTTTGACCAAAACATGCATTTCGAAAAGTTTCATAGAATCTAATTTTCCGATGATTTTATGCGTGGACTTCCATCATAACCTTCCCTCGTAAAATATATAAATGATATGTGAAGTTTCCTATCATTTCGAACAATCCCCGATTTACTTTGAATTTTGACCGAAACTAGTATAAACAAGTGTTTGATATATTATGATTTTTTTTGCTGAAACTTGCATTTAGAAAAGTTTCATTAAATCAATTTTTCAGTTGATTTTTTTGCATGGACTTCCATCATAACCTTCTCTCTTAACATATATAAATGATCTGAAAAGTCTCGTATCATTTCAAATAGTCCCCAATTAAATTTGATTTTTTTGACTGAAACTAAGTATAATATACTATGTTTTTGACCGAAACTTGCATTTCGAAAAGTTTCATAGAATCTAATTTTCCGATGATTTTTTGCATGGACTTCCATATAAACCTTACTGTTGCACCCCAAAATTTGCCCTCACAATACAAGACTTTGTGTGCTAAGAAGGTTCACAAGGTTCACAAGGATCACAATACTTACAAGACCTTTTCATGAAGTTCATGAAGTCTACAAGACACTTTATGAGGTCCACAAGGTTCATAAGACCTCCCATGAGGTTCACAAGGTTCACAAGACATCTTATGATGGTTCACAAGGTTCACAAAGTTCACAAATAGTCAGAAGAGTTGACAATTCCCTCAGACAATGCACCTCCTAAGCAGTGCATCCAAAATTAGGGTTTTTGACTTTAATCAGGCTAAATAGACTTCCAAGACTTCTAGTGAGCTTCATAACATCTTATATGTGTCTAAGAATCCCCATGACAAATTTCAAGACTTTTCACAAAGGTTTGCTCAGTCAGATGATCAGATAAGTCAAAATCAGTCAAAGCAGTTAAAAAGTCAAACTGAGGTCAACTGTGGTCAAACCAATGTCAAACTTCATGATTTTTTGCCAACATCAAGTATATGAAGTAAAATTCATCATTTGATCAAGGGTTGATCATGATTCATCAAGGAGGTTTCAGATCATCAAGAATCAGGGGTTTCTAAATTAGGGTTTCCTCATAAAAAGTCAACTGAATTTTGACCAGCCATAACTTTCACATGCTTCATCACCAAGTCTCCATCCAAAGCTCATTTTGAAGGAAATTGAATTCTCTACAACTTTGTGTCTCATAAGCCAAGCCCAAAAATGCTTCATTTGGAAGGTATGAGCTAAGACATTATAGGTCCTTTTGAAAGTCAACAAAAAGTCAACAACTTCAAAAGGGCATAACTTGAGAATGGTAAATGATATGGACATGAAACCAGTGGGGTTGGTTAGAGGACTCTTCAAGATTTCCAAAATGTCCAAGAAAACCCTCATATCATTAAAATTGAAGGATGTGTGCCCTTGCAAAGTTGGGAAAGTTTTGGTTGGTTTATGAAGAAAATGGAGGTTTAAAACTAATCTTTTCTAAATGGGCTTGCCATATGATGACCCAATTCATACCATTACCTCATGCACGACCCAAGTCTCTAAAAATAAGATTTTTTCATCATTTTATTTTATTTATTTTGATTTAATTCATTTAAAATCATTTTAAATTAAAATAAAATAGAAAAGTCAAAGATTTAAAAGGGATTGAGCTTCTAGAAATTCATAAAGGTGATTGGTATCAAAGTGGTAAGAGAATCATGGTGATTGGCTTGAAATAGAAGGTGTTCATACAAGAATATTTGAATTTTAAAGCCTTATCTTTTTGAATCTTTTCTAATCAAATCTTTCACATAATGATCAATTGTTTTGACCTAGAATCATCACACTATAAGTACATAACTTAAACCTAATCATAGAGGACGAAATTCAGCCTCCCAAGAGTAAGTTTCAAAGTTCAAAAATCATCCAAAAATCAATTTTCGGTTTCATTCATTCAAGAGGTTTCAAGGTATTTTGAGGACACAAGAATGTTTCTGAGACATCATAGAATCATTCCCAATGATCATTTGCATCCAAAACATCTCATATCGCATAATCTGAATCCCTCTTGTTCTTGAATTTCATTTTCTTCGATTTTGCTTGTTTAGCTATTATTGATGAATTTTGTTTGTTGACTTGTGATTGTTTGAAGTTTGTGATGGATTCTGGATAGTTTAATTTGAGTTTCATGAACTGAGACGAATTTCACCATGGCTAGGGTTTACGGCCTCCATTAGGGTTTCACTCTCAAGCTAATATAAATCCATTCTAAAAACACAGATCAATGCCAATTTGTCTTTGGATCATGTTTGAACAATTAATTTGGTGAAAATTTATAGTTTTTGTGGTGTATAAGATTCATAGGTCTTGCTGCAAGTTTGGAATTCGCAGGAACATTGGTAGATAAATTCGCAGCAAATATCTTAGGGCTGGAGGAAGAAGATGATGCCCTGCGCGCATGTTCCAGAATTCAAATATTATGCATATTATTTTATGAATTAGTTGCTGTTTTGTTTCACAATTAGTGGCTGGCTCAGTTGGCTAGAGGATACGCGCATAAGGCTTAGGTCCAGGGATCGAATCCTGGCCTCAACAATTTTTTCTTATTTTTCAGTTTAACAATGAAACTTCATATATTATGTATTGTAGTCATCATATGGACAGGCGCGCTCTCCCAGCTGGAATGGTTAATGTATTTGTGTGATGTTCGAAGGTCCTGGGTTCGATCCCCCCAGGCCTTTTGTGTGTTTTTTTATTTTTTTTCATGATATTTCCAGGAACAAAGAACAAAACCAATTGGACCTTTTTTCTTATCACCAAGTGCACGCTGGCCCAGTGGTTGATGTTGTTGGCTGAGTGTAAAGCAGAGGGGTTGGGTTCAATTCCCAGCCAAGGTAAGTTCTCTTTTTCTTTTTCTTTCTATTATTTGTTTTGCTTATTTTAAATATTAATTAATTAAAACTATAATCTTAATTTAGTAAATTCTAATATATATTTCATAAATCAATATAAACCTTAAGATATTTTTTCTAAAACCTAATTTATTTGTTTATTTATAATTTTTTTTTGTTTATATTAATACGTATATATTATACAATTTGTTTATAATTTAAATCTTATATATAAATATGCTTAATATTAAAATTTTGTTAATTATAATTAAATTCCATAAATTGTTTATAATTCAATTTTGTATGTAAATAATTTTTATTATATGTTTAAAAATTGCTAATTTAATTTTTGTAATTATAATTTATTTTCATAATATGTTCATAATTAATTTAATTTTATAATTTACATATAACTTCAAATTTTATAATAATTAGTATAATTGCTTATATTTTCTTATTAATCTTAAGTAATTGTTTATATAAAAATTGATTTTTTTTAATTATTTTTAATATTTTTGCTTATTTCATTATTATTATTATTAATTATGTTTATATGATATTTTATTATTACTAACCACATTGTGATTATTTTTATTATTATTTCACTAACCCAATTATTATTATTATTTATTTATTTTGCTTATTATATTTAATTTTGCCTAATTATTATTATGTAATTGTTCCTTGGTGTAATATGTATTTATAATGTTTATTATTTATATTTTATGCTATGGTTAGTAAATAGGGAGTGTAAATATACTTGTAATTTAAAATTAATTTAGATCATTTAAATTTAAAGATAAATATTAAAATTGTACACTCACACACGTAAGTCGATCTTTGATCGCCATCTCACTTCCTTAGGGATACCTCTCAAGTTGCTTAATCAAAAGGTCAAGTAGGGTGTATAAAGCAAAGTCCCTCATTCCACATCATCTAGTCCCTTAAACAGATAAAAAGATCAAGTCCCTTCGAATGTTGCCTTCGTAATGATCTTGTCCCTTTCGAATAAAGATGATAGTCCCTTCAAAATTGCTTATACACCCCACAGTTGCCTACATAAACAGATGTCCCTTCATTTGTCCCATACATCCAAGGTAATGACTACCTATTCCTTAATAATAGGGATAGTCTTACCATTTAAAGGATTCAAGAACAGAAAAGACTTAAACTTAGGGTAGGTTCCTCATAGTTATTTGCTCACTATTCAAAAACTTTTCAAACACTTCACACATTTCAAACAAATTTTCAAAACAAAGGTTTATACGCATCCATACATGGGCCATTATAAACTCTTAAGAAAATTTCTATTCACACACTACACATTTCAAAAACATTTTAAAGTGAGCTAAGTAACTAAGAGCCCATGGATAACCATGGATGTAAAGGGTGCTAATACCTTCCCTTTACATAACCTACCCCCCGGACCCAAAAATCTTTTAAAAGGTATTTCCTGTTCTTTTATGCCTTTCCTTTGGATAAAATAAAAGTCGGTGGCGACTCTTGCTATCCGCAACATAACTAAAGTCAGTTCTCCCACCGTGTTACAGAACTGGCGACTCTGCTGGGGATAGTAGTAAAAGAGGGGTACCCTTAGGAATTAGATCATTTTAAAATTGTTTGCCTTGTTTGCTTTATACTTACTTGTTGGGCTCTTATGTGTGAAAGATTCTAACCCGGATCTAGTGTACCTTAGGTAAATGGCAATAGACCAAGGAAACTGTACGGCGTATACCGATATGGTTGATCTGGTGGCCATAGTTAGTGTGACTTCTTGGTTGGTGCTTATGTTCCTTAAGTCAAGTTGAGGATAATATGAGGCTGCCATATGTTGTCAATGCACTAACTAACTTTTAGAACCCTAGTTATCCCATCTTGGCCCTTAGAAAAGTAGTGAGATAACCGGCTTTGGTGAAGACTGAAGTTGGTTGATACTCGATACTACGCTCATTGAGATCCTAAACTTGGAGGGTTTTGGTTGGCAAGTAAGTTGCCTACTGAACAACCACCCTTGTGAAGGATCAATGATATTGAGATCCCTTAGAACCTGGTTACTATTGTAGGACAGGATGAACCAACTAACTTCAGGGGAGGGTACTTACCTTTGAACCTCATGCAAGCCTTTAAACCTAGGGCTATTGTGTGACTTGTTTGTGTGTGCCACATGTTTGTGATTGAGCATAACATCATGACATCATCATGCATCATAAGCATAGCATTTTCACTAACCATTTCAAGGACCAAAGGATTTATCTTTGTTCTTTGTTGTAGGTCATAGCTTCAACTCGTAGAAACACTATCAGGATCAACTTTGTAGGGATACCTGCTAAGCTTAAAGAGTTGGTTTCTCAAGTGTCTGAACACTCCCAGTTCATCAAGAGACATGGTCACCTACTGGATCTAGTCACTTCAGGGTTCAATGAAGACATGATGAGTGTCCTGTTTCAGTTCTTTGATCCTAAGCACCATTGCTTCACATTCCCCGACTACCAGCTGGTTCCCACAATGGAAGAGTTCTCTAAACTTCTGGGTATACTTGTACTTGATCAAAAACCATTCTCAGGCTTGGAAAAAGAGCCTAAACCTGAGGTTATTGCTGCAGCTCTACATCTGAAAAAGTCTGCCATTGTTCTAGAAACGAGAAGCGGAGTTAAGGGTATTCTTGCTAAGGTATTAATGGATAAAGCTCAAGTGTTCTTGAAGGCTATGAGCTATGATGCTTTTGAGGAGATCTTAGCCTTTCTAATTTATGGCTTAGTGTTGTTCCCCAATCCAGATCAGTTCATAGACATTCATGCCATGAACATATTTCTGAGCCACAATCTAGTGCCTACATTGCTTGGAGACATCTTACACTCTCTTCATACTCGTACTACAAGGGCACGAGGGACTCTGATGTGTTGCATACCTTTGCTATCTAGGTGGTTTATTTCTCACCTTCCTCGCTCAGTGATGAAGAATGAGCAAGGGTTCAGGTGGTCCAAGAGGATCATGTCACTCTCGCATTCAGATATTCATTGGTGCTCCAGATCTATGGAGAATGTTACTATATTTGATCGTTGTGGGGAGTTTCCTAATGTGCCACTTCTAGGCATAAGAGGAGGAATTACTTACAACCCTTCTTTAGCTTTACGACAGTTTGGTTACGCTCGGAGTGATGGTCCACATGACATGTTGATTCAGGGTATTGTGTTTGACTATGACAACGATCTTCAAGGGTACCGTCAGAGATTCATACGAGCATGGGGAAAAGTGAACAAGGTTGACAGCAAGACTCTGGAGCCTAAGTACACTATTCCTATGGAAGCTTATCTCAGATGGGTGCAATCTCGTGCTCAGACCCTCATGATGCCATATCCTGCTATCCTGCCAGTTACCATGGAACCTGTTGCTGAAGGAGATACTTCTTATACCATCCTTCACCCAGACATGCCCACTGACATGGAAGATTTACAGAGGTCCTGGATCCAGTTGAAGGAGAAAAGGCATACTTTCGAGGCTCATTACAAAGCAAGCCAAGTAAGAATCCTGGAACTAACAAAGCAACTTCACGAGGAACGGAATCTCAACTCATACCTCAACACAAAGAGGAAACGTCCATGGGAGACTTAAAACCCCATCTCTTGTATTTATTTCATTTCATTTTCTGTAAGCCCAAGAGGCAAAACAAATTTATTACTAATAAAAGTTTACCTTCTTGTTTGTTTAAGCAAATTTAAATCCTGCGGTCCTTGAAAACATTGCATACGCATTCACATTCCATATCATTGCATCACAGGTTTATTGTGCACAGGTTTCTCATCTTCTCGCTGTTTATTTCAGCAATGGCTCTTGAACAAACAGTTAAGGATCTCCAGGCACAAAATGCACAGTTCCAAGAGCTGATCCTGAACTTGTCCAAGGGGCAGGATGAATTGAAGACACTACTGGCCAAGAAGACTAAGAAGACTAGAAGGTCAGGTGGCCTGATCAACATGGGAAGAAGGTTCAGAGGTCCTGTCAAGACCAAAGAACCAGTTGAAGATTATGAGTCTGAAGAGTCTGAAAAAGAGGGAGGCAGTCTCCACAACACTATGGGGGACTCTGATTCTGAGGCTAATTACTACCATGAGCCTAATGAAGACAAATTCAAAATGCTGGTGGATAGAATGGATGCTATGGAGTTGCAGAAGTCTTCTGGGCTGGATTTTGAAGATTTGAGTCTGATATCTGGGGTAGTCATACCCATTGGTTTCAAGGTTCCTACCTTTGTTGTTTATGATGGGGTCTCTTGTCCCAAGCTGCATCTGAGGTCTTATGTCAGAAGAATTCAACCCCACACTGCTGATAAGAAGTTGTGGATCCATTTCTTCCAAGAGAGCTTATCTGGAGCTCAATTGGAATGGTATTATCAGTTGGAGAGTGTCAACATCAGGGATTGGAATGATCTTGCTGAAGCTTTCTATAAGCAGTATCAATACAATGCTGATTTAGCTCCCACTCGCATGCAGCTGCAAAGCATGTCTATGGGTGCCAAAGAAAGTTTCAAGGAGTATGCTCAGAAGTGGACAGATTTAGCTGGAAGAGTACAACCCCCTTTAACTGACAGGGAGTTGGTTGATATGTTCATGTGTACATTGAATGGTCCTTTCTACAGTCATCTCATTGGAAGCTCATCATCTGGCTTCATTGAGTTAATAATGACAGGAGAGCGCGTGGAAAATGGTATAAAGAGTGGCAAGATTCAAGTGGGTACTTCTTCATCAGGTGCTGCAAAGAAGCCTCCCAGTGGAAAGAAAGAGTCCAATGTTGTTTATGGTCAACCGGATCGTAACAGAAGGCATCAGTCTGTGAGTGCAGTTCATATCTCAAATCCAACCCCTACAACAACAGAGCAGCCACAGGGCAACCAACAGAGGGCTAGAAGGCAGTTCACTAAGATCAACATGTCAATGGCTCAGGCATTGCAACATTTGTTGAAGGCTTAACTTATTACTCTGAAAGAGGCTCCTCAGAATCCCAATGTTACCTCTCCCAGGTACAATCCCAATGCACGATGTGCGTATCATTCGAACTGTCAAGGACATGATACTAATAGCTGTTGGGTCTTGAAGAACAAAATTCAAGATATGATTGAGGCTGGAGAGATTGAATTTGACCCTCCGGGTACTCCAAATGTGATTACTGCTCCCATGCCAAATCATGAGAAGACTGTCAGTGCCATTGATAAAGATTCACATATTTCCTCAGTTGCGGATTTGGCTACACCATTGTCTGTTATTAAGAAGAAGTTAGTACAGGCTGGGTTCTTTCCAGGTTGTCGTGAAGATTGTGTCTATTGTGCTTATAGACCAGATAGTTGCTGGAGGTTGAAGGACGAAATTCAACGCCTCATGAATAACTATACCATAGTGTTTGAGAGGATACCACCTTCTGTGGAGAGTATGGTGGATCATATTACTAAAGGTAAGACGATTGAAGAAGTGGATATGGTTGATAAAATGCCGGTCAGGATTACTTCAAAAGGACCTGTCAAAATCACTCATAAGGGTCCAATTAAGATTACTGCTGAAGGCCCTGTGAAGATTGTTGCTGAAACTAGAGTGGCTCCTGCGGTCATTACCACTCCTGGTCATATTCCGTATACTTCTGATAAAGCCGTACCTTGGCATTATGGGTCTGATGTTTATATCCATGGTGTTAAGCAGGAACCATTAGCTTATATGCCTGTTGATGTTGATAATATTGCTGGATCTAGTAAGATCACACGAAGCAGAAGAGTTTTCTCTCCTCCAGTTACTTCCAAGAATACAGTTACTCCAGCTACTACCTCCACTATTGATGCTCGGGGCAAAGGTCCTGTTATTGAACCTGTACCTACTGATGTTCCAGCTGCTGGTGATCTCTCTAAGCAGATGGAAGAAGTACTGAAAATCATTCGCAAGAGTGATTATGACATTGTTGATCAGTTGGGGCATACTCCCTCCAAGATTTCCATGTTGTCTTTGTTGTTATGTTCTGAAGCTCATGCCAAAGCTTTGATTAAGTTTCTGAAGACTGCTCATGTACCCAATGCAATTTCTGTTGACCAGTTTGAGAATTGTGTTGCCCACCTGACCTATGATAATGGGTTAGGTTTCTCTGATGCTGATTTGACCCCTACCAAGAGGGATCATAACAGGGCTCTGCATATCTCAATTGAATGCAGGGGCACTACCCTGTCACATGTATTGATAGACAATGGTTCCTCTCTGAATGTGTTGCCCAAAGAAGTCCTGAATAAGCTGAGTCCTGAAGATGCTGTGCTGAAGCCCAGTAATATAGTGGTGAAGGCTTTTGATGGTTCTAGAAGAGTGGTGCATGGAGAAATTGATCTCCCAATCAAAGTTGGTTCTCAGGTTTCCAATGCTACTTTTTATGTAATGGATATTCGTCCGTCGTATTCTTGTTTGCTGGGACGTCCCTGGATCCATGGGGCAGGTGCTGTAACCTCTACATTACATCAGAAGTTGAGATATCCGGTAGAAGGAAAGGTTGTTACTGTCTATGGAGAGGAAGAATATTTTGTCAGCCATGTGAACACCTTCAAGTATCTGGAAGTGGAAGGTGAATATGTTGAAACTCCGTGTCAGACGTTTGAAGTGGTTCCTTGGATTGTTAATGATTATGAAGCTCCTCCTGTTATCAAAAAAATTCATGTGGTCACCAGAGTACCTCCTACAATGGCCTCCCTTAAAGATGCTAGAGCTGTGGTGGATGAAGGTGGTTGTACTATTTGGGGTCAGCTTCCTGATATTCCATACAAGTCTGACAAATTTGGTTTGGGTTTCACTGCAGAGTCCCAGAAGGCTGTTCGTCGTGCTCGTGTTGTTCGTATCACCAATCAAGGGGTTATGAAGAACCAGATCAATGTTGTGGGTGACTATGATGAAGGCTACAACTTGGATGCTTGGATTTTTCCTACTGTGGGTGCTGGACTCAATAATTGGAAAGCTGAAGATGTTATTCCCATCTCCTTTAGTCAGGAGTAAATACTATTACTGTGTTGTTTTTTTGTTTTGTAATTTCTTGAACAAATAAAACTTTTAAGCCTTGTGCCTTGCCCGGGGCACAATGGTGTGTTTGTTACGGGATGTCATTTCATTTGCATACTTCATTCAATAAAAATCAGTGGACGTTTTGTTTTCGTAAATATTGTGTTCCTTGTCTTTCTTTTCTTTTATTTTTGTTTTATCAGCTATGTGTTCTTACACACACCCACATCACTAAAATGCAGATCCCCATCCACTCTGGATCCTGTTGATAACAGTTCTACTATTGCCAATTATAATTTCGAGAATCCGATCTATCAAGCTGAAGATGGAAATGAGGACGATTGTGAAGTACCTGTAGAGCTTGCTAGGTTGTTACAACAAGAAGAGAAAGCTATACAGCCACATGAAGAGCCAATCGAAGTTGTGAATCTGGGAACTGAAGAAAACAGGAAAGAGGTCAAGATAGGGGCTGAACTAGAGGACAATGTCAAGAGCAGATTGATTCAAATGTTACGTGACTATGTGGAGATCTTTGCTTGGTCTTATGAAGATATGCCAGTGTTGGATACAGACATTGTGGTTCACCGTTTACCAGTGAAAGAAGATTGTCATCCAAAGAAGCAGAAGGTTCGTCGTATGCGTCCTGAAATGTCAGAGAAGATCAAGGCATAGGTAATGAAACAGTTCGATGCAGGGTTCTTAGTTGTGACTTCTTATCCTCAGTGGGTTGCAAATGTGGTACCAGTACCTAAGAAAGATGGTAAGGTATGTATGTGTGTAGACTACAGGGATTTGAACAAGGCCAGCCACAAAGATGACTTTCCACTTCCTCATATTGATGTTCTGGTAGACAACACTGCTCAGCATAAGATATTCTCTTTTATGGATGGTTTCTCTGGTTACAATCAGATCAAGATGGCACCTGAAGATATGGAGAAGACAACATTTGTTACACAGTGGGGCACTTTTTGTTATAAGGTGATGCCATTTGGTTTAAAGAATGCAGGGGAAACATATCAGCATGCTATGGTGGCTTTGTTTCATGATATGATTCATCATGAGATAGAGGTGTATGTGGATGATATGATAGCCAGGTCCCAGAATGAAGAGCAACACCTTGATCATCTGCACAAGTTGTTTGAGAGATTGAAGAAATACAAGTTGAGATTGAACCCAAACAAGTGTACCTTTGGAGTTAGATCTGGTAAACTCCTGGGTTTCATCGTTAGTGGAAAAGGTATTGAAGTGGATCCTGCAAAAGTGAAAGCTATACGAGAGATGCCAGCTCCCCGTACTGAGAAGGAAGTTAGAGGTTTCTTGGGACGATTGAATTACATTGCAAGATTTATTTCCCAATTAACAGCTACCTGTGAGCCAATCTTCAAGTTATTGAAGAAAGATCAGGTGATGGAGTGGAATGATGAGTGCCAGACAGCCTTTGATGAAATCAAGAAGTATCTGCTAGAACCACCAATTTTGATGCCACCAGTTGATGGAAGACCCTTGATTATGTACTTAACAGTGTTAGACAATTCAATGGGGTGTGTCTTGGGGCAACATGACGAGTCTGGTCGAAAAGAGCAGGCAATATACTACCTTAGCAAAAAGTTTACCGACTGTGAAACAAGATACTCACTGCTCGAGAAAACTTGCTGCGCTTTGGTATGGGCTGCTCGCCGACTAAGACAGTATATGTTGACTCATACTACCTTATTGATTTCGAAGATGGATCCAATCAAGTACATATTCGAGAAACCTGCTCTCTCCGGAAGAATAGCAAGATGGCAAATGATCTTAACAGAATATGACATACAGTATACTACTCAGAAAGCCATTAAAGGAAGTGTTGTTGCTGATCACTTGGCTCATCAAGCAGTGGATGATTACCAGTCAATGAGTTTTGAGTTCCCTGACGAAGACATTATGATTATTACCAAAGAGCCTGGACAATATGACGGACCTAAACAAGGATCCCGATGGACTATGGTTTTTTATGGTGCCTCTAATGCACTTGGTAATGGTGTTGGTGTTGTGATCAGTTCCCCTGAAGGTTGTCATACCCCGATTACTGCCAGACTTTGCTTCTATTGTACCAATAACATGGCTGAGTATGAGGCATGTATCCTGGGTATTAAAGCTGCTATTGACATGAAGATACGGTTCCTTGATGTGTATGGAGATTCAGCCCTGGTAGTAAGTCAGATTAAAGGGGATTGGGATACCAAGCATGATAACCTCATTCCTTACAGAGAGCATGTGTTGTCTTTGATCCCACATTTCAAAGAGATTACCTTTGGACATATTCCACGAAGAGAAAATCAGTTGGCAGATGCATTAGCCACCATGGCATCCATGTTTGAGATCAGTTGGGATGATGAAGCTCCCAAGATTACTATTGATAGATTTGAGAAGCCTGCATACTGCAATGAGATTGACACAGAAGGGGCAGAGGAGAAGCCTTGGTTCTATGAAGTAAAAAGATATCTTGAAGCTCAGGAGTTCCCTGAAGGGGCGTCTGTCAAAGATAGGAAGTTTCTGAGAAGATTTTCTGCTAAATTCTTTTTGAGTAATGGGATTTTGTACAAGCGCAATCATGATTCAACTTTGCTTCGTTGTGTGGATAAGAAGGAAGCAACAGAAATTATGGAAGACATGCATGATGGGATCTTTGGCACTCATTCTAGTGGTCATACTATGGCAAAGAAGATATTGAGAGCAGGTTATTATTGGTCTACCATGGAAGCTGACTGCTATCAACATTCCAGAACATGCCACAAGTGTCAAATCTATGCTGATAAAGTGCATATACCTCCATCACCATTGAATGTGTTGACTGCTCCTTGGCCTTTTGCCATGTGGGGCATTGATATGATTGGTGAGATCAAGCCTACTGCTTCTAATGGACATCGTTTCATCTTAGTTGCTATTGATTACTTTACAAAATGGGTGGAGGCAGCTTCATTTGCATCTGTTACTAAGAATGTTGTGGCTCGATTCATCAAGAATAATCTCATATGTAGGTATGGTATCCCTGAAAGGATTATTACTGACAATGGCTCTAATCTGAACAACACCATGATTATTGATCTCTGCACGCAGTTCAAGATTAAGCATCACAACTCTTCTCCGTATCGTCCAAAGATGAATGGGGCAGTAGAAGCTGCTAATAAGAACATTAAGAAGATTGTACAGAAGATGACTATTACTTACAAGGATTGGCATGAGATGTTACCATTTTCTCTTCATGGTTATCGTACTACAATACGTACTTCAACAGGGGCAACCCCATTCTCCTTAGTCTATGGCATGGAAGTAGTCCTGCCCATTGAAGTTCAGATTCCCTCCTTAAGAATTATGAAGGATGCAGGCTTGGATGAAGATGAGTGGATTCAGACCCGACTTGACCAGATAAATTTGATTGATGAGAAGAGGTTAGCAGCTATTTGTCATGGCCAGATGTACCAGAAACGAATGATCAAAGCTTTTAACAAGAAGGTTAAGCCAAAGGTATATCAGGCTGGTGATTTGGTAATCAAGCGTATCATATTACCACAGGGTGATCCTAGAGGCAAGTGGACTCCAACATATGAAGGACCATTTGTGGTCAAAACAGTGTTTTCAGGAGGTGCCATGATACTTACTACTATGGATGGTGAAGACTTCCTACAGCCTATAAACGCAGACATAGTTAAAAAATACTACGCATAAAAAGAGATCTGCTAGGTTGACAGGCCTAGGCAAAAATAAGGGCATCCCGGCAAACCAAAAGGGTTTGGGCAAAAATTAGGGATATATATAAAAAGATGTACACCCGGTAAGTCGAAAACCTGAAAAGGCGGCTTGGGCAAAAAAGGGTATCCCGGTGGATTGAAAACCTGAAAGGGCAATCCAGGCAAAAGTTAGGGATTAAAAGCGTATGACTATGTCTCGTTTGGATCACCCATGAAACTGCAACCAGTTGTGTTACTTACTCAAGCTCGAACAGATAAAGCTCAATCCAATCGTTTCCGTCTCAACAGCAGAAGATGAGATACTTGAAGATAATGGCAATAGTAGAATTGAAACTCAATAGGATTATTTCTCACATAGCTGATTTTCTTTGTTTTGTAAAAAAAAAATAAAAAATAAAAAAAAAATAAAATAAAATTTACGACGAATTCCTCTTACTAGGATTTCTGTCCCCTTGTACAAACTTACCCATGTATGGGTCACCTTTTGATATGAATAAAATTCCATCTTTAAATCCGGATTTACTTTTACCCTATTTACATAAGCGAAACGTCCATTGGTTGTGTTTGAATGTATGTATGCTTTTGAATATGATTAATGTTTACCAAAAATGCATTAATGCTTAATATGATTGATGTTTACCAGAAATGCATGAAAATGCAGTAATAGTATTTACTAAGGACGAACGAGGGAAGGATTTCAACGAAGCTTCGCCGGTTCATCTTTACAAGACAGTTACAAACCCTCAGTAGGACAAATCCATCTTCATAAAGTCACATCTCCCCTGGAATTTATATCCATCTCTTTTATCCTCATACGAATATTCGGGAATTTACTTTCCAATAGGAGTACGACAAACGAAGGCGGGAGGTTATTTATACCCTACTATCCCCACTCAAGCATGTTCAACTAGTCATCTGTATCACTCTATGCACTGGTGAGTGCAAATTTTTAGGCTTTTGTGTTCAATCCCCTTCAACCTTCCAGGTCACGACTGGAAAATATACCAATCTAACCCCTCAGGTTTTAGAAAATTGAACAGGGGCAGCTGTTGCACCCCAAAATTTGCCCTCACAATACAAGACTTTGTGTGCTAAGAAGGTTCACAAGGTTCACAAGGATCACAATACTTACAAGACCTTTTCATGAAGTTCATGAAGTCTACAAGACACTTTATGAGGTCCACAAGGTTCACAAGACCTCCCATGAGGTTCACAAGGTTCACAAGACATCTTATGATGGTTCACAAGGTTCACAAAGTTCACAAATAGTCAGAAGAGTTGACAATTCCCTCAGACAATGCACCTCCTAAGTAGTGCATCCAAAATTAGGGTTTTTGACTTTAATCAGGCTAAATAGACTTCCAAGACTTCTAGTGAGCTTCATAACATCTTATATGTGTCTAAGAATACCCATGACAAATTTCAATACTTTTCACAAAGGTTTGCTCAGTCAGATGATCAGATAAGTCAAAATCAGTCAAAGCAGTTAAAAAGTCAAACTGAGGTCAACTGTGGTCAAACCAAAGTCAAACTTCATGATTTTTTGCCAACATCAAGTATATGAAGTAAAATTCATCATTTGATCAAGGGTTGATCATGATTCATCAAGGAGGTTTCAGATCATCAAGAATCAGGGGTTTCTAAATTAGGGTTTCCTTAGTAAAAGTCAACTGAATTTTGACCAGCCATAACTTTCACATGCTTCATCACCAAGTCTCCATCCAAAGCTCATTTTGAAGGAAATTGAATTCTCTACAACTTTGTGTCTCACAAGCCAAGCCCAAAAATGCTTCATTTGGAAGGTATGAGCTAAGACATTATAGGTCCTTTTGAAAGTCAACAAAAAGTCAACAACTTCAAAAGGGCATAACTTGAGAATGGTAAATGATATGGACATGAAACCAGTGGGGTTGGTTAGAGGACTCTTCAAGCTTTCCAAAATGTCCAAGAACACCCTCATATCATTAAAATTGAAGGATGTGTGCCCTTGCAAAGTTGGGAAAGTTTTGGTTGGTTTATGAAGAAAATGGAGGTTTAAAACTAATCTTTTCTAAATGGGCTTGCCATATGATGACCCAATTCATACCATTACCTCATGCACGACCCAAGTCTCAAAAAATAATATTTTTTCATCATTTTATTTATTTTGATTTAATTCATTTAAAATCATTTTAAATTAAAATAAAATAGAAAAGTCAAAGATTTAAAAGGGATTGAGCTTCTAGAAATTCATAAAGGTGATTGGTATCAAAGTGGTAAGAGAATCATGGTGATTGGCTTGAAATAGAAGGTGTTCATACAAGAATATTTGAATTTTAAAGCCTTATCTTTTTGAATCTTTTCTAATCAAATCTTTCACATAATGATCAATTGTTTTGACCTAGAATCATCACACTATAAGTACATAACTTAAACCTAATCATAGAGGACGAAATTCAGCCTCCCAAGAGTAAGTTTCAAAGTTCAAAAATCATCCAAAAATCAATTTTCGGTTTCATTCATTCAAGAGGTTTCAAGGTATTTTGAGGACACAAGAATGTTTCTGAGACATCATAGAATCATTCCCAATGATCATTTGCATCCAAAACATCTCATATCGCATAATCTGAATCCCTCTTGTTCTTGAATTTCATTTTTTTCGATTTTGCTTGTTTAGCTATTATTAATGAATTTTGTTTGTTGACTTGTGATTGTTTGAAGTTTGTGATGGATTCTGGATAGTTTAATTTGAGTTTCATGAACTGAGACGAATTTCACCATGGCTAGGGTTTACGGCCTCCATTAGGGTTTCACTCTCAAGCTAATATAAATTCATTCTAAAAACACAGATCAATGCCAATTTGTCTTTGGATCATGTTTGAACAATTAATTTGGTGAAATTTTACAGTTTTTGTGGTGTATAAGATTCATAGGTCTTGCTGCAAGTTTGGAATTCGCAGGAACATTGGTAGATAAATTCGCAGCAAATATCCTAGGGCTGGAGGAAGAAGATGATGCCCTGCGCGCGTGTTCCAGAATTCAAATATTATGCATATTATTTTATAAATTAGTTGCTGTTTTGTTTCACAATTAGTGGCTGGCTCAGTTGGCTAGAGGATACGCGCATAAGGCTTAGGTCCAGGGATCGAATCCTGGCCTCAACAATTTTTTCTTATTTTTCAGTTTAACAATGAAACTTCATATATTATGTATTGTAGTCATCATATGGACAGGCGCGCTCTCCCAGCTGGAATGGTTAATGTATTTGTGTGATGTTTGAAGGTCCTGGGTTCGATCCCCCCAGGCCTTTTGTGTGTTTTTTTATTTTTTTTCATGATATTTCCAGGAACAAAGAACAAAACCAATTGGACCTTTTTTCTTATCACCAAGTGCACGCTGGCCCAGTGGTTGATGTTGTTGGCTGAGTGTAAAGCAGAGGGGCTGGGTTCAATTCCCAGCCAAGGTAAGTTCTCTTTTTCTTTTTCTTTCTATTATTTGTTTTGCTTATTTTAAATATTAATTAATTAAAACTATAATCTTAATTTAGTAAATTCTAATATATATTTCATAAATCAATATAAACCTTAAGATATTTTTTCTAAAACCTAATTTATTTGTTTATTTATAATTTTTTTTTTGTTTATATTAATACGTATATATTATACAATTTGTTTATAATTTAAATCTTATATATAAATATGCTTAATATTAAAATTTTGTTAATTATAATTAAATTCCATAAATTGTTTATAATTCAATTTTGTATGTAAATAATTTTTATTATATGTTTAAAAATTGCTAATTTAATTTTTGTAATTATAATTTATTTTCATAATATGTTCATAATTAATTTAATTTTATAATTTACATATAACTTCAAATTTTATAATAATTAGTATAATTGCTTATATTTTCTTATTAATCTTAAGTAATTGTTTATATAAAAATTGATTTTTTTTAATTATTTTTAATATTTTTGCTTATTTCATTATTATTATTATTAATTATGTTTATATGATATTTTATTATTACTAACCACATTGTGATTATTTTTATTATTATTTCACTAACCCAATTATTATTATTATTTATTTATTTTGCTTATTATATTTAATTTTGCCTAATTATTATTATGTAATTGTTCCTTGGTGTAATATGTATTTATAATGTTTATTATTTATATTTTATGCTATGGTTAGTAAATAGGGAGTGTAAATATACTTGTAATTTAAAATTAATTTAGATCATTTAAATTTAAAGATAAATATTAAAATTGTACACTCACACACGTAAGTCGATCTTTGATCGCCATCTCACTTCCTTAGGGATACCTCTCAAGTTGCTTAATCAAAAGGTCAAGTAGGGTGTATAAAGCAAAGTCCCTCATTCCACATCATCTAGTCCCTTAAACAGATAAAAAGATCAAGTCCCTTCGAATGTTGCCTTCGTAATGATCTTGTCCCTTTCGAATAAAGATGATAGTCCCTTCAAAATTGCTTATACACCCCACAGTTGCCTACATAAACAGATGTCCCTTCATTTGTCCCATACATCCAAGGTAATGACTACCTATTCCTTAATAATAGGGATAGTCTTACCATTTAAAGGATTCAAGAACAGAAAAGACTTAAACTTAGGGTAGGTTCCTCATAGTTACTTGCTCACTATTCAAAAACTTTTCAAACACTTCACACATTTCAAACAAATTTTCAAAACAAAGGTTTATACGCATCCATACATGGGCCATTATAAACTCTTAAGAAAATTTCTATTCACACACTACACATTTCAAAAACATTTTAAAGTGAGCTAAGTAACTAAGAGCCCATGGATAACCATGGATGTAAAGGGTGCTAATACCTTCCCTTTACATAACCTACCCCCCGGACCCAAAAATCTTTTAAAAGATCTTTCCTGTTCTTTTATGCCTTTCCTTTGGATAAAATAAAAGTCGGTGGCGATTCTTGCTATCCGCAACATAACTAAAGTCAGTTCTCCCACCGTGTTACACTTACCTCGTATAATATATAAATGATATGTGAAGTTTCGTATCATTTTGAACAGTTGCTGATTTAATTTGATTTTTGACCGAAACTTGTATAAACTAGTGTATAATATATTATGATTTTCTGGCCGAAACTGAATTTCGAAAAGCTTCATGGAATCTAGTTTTCGGATGATTATTTTTGCATAGACTTCCATCATAACCATCCCACTTAGCATATATAAATGAACTGAAAAGTATCGTTTCATTTCAAATAGTCCCCAATTAAATTTGATTTTTTTGACGGAAAACTAATGTATAATATTTTATGATTTTTGACCGAAACTTGCATTTTGAAAAGTTTCATAGAATCTAATTTTCTGATGATTTTTTTGCGTGGACTTCCATCATAACGTTCCCTCGTAAAATATATAAATGATATGTGAAGTTTCGTTCATTTCAAACAGTACCCGATTTAATTAGATTTTTGACCGAAACATGTATAAACTAGTGTATAATATATTATGAAAATTTTCCCGAAACTTGCATTTTTAAAAGTTTCATAGAATCTAGTTTTCCTAATGATATTTTGGCATGGACTTCCATCATAACCTTCCCTCTTAACATATATAAATAATCTGAAAAGTCTCGTATTATTTCAAATAGTCCCCAATTAAATTTGATTTTTTTCTCCGAAATTAGTGTATAATATACTATGATTTTTTACCGAAACTTGCAATTCAAAAAGTTTCATAGAATCAAATTTCCGATGATTTTTTGCATGGACTTCCATCACAACCTTCCCTCGTAAAATATATAAATGATATGTGAAATTATTTATCATTTCGAACAGTCCCCGATTTAATTTGATTTTTGACCGAAACTAGTATAAACTAGTGTATATTATATTATCATTTTTTGGGCGGAACTTGCATTTAGAAAAGTTTCATTGAATCTAGTTTTCAGATGATTATTTTGCATGGACTTCCATCATAACCTTCCTTCTAAACGTATATAAATGATCTGAAAAGTCTCGTATCATTTCAAATAGTCCCCAATTAAATTTGATTTTTTTGGCCGAAACTAGTGTATAGTATACTATGATTTTTGACTGAAACCTGCATTTCGAAAACTTTCATAGAATCTAATTTTTCGATGATTTTTTCCATGGTTTTCCATCATTACCTTCCATCGTAAAATATATAAATGATATGTGAAGTTTTGTATCATTTCGAACAGTACCCGATTTAATTTGATTTTTGACAGAAACTAGTATAAACTAGTGTATAATATATTATGATTTTTTGGCCGAAACTTGCATTTAGAAAAGTTTCATTGAATCAATTTTTCAGATGATTTTTTTGCATGGACTTCCATCATAACCTTCCCTCTTAACATATATAAATGATCTGAAAAGACTCGTATAATTTCAAATAGTCCCCAATTTAATTTGATTTTTTTTACTGAAACTAGTGTATAATATACTATGATTTTTGACCGAAACATGCATTTCGAAAAGTTTCATAGAATATAATTTTCCGATGATTTTATGCATGGACTTCCATCATAACCTTCCCTCGTAAAATATATAAATGATATGTGAAGTTTCCTATCATTTCGAACAATCCCCGATTTAATTTGAATTTTGACCGAAACTAGTATGAACAAGTGTTTAATATATTATGATTTTTTTGCTGAAACTTGCATTTAGAAAAGTTTCATAGAATCAATTTTTCAGTTGATTTTTTTGCATGGACTTCCATCATAACCTTCTCTCTTAACATATATAAATGATCTGAAAAGTCTCGTATCATTTCAAATAGTCCCCAATTAAATTTGATTTTTTTGACCGAAACTATGTATAATATACTATGTTTTTGACCGAAACTTGCATTTCGAAAAGTTTCATAGAATCTAATTTTCCGATGATTTTTTGCATGGACTTCCATCATAACCTTACCTCGTATAATATATAAATGATATGTGAAGTTTCGTATCATTTCGAACAGTTGCCGATTTAATTTGATTTTTGATCGAAACTTGTATAAACTAGTGTATAATATATTATGATTTTCTGGCCGAAACTGAATTTCGAAAAGTTTCATGGAATCTAGTTTTCGGATGATTATTTTTGCATAGACTTCCATCATAACCATCCCACTTATCATATATAAATGATCTGAAAAGTATCGTATCATTTCAAATAGTCCCCAATTAAATTTGATTTTTTTGACCGAAACTAATGTATAATATTTTATGATTTTTGACCGAAACTTGCATTTTGAAAAGTTTCATAGAATCTAATTTTCCGATGATTTTTTTGCGTGGACTTCCATCATAACGTTCCCTCGTAAAATATATAAATGATATGTGAAGTTTCATATCATTCCAAACAGTACCCGATTTAATTAGATTTTTGACCGAAACATGTATAAACTAGTGTATAATATATTATGAATATTTGGCCGAAACATGCATTTTTAAAAGTTTCATAGAATCTAGTTTTCCTAACGATATTTTGGCATGGACTTCCATCATAACCTTCCCTCTTAACATATATAAATGATCTGAAAAGTCTTGTATTATTTCAAATAGTCCCCAATTAAATTTGATTTTTTTTCCTCTGAAATTAGTGTATAATATACTATGATTTTTTTACCGAAACTTGCAATTCAAAAAGTTTCATAGAATCAAATTTCCGATGATTTTTTGCATAGACTTCCATCACAACCTTCCCTCATAAAATATATAAATGATATGTGAAATTTTTTATCATTTCGAACAGTCCCCGATTTAATTTGATTTTTGTCCGAAACTAGTATAAACTAGTGTATATTATATTATCATTTTTGGGGCGAAAATTGCATTTAGAAAAGTTTCATTGAATCTAGTTTTCAGATGATTATTTTGCATGGACTTCCATCATAACCTTCCTTCTAAACGTATATAAATGATCTGTAAAGTCTCGTATCATTTCAAATAGTCCCCAATTAAATTTGATTTTTTTGGCCGAAACTAGTGTATAATATACTATGATTTTTGACCGAAACCTGCATTTCGAAAAGTTTCATAAAATCTAATTTTTCGATGATTTTTTCCATGGTTTTCCATCATTACCTTCCATCGTAAAATATATAAATGATATGTGAAGTTTTGTATCATTTCGAACAGTACCCGGTTTAATTTCATTTTTGACAGAAACTAGTATAAACTAGGGTATAATATATTATGATTTTTTGGCCAAAACTTGCATTTAGAAAAGTTTCATTGAATCAATTTTTCAGATGATTTTTTTGCATGGACTTCCATCATATCCTTCCCTCTTAACATATATAAATGATCTGAAAAGACTCGTATAATTTCAAATAGTCCCCAATTAAATTTGATTTTTTTTACTGAAACTAGTGTATAATATACTATGATTTTTGACCGAAACATGCATTTTGAAAAGTTTCATAGAATCTAATTTTCCGATGATTTTCTGCGTGGACTTCCATCATAACCTTCCCTCGTAAAATATATAAATGATATGTGAAGTTTCCTATCATTTCGAACAATCGTCGATTTAATTTGAATTTTGACCGAAACTAGTATAAACAAGTGTTTGATATATTATGATTTTTTTGCTGAAACTTGCATTTAGAAAAGTTTCATAGAATCAATTTTTCAGTTGATTTTTTTGCATGGACTTCCATCATAACCTTCTCTCTTAACATATATAAATGATCTGAAAAGTCTCGTATCATTTCAAATATTCCCTAATTAAATTTTATTTTTTTGACCGAAACTATGTATAATATACTATGTTTTTTTACCCAAACTTGCATTTCGAAAAGTTTCATAGAATCTAATTTTCCGATGATTTTTTGCATGGACTTCCATCATAACCTTACCTCGTATAATATATAAATGATATGTGAAGTTTCGTATCATTTTGAACAGTTGCCGATTTAATTTGATTTTTGACCGAAACTTGTATAAACTAGTGTATAATATATTATGATTTTCTGGCCGAAACTGAATTTCGAAAAGTTTCATGGAATCTAGTTTTCGGATGATTATTTTTGCATAGACTTCCATCATAACCATCCCACTTAACATATATAAATGATCTGAAAAGTATCGTATCATTTCAAATAGTCCCCAATTAAATTTGATTTTTTTGACCGAAACTAATGTATAATATTTTATGATTTTTGACCGAAACTTGCATTTTGAAAAGTTTCATAGAATCTAATTTTCCGATGATTTTTTTGCGTGGACTTCCATCACAACGTTCCCTCGTAAAATATATAAATGATATGTGAAGTTTCGTATCATTTCCAACAGTACCCGATTTAATTAGATTTTTGACCGAAACATGTATAAACTAGTGTATAATATATTATGAATATTTGGCCGAAACTTGCATTTTTAAAAGTTTCATAGAATCTAGTTTTCCTAATGATATTTTGGCATGGACTTCCATCATAACCTTCCCTCTTAACATATATAAATGATCTGAAAAGTCTCGTATTATTTCAAATAGTCCCCAATTAAATTTGATTTTTTTTCCTCCGAAATTAGTGTATAATATACTATGATTTTTTACCGAAACTTGCAATTCGAAAAGTTTCATAGAATCAAATTTCCGATGATTTTTTGCATGGACTTCCATCAGAACCTTCCCTCGTAAAATATATAAATGATATGAGAAATTTTTTATCATTTCGAACAGTCCCCGATTTAATTTGATTTAGTCCGAAACTAGTATAAACTAATGTATATTATATTATCATTTTTGGGGCGAAACTTGCATTTAGAAAAGTTTCATTGAATCTAGTTTTCAGATGATTATTTTGCATGGACTTCCATCATAACCTTCCTTCTAAACGTATATAAATGATCTGAAAAGTCTTGTATCATTTCAAATAGTCCCCAATTAAATTTGACTTTTTTGGCCGAAACTAGTGTATAGTATACTATGATTTTTGACCGAAACCTGCATTTCGAAAAGTTTCATAGAATCTAATTTTTCGATGATTTTTTCCATGGTTTTCCATCATTACCTTCCATCGTAAAATATATAAATGATATGTGAAGTTTTGTATCATTTCGAACAGTACCCGATTTAATTTGATTTTTGACAGAAACTAGTATAAACTAGGGTATAATATATTATGATTTTTTGGCCAAAACTTGCATTTAGAAAAGTTTCATTGAATCAATTTTTCAGATGATTTTTTTGCATGGACTTCCATCATAACCTTCCCTCTTAACATATATAAATGATCTGAAAAGACTCGTATAATTTCAAATACTCCCCAATTAAATTTGATTTTTTTACTGAAACTAGTGTATAATATACTATCATTTTTGACCGAAACATGCATTTCGAAAAGTTTCATAGAATCTAATCTTCCGATGATTTTATGCGTGGACTTCCATCATAACCTTCCCTCGTAAAATATATAAATGATATGTGAAGTTTCCTATCATTTCGAACAATCCCCGATTTAATTTGAATTTTGACCGAAACTAGTATAAACAAGTGTTTGATATATTATGATTTTTTTGCTGAAACTTGCATTTAGAAAAGTTTCATAGAATCAATTTTTCAGTTGATTTTTTTGCATGGACTTCCATCATAACCTTATCTCTTAACATATATAAATGATCTGAAAAGTCTCGTATCATTTCAAATAGTCCCCAATTAAATTTGATTTTTTTGACCGAAACTATGTATAATATACTATGTTTTTGACCGAAACTTGCATTTCGAAAAGTTTCATAGAATCTAATTTTCCGATGATTTTTTGCATGGACTTCCATCATAACCTTACCTCGTATAATATATAAATGATATGTGATGTTTCGTATCATTTCGAACAGTTGTCGATATAATTTGATTTTTGACCGAAACTTGTATAAACTAGTGTATAATATATTATGATTTTCTGGCCGAAACTGAATTTCGAAAAGTTTCATGGAATCTAGTTTTCGGATGATTATTTTTGCATAGACTTCCATCATAACCATCCCACTTAACATATATAAATGATCTGAAAAGTATCGTATCATTTCAAATAGTCCCCAATTAAATTTGATTTTTTTGACCGAAACTAATTATTAATATTTTATGATTTTTGACCGAAACTTGCATTTTGAAAAGTTAGGCTCGACTAAGTACACAAATAAAGAAGACAATCAAATAAGTACACAAACAAACGCGAACTATCCTAAGTTAGGCTCGACTCTCTTATGCATAAAAAAGCAAAGGTCCCCAGCAGAGTCGTCAGCTGTCGCACCTCAAAAAATACGATCCTAAAATAAACAACAGAGTCGCCACCTAATTCTATTTATTCTACGAGAGAAAAGGAAGATATAGACACAACCTAAATGAAGGATAAGAATGGTCAACGGAACCACTAATCTAAGTTCGGGAGTCAGTTACGCAAGGGGAAGGTATTAGGCACCCCTCACGTCCGTTGTACTCAACGGGAACCTCTTAGTCTAGTTTGCGCTTTAAATGTTAACTTGTTATTATTGTCTTCTTTTAATGATTAAGTATCGATGCTTATTTATTATTTGTTATGGAGAAAGGTTAGGTTTTTTATTATTGTGACAGAGAGATAGTTAATTTTTATTTATTGTGTTTTATGGCGGAGAAATGAATAAGTTTTTTATTATTATGCTCACGAAGGATTAAAATCCCCGTGCCTACGTATTCCCCTGTGCAATGGGAAAGTCAGAGCTTCGTAGTTCGTGCTACTACGATTTGTGATTTTTTATTGAACGATTGTTTGAAATGCATTCTACTGCTAAGCGTTGGCTCTCGCGATAGGAGGCTGAAGCGCTAGCTGGTTTGCGAGATAGAAAGATTTAAACAATGTTCGTTTTGAGAAAAGATGTTTGAATTTTGTTAAGATGTTTTAAAACGAGAGGGCGAACGAACCACGCGTGGGGCTAGCCCATGTTGCGGTTGCATTCAAGAACGTGCGGAGTGCGGGACTCCGGAGTTCAGTTACTCGCTAATTAATTATGAAAATGATTTGAATTGGTTGGTAAGTTTTAATTTGTATTTGAAAGAAAGAGACAAGTCGTCATCTTTAAGAGAAGTATCTCACCTATTCCACCACAAACGTTTGAGAAATGAGAAATCGAAAGAAGCTTTAAACTTGGATATAAGATCGACAAGCAATGCCACATTCTTTCTTTGAGAATAAATAAAATCGGAAGAAGCTTTAAACTTGGATATAAGATCAACAAGCAATGCCACTTTCTTCCTTTGAAAGTAATTGTTTGTAAGATTTTCGTTTGTGTTTGTGGGGATAGGAGGAACAACTTTCCTATGGAGATGAATCATGCCTGATCCTTTAAGATTGTTGAATTTGTTTTGAATACGAATGGTGATTGAACCAACGCGTGAGGCTAGCCCATTTGCGGTTCAATCCAGAATGTGCGGAATGCTAGACTCCGGAGTTCCTTTTTTCGTAATTTGATTAATAATTGATTTGGGTAATTGTTTTTTAGACGTTTTAGAATTGATGTGATTTAATAGCGAAGGATTGAACGAATAATACGCATGGGGCTAGCCCATTTGCAGTTCGTTCTAGGACGTGCGGAGTGCTAGACTCCGGAGCTCTATTCCTTGTAAAAATAATTTAAAAAAAAGAAACGCGAAACGTGTAGATGGCGATCATAAGACCGACTTACGTGTGTGCAGTGTAGGCGTGCTGAACTCCTCGCTTGGCGTTGTACCAAGGTTCTAAATTAATTCGAAACAATTGTTCTTAAGATAACCATGTTTATTATTATTATTATTTTACAAAAAAAACCGAAATGTGATAAACGAGACCATACAAGTCTTCACAAGATTAATACATAATCATATAACTAAATGATGGGAAAGGGTCTAAACATACACCATAAATAGAAACGATCACCAGATGATAATCTAATAATCATAAAATTAATGTATTAATAAATAGATTGATTAAAATTGAATACAGTAAATTTCAATAAAAAAAAATATTTTGGAGTTTTTTATTTAGAAATACATGCATATATATATATATAAAAAAAGCTAAATAAAACTAAATTAAGACTTATATATATACATAAAAACTAGATAAAACTAAGTTAAGACTTATATATTTCTATAAAAAAAAATCAATGGGTCAAGGTTACTAAATGAGACAGGGGTGTTAATAACAAATAAAAAAAAAGAAAGGAGCCGGGTTGGGCAAGGCCCAATGTGTTGGCCGGGCATAATCATATAACTAAATGATGGGAAAGGGTCTAAACATACACCATAAATAGAAACGATCACCAGATGATAATCTAATAATCATAAAATTAATGTATTAATAAATAGATTGATTAAAATTGAATACAGTAAATTTCAATAAAAAAAAATATTTTTGAGTTTTTTATTTTGAAATACATGCATATATATATATATAAAAAAAGCTAAATAAAACTAAATTAAGACTTATATATATACATAAAAACTAGATAAAACTAAGTTAAGACTTATATATTTCTATAAAAAAAAATCAATGGGTCAAGGTTACTAAATGAGACAGGGGTGTTAATAACAAATAAAAAAAAAGAAAGGAGCCGGGTTGGGCAAGGCCCAATGTGTTGGCCTATGGAAAACCGACCGGGTCATGGGTCGACCCGGTTCAGCTGGGTTGATACCAAAGAGGGTAAGGAAATTAGGGTTTTGTTGGCCTGAGGTGATTGTTGAGAGACGAAAAACGGAAAGAGGAAGAAGCTCGTTTTACAGTTATCAACAATATCATCCAGAAACGAAACTCAAATGTCCATTCTACGCTACTCTCATCTCTCCCGTTCATCTCCCTCTCAATCGTAAGCCTCTCTCTCTCAATCGTAAGCCTCTCTCTCGTTCCCCTCTCAACTCGCCCAGAACCTCCTCTCTCACCCGTATCTTAACTCATTCTGCAAACCCTCTTAACGCAAGAAAAAACAACAACAACTCTCTCAAAATTTCTCGGCCAATCTCACAGTATAACAAACCCTAAATCCCCAAATCGAAAACCTTCAAACCCCGATTTCGTCATTCAAAGCGATTATATTGAAGGTGGACGAAATCAAATCAAAAAAAAACATTCAATCAAAGAGAGTTCAGAGCTTTACCCTCGTCGAGACGCTTCGGGTGTTTGTGTCGGTAAGTCTTTGCTATTCGCGATTTCTCCGCTCTCAGATTCGTTATTCTCCTCGTCTTTGTCCCGCGATTCTGGCCCTAACTTGTGGCTTTTGTTGTTGTGATTATGTGGTGTATACAGGTGTGAGGAAGTGGTTGCGTGTTGTGTGGTGGCTGAGAACAGGGATAAGGAAGTGGGAAGGGTTTCGGAGCTGCTGGGCTTATCAAGAAAAGTTTGTTGGTTGCTGGGGATGCTTATGGCTGTGAGAAGTGTGATTTTCGAAATACAACAATGGTGGGTTCTTGGTTTGTTATGGAAGACAAATCTTGTTTGTAAGTTGATGGCCGCTCTTTGTGAGGTAAGGTATTTTGATGAAATGAAACTGCTCTGTTGTTCTGTGTTTTTAGCTTTTCAAACGTTTCTGTCTTTTTTTCCAAAAGAATCCCCCCTTTCCTCTTACATGAACAACTCTTTTATAGGAGAGACAAAAGGATGGGTACAATTGAAAGATCCTCTCTCTTTTTTTTTAAAAATGAAATGAACTAGTTGAGTCTTGACTGAATCCGTTTGTCTCGGATTGAACTCCTTTGTGAGGCTTTCCCTAGGCTATCATTTATGTCTGCATTTTCTTATAACTTTTCCTGCATTCTCGGCACACTCTACCTCTTTAGTAATCAACATAACTTGTCTGCTTAGGTTATCTTTTCATGCTTGTGCAGGTTCAGAGTGAACAGTCACATCAGCCTGCAGGATGTTGTTGAGGGCAGCAAGGTGCAGCCGGGTTAGGCACAGCAGGTAGGTCTGCTTATCCTTTTCGTACTTTCACCTGCTTGTGAGGGAACAGCAGAAAGCTATCCATGTACCTTCTGCTTTATGTTAAACCACTTGTCCTTGTTGATGTAACAATCTGACTTAATTTTATTTGGTTTGAAATGAACTGAATAAGCTGCAATCGGATTGGATTAAAAGTTGATTTTCAAATGACTTGATCCCCCCCCCCTTTTTACTGTCACAAACTTATTATTTTTTACTAATTACTCTCCTTTTACTGCTATGTGAAGTTATTCTTTAACACTGAATCTACAACCTTGATGTAGTGTCTTCTATGTAATGCAGGTTAGACTAATATGAACTTCAAGGGCGATGGGGGTAGCAATGCTTGAATTCGAGGCTACACTGGCCCCTTTTTTAGGGTTCTTTGAAAGGAGTCGTGAAGGAGATATGTCAGGAGGATGAATTGGAATTTTGGTTGGGTGAGTAGGAATCTTGAAGGATGGCGAAGTAGCAGGTGAAACCTGGTTCACTGGTGATTGAATATGGAATGTAAACAGAGAATTTACAGCACCTGTGTTCATTGGTGGTGGAATATAATGTAATAGCCTTAAACTTTTTCTTGCCATCATTTACATTGGCTTTGGCTCAAAGTTTGCTTTTGCAGGTAAAATTTAAAGATTATCAGTTTCTGATTTGCATATCTTGCGGAAATTTGCGACAAAACGTTGAATCGGTGAAGCCAAACGAGAGGGTAAGACATGAAACAACTTTCAGCAAACTCATCAACCTTATTCTTATGATGGACAAATGATGCCTTGCCTAGGTTTTTATTAGTTATGAACGTTGGCCCTTCTTGCCCTGTCTTGTGTATTGCAAAGCTGAACTTGTATCTTCAAGCGTTTTGTTGTTGTTCTTTTGCCAACATGAAATGTCTCGGTTAAATTCTATAATGTTATGGGGATTGTCATGATATGCCTTTACTAATTTCATTTCTTCCTTCACCGTGAAGTTGAACTAACCAATTTTCTTTTTGGATGCAAACATGCTGGAGTGTGGCTCGTGACTGCTTCCAAATCAGTGATCGATCAGCCGTCTGCCACAGAATGGAGTTGGTAATAAAAACTTAAAATCCCTGCGCATGAGCAGTGAAGAAGTCTATTTCAAGCTTCATTGCCTGATGAGCAAGCTTTTTAAATGACTTCGAGTTCTTCGCCAGTTAAAGAGATACTTAGCTTGTCGGACAAATCTTCGGTTTGCAAAGCAAATACCTAAAGTATAAGCAGCAATCTTGGTTCTCAAATGGTGATAAATCTGCGGGTTGTGCTGTGAGATGTGCAAATGCCGGTGATATTGCTGATACCATCAAAGAGCGGGTCATGAATGATAGGCTTGCCGAACGTATTCAGGTAAAATGAAACTTCAATGAAACATTATTATCGTTTTTCTGGATAGAAAGAACTCATTGATGCAGTGTTGTATTACATAATTTATTATGCAGAGATTCCTGAAAGGACTGGTTGATGATCATGGAAGCATTGACCCCGAGTGACTGAGAAACGTCCCACCTCGGTGTTACAAGAGTTTGAAGAAAGGCATCTGTTATCCTGCTCAGAAAATGCTGCTGATCCGAATGCTTCTGAACCAAATGCCGACAGTACCGGGGTTGGAGATTGTTTAGTTGACTTTACTAATGCGCAATCCAAACTGGTTGATTTCAAATTAACGGAACATCGTGCTTTTTTTTACAGCAGGTAACTCGCTGCGTCTGTAATGGCCATAATCAGTCGAAGTAGAAGCATTTAAAGCATTTAGATGTGAATCTTCTGTGTTTTGCAATTTCCCAATCTCTTGTCATAGTGTGTATGAAAATGAGAACCTTCCTGGATTTGAAACCTTTTGGGCAGATAGCAGTATACTCCTGATGTGGGTCCACAATCACTGCCGCGACCATCCCATTGTCAATGTAATCCTTGAACTTGGTCGCATATTTGTGTATAATTGTACCCATTTTGATGATGTAAAGTTTGGACTTAAATGTGTCACTTGTTACTTAATTGCAAATTTGAATGCAGCTGGTCTTGTTAGCTTTGATATTGTTAACTAGAAAATACTTTGGCAAATTAATTCCAATTCTTTGTATGACATACTCTTACCTTGAACTTGAGAGTAGCTTGTAAAAAATGAACAATCCTATTTATTTCAAAGTCAACCTTTAAAGAAACATAACTTAAAAACAATATGCATTAACTTGCTAATGACCAATAAAATCTCTTATGACAAAAGGAAAAACTTCAAAATGACCTTGAAAATAATAATAATCCCAAGACTTTTAATAATTTGAATGAGGAGGCAAAATTTGGCTTCTTAAGACCTTAAAATGATTTCTCAATTCAAAGTGCCCTAATCCACAGTTCATTCTCCTCAGTCTGATCATAAGTTTGCATGCTAAATAATCAGAGAAGTGATAGTCTCGGTTACAATGCATCTTCAAACCTCATCTCACACTATGGATCAATCTTCCCGTAATTCCAAATCCCCATACCTCAAATCGATGACTTAGTGAACTACGTCTCGATGCTTGAGAAGCAAAGACCCTCCTGACCAATTGATGAAGCATGATACAAATATTAACGATAAGACTTTAAAGTTCACCTCCAAACTTGAGTGGAATAAGGTTCCCAAAAAGATCCGTAAAACTAACCAAAAGGAATCCCAGATCACAAGCCTTGGGGAGAACAGAAAGTGAAAACGTGGATATAGCTTAGTATAAATGCGAATGCAATATATGAATGCAAAAGATCGAAACAACAAAAGGAGGGCAAATTTTGGGGTGCAACAGCTGCCCCTATTCAAACGGCTTAAATCTGAAAGGTAGAAGAGGTTTGAATACTAAAAGAACCAGAAAATTGGCGCTCCGAGAAGTAAAAGGAAATAAACGGTGGAAAGGCTGGAAAAAAAATTATAGAACCAAACTCCAACGGGAGAATAGATGGCTTTACTGGGGATAAAGCTCACATAGTCGTGACATAAATCCCTTCAGGGAGTTTTGAAATACAACCAGACGATAAATGATCAACAGATAACAACGTGCATCGGGGAGATGTCATTTGATAAAAACTCTCATCATATTTCTCTTTTCCTGAAAGAGACAGCCATTTGATGAAGAACAACTTCACGCTCAAACTTCTCGACTTGTATGGAAGAGATAGCCATTTGACGGAAATTGAAAAAAATTCACAACAAACTTCTCAACTTGTCTGGAAGAGATAGCCACTTGTTGGAAAAGATAAAGAGATTCATATCAAACTTCTCGACTTGTATGGAAGAGACAGCCATTTGATAGAACATTCATCATACTTCCCTTCTTCTGAAAGAGACAGCCATATGATGAAGAACAACTTCACGCTCAAACTTCTCGACTTGTATGGAAGAGATAACCATTTGACGGAAATTGGAAAAATTCACAACAAACTTCTCAACTTGTCTGGAAGAGATAGCCATTTGTTGGAAAATAAAGAGATTCATATCAAACTTCTCGACTTGTATGGAAGAGACAGCCATTTGATAGAACATTCATCATACTTCCCTTCTTCTGAAAGAGACAGCCATATGATGAAGAACAACTTCACGCTCAAACTTCTTGACTTGTATGGAAGAGATAGCCATTTGACGGAAATTGGAAAAATTCACAACAAACTTCTCAACTTGTCTGGAAGAGATAGCCATTTGTTGGAAAATAAAGAGATTCATATCAAACTTCTCGACTTGTATGGAAGAGACAGCCATTTGATAGAACATTCATCATACTTCCCTTCTTCTGAAAGAGACAGCCATATGATGAAGAACAACTTCACGCTCAAACTTCTCGACTTGTATGGAAGAGATAGCCATTTGACGGAAATTGGAAAAATTCACAACAAACTTCTGAACTTGTCTGGAAGAGATAGCCATTTGTTGGAAAATAAAGAGATTCATATCAAACTTCTCGACTTGTATGGAAGAGACAGCCATTTGATAGAACATTCATCATACTTCCCTTCTTCTGAAAGAGACAGCCATATGATGAAGAACAACTTCACGCTCAAACTTCTCGACTTGTATGGAAGAGATAGCCATTTGACGGAAATCGAAAAAATTCACAACAAACTTCTGCTGGGGAGTAAAATTTGTCTTCCATGGAAGTCTTCAATAAATTTCTTCTGAGAGACAAATCAATAACAGGTGCAAAATAAATGCACTTTCCATCTGGAATTGCTGGGGATGGAACGACTGCTCGGAAAGAGACCGCCATCTGTTGATTTACTCAAAAGTTCAAAGACAAAACAAGCTTCTCAAACAAAGAGACAGCCACTTGTTGATTCCACTTGGAAGTTTTAGGACAAAACAAGCTTCTCGAATAAAAGAGACTGCCACCTGTTGTCGGGTATAAGTAATCCAAGGGAATGTTGTAGTAATACTGCTGGAGAGAAAAATTCGTTTTCCACGGGAGCCTCCAACAAATTCCTTTTGGGAAACTAAGCATCCAAAAGGTGCAAAATAAATGCACTTTCCAATTGGTAGTTCAATCATCAAAATTGCCAGCGACCAAAATTCAATCCAGGAACAAGCTGGAAAGAAACTGTCAAGCAAGACACGAACCCATGAGGAATGAACTCAATCGAGATTTTATCCTATCCAAGTGTGGAAAGGAGAACTAAAGCAAAATTCCTCCATGAGGGTAAAATCTCAGTGGGAAATTGGAAAGAATGTACATTTTCTGCCTAAGGCTGACAACTCTATCTTGAGAGAGACACATTACTTGGGGATAAACGCGACCAAGGTGAAGGAGGTATGCATTAATGAATGCGACATGAATGTGCATATGAATATGAATATGATGTACATGAGTGTATATGTGTCATATTTATGCTGACAAACAGACAAAACAGACACATAAGATAGATTGGTGAGAAGAACACAACAACCGGATGCCCGACCAGTCTTAACAAGACGTTAGCGACCCATAACGCAGTTGGCTTTGACAAGGATGAAATAGTTTATCTTCTGCCGGGGAATCAAACCAACAGTCTGCCCAAGCAAATTTAAGCAGGCTCATATAAGTACATCAGGCTTACATCTCACCAAAGGCGATGAGTAACAAAACTTTACCACAGAAAAATGAGTCACATAAGTAACACTTTAATGACCCATATTGGAGAAACCTGAGCATGCCACATTTAACGAGACAATTATTTCACATCTTGCAGTTTTAACCATTCTTGGAACAACCATTAACGTCCGTCTTTCGGTTCGCCAACTTAGTAAGTACACACACATCAACACAAATATAGTAAAAGCTTTTTTTTTTGTTTCGAAAATCATTATTAATAACAGCGTCATTTTTTGAGATGAAGATAGAATAAGAATTGCAAGCAAAGGCATAGGCTCAAATTTTCATTAATGGAATGGTAATCTGCCAATAGCGGGATTCCATAGATCTTTACAAAAGTGGAATAAATGGTAATTAAATGGAAAAGACTACATTAAAATTACAATGACCATCATTTCCTCCAACTACTTTGAATCCCTGGCATTCTTGAGCTTGAATTAGATTTTGAAGAAATCTTGGCACACGATGTTGTCATCATAACCCGATACAGTTACTTGCCTTTATCCCTAACTTTTGCCTGGACTGCCCTTTCAGGTTTTCAATCCAGCGGGATGATTAATTTCTGTTTATGTCTCTAACTTTTGCCTGAGTCGCCCTTTCGGGTTTTCGACCCACCGAGACGCTCTTTTTTGCCTAAGTTGCCCTTTCAGGTTTTCGACTTACCGAGCTGTTCTTTTATTTTTATTAGGCGAAGTATTTCTTGACTGTATCTGCATTTGTAGGACGAGTGAATTCCTCGCCATCCATCGTTGTGAGGATTAGCGCGCCGCCTGAAAAAACTCTCTTGACAACATACGGGCCATCATAATTAGGAGCCCATTTGCCCCTAGAATCTGATATAAAAGGCTGGAGTTTCTTAATCACGAGGTCACCTTCTCTGAACACATGAGGATGAACCTTCTTATCAAAAGCCTTCTTCATCCTTTGTTGATATAATTGCCCATGGCATAAAGCTGTCATCCTTTTCTCTTCAATCAGATTCAAATCATCATACCTACTTTGGCACCATTCAGCTTCTGTTAACTTGGCTTCCATCAAAACTCTCATTGACGGGATTTCAACTTCCACATGGAGTACGGCCTCCATGCCATATACCAAGGAAAAAGGAGTTGCCCCTGTCGACGTGCAAACCGAAGTGCGATATCCGTGTAAAGCAAAGGGAAGCATCTCGTGCCAATCCTTATAAGTGACGACCATCTTCTGAATGATCTTCTTGATATTCTTGTTAGCGGCCTCTACCGCCCCGTTCATCTTAGGCCTGTAGGGAGAAGAGTTATGATGTTCAATCTTGAATTCCGCGCACATTTCCTTCATCATTTTGTTGTTCAGGTTTGATCCATTATCAGTGATGATCCTACTCGGGATACCATACCGGCAAATGAGGTTGTTTTTGATGAATCGGACTACCACCTGTCTAGTCACATTGACGTAGGAAGCTGCCTCTACCCATTTTGTAAAGTAGTCAATGGCCACTAGGATGAAACGATGTCCATTGGAAGCTTTCGGCTCAATCATACCAATCATATCGATCCCCCACATGGAAAAGGGCCACGGAGAAGAAAGAACGTTGAGAAGAGTCGGAGGGGTATGAACCTTATCAGCGTAAACCTGACATTTATGACATTTCTTCACATATTTGCAGCAATCGGATTCCATTGTCAACCAGTAATACCCTGCCCTCAGCATCCTTCTAGCCATAGCATGTCCATTAGCGTGAGTGCCGAATGATCCTTCATGAATTTCCCTCATCAGTACTTCCGCTTCATGTTTATCTACACACCTGAGTAAAACCATATCGAAATTCCTCTTGTACAAAACACCTTGACTCAGAAAGAAGTTATTGGCCAACCTCCTCAGAGTCTTTCGATCCTTGCCGGATGCCCCTGGCGGATATTCTTGGTGTTGTAAGAAACACTCTATATCGTAGTACCATGGTTTATTGTCAATAGCCTCTTCCACTGTGAATACATAAGCAGGTCTATCAAGACGCATGATTTCAATCTTCGGCACATCATTCTGTCGGTTTACAACAACCATGGAGGAGATGGTTGCCAGAGCATCAGCCATTCTGTTCTCGCTGCGAGGTACCTGGTGAAACTCAATTTTATTAAAGAATGTCGAGATCCTCCTCGCATAATCCCTGTATGGAATCAAGTGAGGCTGTAGGACTTCCCACTTCCCCTTGATCTGATTGATTACTAGGGCTGAGTCACCATATACATTTAAGTTCTTGATTCTTAAATCAACTGCTTCTTCCAAGCCCATGATGCAAGCTTCGTACTCGGCTTCATTATTGGTGCAATTGAATGTCACTCTTGCAGCGAAAGGGATATGAGCTCCTTGGGGGGTTACAATCATTGCCCCAATTCCTTTTCCGTACAAATTTACAGCTCCATCGAAAACTAATCCCCATTGGGACTCCGGTTCTGGCCCTTCGTCGAGGGGAGGCTCATCACAATCTTTCATCCTCAAGTACATGACATCTTCGTCTGGAAAATCAAACTTTACGGGCTCGTAATCGTCAATGGGTTGATGGGCCAGATGGTCGGCTAAAATACTTCCCTTAATAGCCTTCTGAGTGTGGTACTCAATATCATATTCTGATAGTAACATCTGCCAACGAGCAATTCTTCCTGTCAGGGCCGACTTTTCAAAGATATACTTAATCGGATCCATTCTTGAAATCAACCAGGTAGTGTGATTGATCATGTATTGTCGGAGACGTCGAGCTGCCCAAGCTAAAGCACAACAGGTTTTCTCGAGCATAGAGTATCGAGATTCACAATCTGTAAATTTCTTGCTCAGGTAATAGATGGCATGCTCCTTCCGTCCTGTTTCGTCTTGTTGCCCGAGCACACAGCCCATAGAATCTTCCAGTATTGTTAAGTACATGATCAATGGTCTTCCTTCAACTGGGGGGACTAAGATAGGCGGCTCCAGTAAATAATCTTTGATGTTATCGAAAGCCTTTTGACAATATTCAGTCCACTTGCAATTTTGATTCTTTCGCAGGAGTTTGAAGATTGGCCCACATGTTGCAGTCATATTAGAAATAAATCTAGAGATGTAATTCAGACGACCTAAAAATCCTCTTACTTGTTTTTCCGTCTTTGGTGCAGGCATTTCTCGAATGGCCTTGACTTTGTCGGGATCTACTTCAATACCTTTCTGGCTGACAACGAAACCCAACAACTTCCCTGACCGAACACCAAATGTGCATTTGTTGGGGTTCAGGCGAAGTTTGTACTTCCTTAAACGTTGGAACAACTTCAACAGGTACTCCACATGCTCTTCCTCGGTTCTGGATTTAGCAATCATGTCATCAACGTATACTTCGATTTCTTTGTGCATCATGTCGTGAAACAGTGTCGTCATTGCTCTTTGATAAGTTGCGCCTGCATTCTTCAAACCGAAAGGCATTACCTGGTAGCAAAATGTTCCCCAAGGCGTAATAAATGAAGTCTTTTCCATATCCTCTGGGGCCATTCGAATCTGGTTGTATCCGGAGAAGCCATCCATGAATGAGAAAACTTTGAACTTAGCTGTGCTGTCGACCAACATGTCAATATGGGGTAGCGGGAAATCGTCCTTAGGGCTGGCCTTGTTCAGATCTCTGTAATCGACACACATTCTGACTTTCCCATCTTTCTTCGGCACGGGTACTATATTGGCCAACCATTGCGGATACTCGGAAGTGACAAGGAATCCCGCGTCAATCTGCTTTTGAACTTCCTCCTTAATTTTGATAGCCATGTCGGGGCGTGATCTTCTCAACTTCTGTTTGACCGGCGGACAATCTGGTTTCAAAGGAAGGCGATGTTCCACGATACGGGTATCCAATCCCGGCATATCCCGGTAGGACCAATCAAACACATCCGCGTACTCTTTCAAAAGTTCTATCATTCTTTCCTTGATGTCGGGGATGTGTAGCGCGCCGACTTTGACTTCCTTCCTATCATCTTCCGTCCCCAGATTAATTACCTCCACTGCTTCTTTGTATGGCTGGATAGTCTCCTCCTCATTTTCCAGTAGCCGTGAGATCTTATCAGGGACCTCTTCATCATTATCTTCTTCAGCCTCAAACACCGGGAACTCAAAGTTGGGAGTAGGTAATGGGTCATGCTTTTCAATGGGGTTTTTCATGATTAATCTGCACATGTGATTGATGTTTTATTTTAGCACTAGACAAATGGAAGCGTATGCAGATTTTTTTTTGAAAAATGAAACCTTTTATTTATGCAAACACGTAGATGTGTATATATATATTTTTTTTAGGATTACCACTTTTCCGAAAGGCAAAAAGTAAAAAATGACAAAAGATAAAGGAAGTCGAAAAATAACACTTTCATTAATGATTGTTTAATTTTCGAAACAAAAGGGCCCAACAAAATTACTCTCTTGCTTTGGGCAGGGCAAAGAGGAAACAAAAGTCTTAAATTGCATAAAGAGAAAACCCTACAAAAAATACTTTCTCGCTTCGGGCAGAGCGAGAGGTTAACACAAAATCATTACTTAGATAGGCGAATGACAGATGGGATATCAACAACAGTCCAATTCTGGCACAAAGCTCCATGCACAATAAAGTCTGGTAAATCTTCTTCAGAATCGTCCTCGGTAATTGCGTCCACTTCTGGTGGAGTTGGACTCATGAATCCTCCACTGCGGAAACTTTCCTGTATTGGGCAGATGACACCTTCATCCTTTGTATGTCTTGCAGATTCGGGCGAAAAACCGACTCCTTCACGGGCCTTGTTCTCGTTTAAAACCACAATCTTTCCCCACCCTTCGGACGAACCACTCTCAACAACCTGCTGAGCATCTTTGAAAGAAGAAATGGATGCCCCTTTCTTCTTCACTTCTTTATCAGCAATGGTTAGGGCCTGGAAACGGGTTCCAATATCATCTTCTGGTTCCACATATGAAAAAGAGGAGAGATGACTCACAATCATAGCCCGCTCCCCAAACACTGTCACTAACTTTCCTTGGCTTACGAACTTGAGTTTTTGATGCAAGGTTGAAGTTACGGCACCTGCTTCATGGATCCAAGGGCGGCCCAACAAGCAACTGTATGTAGCCTTGATGTCCATTACTTGGAATGTGATCTGGAAGGTATGAGGTCCAATCGTTATAGGCAAATCCACTTCTCCGATGACAGTCTTCCGGGACCTATCAAAAGCTTTGACAATAACTCCACTGATTCTCAAAGGAGTGCCCTGAAAGGCTAACATTGAGAGGGTTGACCTTGGCATAACATTTAGCGAAGAGTCGGTGTCTATCAGCACACTAGACAAAGCGTCAGTCTTGCAGTTAACAGAGATATTCAATGCCATGTTGTGGTTTCTTCCCTGCTCTGGGAGTTCTTCGTCACAGAAGCTAAGATTGTTGCAAACAGTTATATTTGCAACGATATTGTCGAATTGGCCAATGGTGACATCATGATCCATAAATGCTTGCTCTAAAACCTTCTGCAAAGCCTCCCGATGCGCCTCAGAGCTCATCAGAAGAGATAAGATTGAAATTCTCGAAGGCGTGCTCAAGAGCTGATCCACTACGCTGTAATCGCTTTTCCTAATCAGCTTTAGCACTTCATCATCTCCCTTGCTACGATTTGTATTGCTTGACTGGCCTACTTGCTTAAAAGTGTTCTCCGATGGGGTTTCTTTATGCATCACAGTTTCTTTAGCTTTGTTAGGGAACACCCTCCCGCTTCTGGTAACTCGGCTGACATCAGCAATGTTGACAACGGATGGCAATGGAACCTCCCTCCCGTTTTCAATCATGGTTGCATTATATCTGTATGGTATGGCCCTTTCGGACTGGTATGGCATTGGTCCTGGTACAGCAATGACCAATGGAGTTGCAACGATCCTCCTACTGTCGTAGGTGATCTCTATGGGTCCTGGTTCATTAAATTGTGGTATTATGACAAATGCTTCTTCATCAATTTCAACATCATTAGGGTTTCTGGGATACATTATTCTGATAGACCTTTGATCCAACATCCTCTGAAGATCTTCTCGCACTAAGCGACACCCCCGTTGATTAACAGAACAGATTCTGCACGCATTGTAATCATGTATCCCGTTATGGAAGTAGATAAGCCCTGCCAGTTCTGCATGTTTTTGCACTAAGGACCCTTGGATCAATCTGACGTCGTAAACAGCATATTCCCCTGGACAACCGTGCACCATATTTACCGAGGCCCTTCCGTGTGATGGCAAAGGATTCACTTGAATATTCGGATTGGTATCTTTAAACGTCAAAACACCGTTTTTAATCAAATTCTGAACATCGGCCTTAAAACCAAAACAGTTTTCAATATTGTGGCCTGGCCCGCCTTGATGATAAGCGCAAAACTGGTCAGCTTTGAACCCATAAGTGGGATTCCTGGGTGGGGGGAGTGGAGGCCTTGTTCGAATATGTCCTTTTTGCAGTAGAGCTGGAAACAACTCTGCGTAAGTCATGGGTATGGGGTCGTAGACGGGTGTTCTCGGAATACGATTGTTGTTGTACTGGGGGTGAGCCTGTTGTGGAGGTTGCTGTTGCTGTTGTTGGAATTGTTGAGGTTGATGCTGATGTTGGTGTTGTGGAGTGGTTTGCTGACTTTGAGGGAAAAATGGTCGGTAATTAGGACCTGGAGCTGTATTGATAATCGGGGTGATTGCAGCCACCTGCTGCTGATAACTTCTTCTCTGGTGAATGGCACTAACTTCCTGCTCTTTCTTTTTGTGGAAACCATTTCTGAATTTCTTGATACCACTGGATGACCCTGTTTCTTTTGCTAAACGCCCTTCTCTAACGGCCTCTTCAAGCCGCATTCCCATATTTACCATTTCAGTAAAGTCACTGGGTGCGCTTGCGATCATGCGGTCATAATAGAACGTGCTCAACGTCTTCAGATAAATCTTGGTCATTTCTTTTTCTTCCAAAGGTGGGGATATTTGAGCCGCGACCTCACGCCACCGTTGAGCATATTCTTTGAAACTTTCCTTGTCCTTCTGCGACATGCTCCGGAGTTGATCTCTGTCCGGGGCCATGTCAAGGTTATACTTATACTGTCGGATGAAAGCTTCTCCTAAATCATTGAAGGTCCGGATTTTTGCGCTGTCCAAACTCATATACCACTTGAGGGCAGCACCTGTCAAGCTGTCCTGGAAATAATGAACCAACAATGGGTCATTGTCCTGCTGGGTGGACATCTTTCGGGCGTACATGATTAAGTGGCTCTGAGGACATGAATTTCCTTTATATTTTTCGAACTCAGGTACCCTGAAATTGTGCGGAACCCTGACATTGGGGACCAAGCAAAGATCAGAAGCCTTTCTTCCAAACAGATCCTGGCCTCGGAGTGCTCTAATCTCATTTTGCATTTCTAGAAAACGATCCTGGAACTCATCCAATCTCTCGTCTACCCCTGCATTTTCGCTTGGTGCTGTGTGGAAAGGGGGATCTTCGTTGTAATGAGCAGTGTGTATTACAGGCTGAGGAGTAGTCATCACAGCAGCGACGTGTGAGACATGTGGTTGATGATTCTCTGGTACGAAATCACGAGGAATGCCCCATGGGAAATTAGTGGTTACAACATGTTGGGAATCATTGCTAGGGGCCTCGGTCGTTGGGATGGCCATGGCCTCGGTCCTCTGTCCAGTCCCCTGAGAATTTTGAGACGTCTGATTCTGCGCAGCGGCCATTGTCTCCATCATATTGGTAAGCCTTTCCAAACTATCCTTCAACGTAGTCACTTCTCCCCTGAGCTCTTGATTTTCCTGCTCGAGTCTTTCCATCCTCCTGCGACGGTCGGCTCCGGTTTTGTATGGACGAAACAGTTTGACGACTGAGTAAAAAGACACGTATGAGCCTCATGCTTTATCAAAATGCAGCAAATGATGGAAATGTTTGAATTTTGTTAAGATGTTTTAAAACGAGAGGGCGAACGAACCACGCGTGGGGCTAGCCCATGTTGCGGTTGCATTCAAGAACGTGCGGAGTGCGGGACTCCGGAGTTCAGTTACTCGCTAATTAATTATGAAAATGATTTGAATTGGTTGGTAAGTTTTAATTTGTATTTGAAAGAAAGAGACAAGTCGTCATCTTTAAGAGAAGTATCTCACCTATTCCACCACAAACGTTTGAGAAATGAGAAATCGAAAGAAGCTTTAAACTTGGATATAAGATCGACAAGCAATGCCACATTCTTTCTTTGAGAATAAATAAAATCGGAAGAAGCTTTAAACTTGGATATAAGATCAACAAGCAATGCCACTTTCTTCCTTTGAAAGTAATTGTTTGTAAGATTTTCGTTTGTGTTTGTGGGGATAGGAGGAACAACTTTCCTATGGAGATGAATCATGCCTGATCCTTTAAGATTGTTGAATTTGTTTTGAATACGAATGGTGATTGAACCAACGCGTGAGGCTAGCCCATTTGCGGTTCAATCCAGAACGTGCGGAATGCTAGACTCCGGAGTTCCTTTTTTCGTAATTTGATTAATAATTGATTTGGGTAATTGTTTTTTAGACGTTTTAGAATTGATGTGATTTAATAGCGAAGGATTGAACGAATAATACGCGTGGGGCTAGCCCATTTGCAGTTCGTTCTAGGACGTGCGGAGTGCTAGACTCCGGAGCTCTATTCCTTGTAAAAATAATTTAAAAAAAAGAAACGCGAAACGTGCAGATGGCGATCATAAGACCGACTTACGTGTGTGTAGTGTAGGCGTGCTGAACTCCTCGCTTGGCGTTGTACCAAGGTTCTAAATTAATTCGAAACAATTGTTCTTAAGATAACCATGTTTATTATTATTATTATTTTACAAAAAAAACCGAAATGTGAAAAACGAGACCATACAAGTCTTCACAAGATTAATACATAATCATATAACTAAATGATGGGAAAGGGTCTAAACATACACCATAAATAGAAACGATCACCAGATGATAATCTAATAATCATAAAATTAATGTATTAATAAATAGATTGATTAAAATTGAATACAGTAAATTTCAATAAAAAAAAAAATAAATATTTTTGAGTTTTTTATTTTGAAATACATGCATATATATATATATATATATATATATATATATATATATATATATATATATATATATATATATATATATATATATATATATATATATATATAAAGCTAAATAAAACTAAATTAAGACTTATATATATATACATAAAAACTAGATAAAACTAAGTTAAGACTTATATATTTCTATAAAAAAAAATCAATGGGTCAAGGTTACTAAATGAGACAGGGGTGTTAATAACAAATAAAAAAAAAGAAAGGAGCCGGGTTGGGCAAGGCCCAATGTGTTGGCCTATGGAAAACCGACCGGGTCATGGGTCGACCCGGTTCAGCTGGGTTGATACCAAAGAGGGTAAGGAAATTAGGGTTTTGTTGGCCTGAGGTGATTGTTGAGAGACGAAAAACGGAAAGAGGAAGAAGCTCGTTTTACAGTTATCAACAATATCATCCAGAAACGAAACTCAAATGTCCATTCTACGCTACTCTCATCTCTCCCGTTCATCTCCATCTCAATCGTAAGCCTCTCTCTCTCAATCGTAAGCCTCTCTCTCGTTCCCCTCTCAACTCGCCCAGAACCTCCTCTCTCACCCGTATCTTAACTCATTCTGCAAACCCTCTTAACGCAAGAAAAAACAACAACAACTCTCTCAAAATTTCTCGGCCAATCTCACAGTATAACAAACCCTAAATCCCCAAATCGAAAACCTTCAAACCCCGATTTCGTCATTCAAAGCGATTATATTGAAGGTGGACGAAATCAAATCAAAAAAAAACATTCAATCAAAGAGAGTTCAGAGCTTTACCCTCGTCGAGACGCTTCGGGTGTTTGTGTCGGTAAGTCTTTGCTATTCGTGATTTCTCCGCTCTCAGATTCGTTATTCTCCTCGTCTTTGTCCCGCGATTCTGGCCCTAACTTGTGGCTTTTGTTGTTGTGATTATGTGGTGTATACAGGTGTGAGGAAGTGGTTGCGTGTTGTGTGGTGGCTGAGAACAGGGATAAGGAAGTGGGAAGGGTTTCGGAGCTGCTGGGCTTATCAAGAAAAGTTTGTTGGTTGCTGGGGATGCTTATGGCTGTGAGAAGTGTGATTTTCGAAATACAACAATGGTGGGTTCTTGGTTTGTTATGGAAGACAAATCCTGTTTGTAAGTTGATGGCCGCTCTTTGTGAGGTAAGGTATTTTGATGAAATGAAACTGCTCTGTTGTTCTGTGTTTTTAGCTTTTCAAACGTTTCTGTCTTTTTTTCCAAAAGAATCCCCCCTTTCCTCTTACATGAACAACTCTTTTATAGGAGAGACAAAAGGATGGGTACAATTGAAAGATCCTCTCTCTTTTTTTTAAAAAAATGAAATGAACTAATTGAGTCTTGACTGAATCCGTTTGTCTCGGATTGAACTCCTTTGTGAGGCTTTCCCTAGGCTATCATTTATGTCTGCATTTTCTTATAACTTTTCCTGCATTCTCGGCACACTCTACCTCTTTAGTAATCAACATAACTTGTCTGCTTAGGTTATCTTTTCATGCTTGTGCAGGTTCAGAGTGAACAGTCACATCAGCCTGCAGGATGTTGTTGAGGGCAGCAAGGTGCAGCCGGGTTAGGCACAGCAGGTAGGTCTGCTTATCCTTTTCGTACTTTCACCTGCTTGTGAGGGAACAGCAGAAAGTTATCCATGTACCTTCTGCTTTATGTTAAACCACTTGTCCTTGTTGATGTAACAATCTGACTTAATTTTATTTGGTTTGAAATGAACTGAATAAGCTGCAATCGAATTGGATTAAAAGTTGATTTTCAAATGACTTGATCCCCCCCCCCTTTTTACTGTCACAAACTTATTATTTTTTACTAATTACTCTCCTTTTACTGCTATGTGAAGTTATTCTTTAACACTGAATCTACAACCTTGATGTAGTGTCTTCTATGTAATGCAGGTTAGACTAATATGAACTTCAAGGGCGATGGGGGTAGCAATGCTTGAATTCGAGGCTACACTGGCCCCTTTTTTAGGGTTCTTTGAAAGGAGTCGTGAAGGAGATATGTCAGGAGGATGAATTGGAATTTTGGTTGGGTGAGTAGGAATCTTGAAGGATGGCGAAGTAGCAGGTGAAACCTGGTTCACTGGTGATTGAATATGGAATGTAAACAGAGAATTTACAGCACCTGTGTTCATTGGTGGTGGAATATAATGTAATAGCCTTAAACTTTTTCTTGCCATCATTTACATTGGCTTTGGCTCAAAGTTTGCTTTTGCAGGTAAAATTTAAAGATTATCAGTTTCTGATTTGCATATCTTGCGGAAATTTGCGACAAAACATTGAATCAGTGAAGCCAAACGAGAGGGTAAGACATGAAACAACTTTCAGCAAACTCATCAACCTTATTCTTATGATGGACAAATGATGCCTTGCCTAGGTTTTTATTAGTTATGAACGTTGGCCCTTCTTGCCCTGTCTTGTGTATTGCAAAGCTGAACTTGTATCTTCAAGGGTTTTGTTGTTGTTCTTTTGCCAACATGAAATGTCTCGGTTAAATTCTATAATGTTATGGGGATTGTCATGATATGCCTTTACTAATTTCATTTCTTCCTTCACCGTGAAGTTGAACTAACCAATTTTCTTTTTGGATGCAAACATGCTGGAGTGTGGCTCGTGACTGCTTCCAAATCAGTGATCGATCAGCCGTCTGCCACAGAATGGAGTTGGTAATAAAAACTTAAAATCCCTGCGCATGAGCAGTGAAGAAGTCTATTTCAAGCTTCATTGCCTGATGAGCAAGCTTTTTAAATGACTTCGAGTTCTTCGCCAGTTAAAGAGATACTTAGCTTGTCGGACAAATCTTCGGTTTGCAAAGCAAATACCTAAAGTATAAGCAGCAATCTTGGTTCTCAAACGGTGATAAATCTGCGGGTTGTGCTGTGAGATGTGCAAATGCCGGTGATATTGCTGATACCATCAAAGAGCGGGTCATGAATGATAGGCTTGCCGAACGTATTCAGGTAAAATGAAACTTTAATGAAACATTATTATCGTTTTTCTGGATAGAAAGAACTCATTGATGCAGTGTTGTATTACATAATTTATTATGCAGAGATTCCTGAAAGGACTGGTTGATGATCATGGAAGCATTGACCCCGAGTGACTGAGAAACGTCCCACCTCGGTGTTACAAGAGTTTGAAGAAAGGCATCTGTTATCCTGCTCAGAAAATGCTGCTGATCCGAATGCTTCTGAACCAAATGCCGACAGTACCGGGGTTGGAGATTGTTTAGTTGACTTTACTAATGCGCAATCCAAACTGGCTGATTTCAAATTAACGGAACATCGTGCTGTTTTTTACAGCAGGTAACTCGTTGCGTCTGTAATGGCCATAATCAGTCGAAGTAGAAGCATTTAAAGCATTTAGATGTGAATCTTCTGTGTTTTGCAATTTCCCAATCTCTTGTCATAGTGTGTATGAAAATGAGAACCTTCCTGGATTTGAAACCTTTTGGGCAGATAGCAGTATACTCCTGATGTGGGTCCACAATCACTGCCGCGACCATCCCATTGTCAATGTAATCCTTGAACTTGGTCGCATATTTGTGTATAATTGTACCCATTTTGATGATGTAAAGTTTGGACTTAAATGTGTCACTTGTTACTTAATTGCAAATTTGAATGCAGCTGGTCTTGTTAGCTTTGATATTGTTAACTAGAAAATACTTTGGCAATATAATTCCAATTCTTTGTATGACATACTCTTACCTTGAACTTGAGAGTAGCTTGTAAAAAATGAACAATCCTATTTATTTCAAAGTCAACCTTTAAAGAAACATAACTTAAAAACAATATGCATTAACTTGCTAATGACCAATAAAATCTCTTATGACAAAAGGAAAAACTTCAAAATGACCTTGAAAATAATAATAATCCCAAGACTTTTAATAATTTGAATGAGGAGGCAAAATTTGGCTTCTTAAGACCTTAAAATGATTTCTCAATTCAAAGTGCCCTAATCCACAGTTCATTCTCCTCAGTCTGATCATAAGTTTGCATGCTAAATAATCAGAGAAGTGATAGTCTCGGTTACAATGCATCTTCAAACCTCATCTCACACTATGGATCAATCTTCCCGTAATTCCAAATCCCCATACCTCAAATCGATGACTTAGTGAACTACGTCTCGATGCTTGAGAAGCAAAGACCCTCCTGACCAATTGATGAAGCATGATACAAATATTAACGATAAGACTTTAAAGTTCACCTCCAAACTTGAGTGGAATAAGGTTCCCAAAAAGATCCGTAAAACTAACCAAAAGGAATCCCAGATCACAAGCCTTGGGGAGAACAGAAAGTGAAAACGTGGATATAGCTTAGTATAAATGCGAATGCAATATATGAATGCAAAAGATCGAAACAACGAAAGGAGGGCAAATTTTGGGGTGCAACAGCTGCCCCTATTCAAACGACTTAAATCTGAAAGGTAGAAGAGGTTTGAATACTAAAAGAACCAGAAAATTGGCGCTCCGAGAAGTAAAAGGAAATAAACGGTGGAAAGGCTGGAAAAAAAATTATAGAACCAAACTCCAACGGGAGAATAGATGGCTTTACTGGGGATAAAGCTCACATAGTCGTGACATAAATCCCTTCAGGGAGTTTTGAAATACAACCAGACGATAAATGATCAACAGATAACAACGTGCATCGGGGAGATGTCATTTGATAAAAACTCTCATCATATTTCTCTTTTCCTGAAAGAGACAGCCATATGATGAAGAACAACTTCACGCTCAAACTTCTCGACTTGTATGGAAGAGATAGCCATTTGACAGAAATTGAAAAAAATTCACAACAAACTTCTCAACTTGTCTGGAAGAGATAGCCACTTGTTGGAAAAGATAAAGAGATTCATATCAAACTTCTCGACTTGTATGGAAGAGACAGCCATTTGATAGAACATTCATCATACTTCCCTTCTTCTGAAAGAGACAGCCATATGATGAAGAACAACTTCACGCTCAAACTTCTCGACTTGTATGGAAGAGATAGCCATTTGACGGAAATTGGAAAAATTCACAACAAACTTCTGAACTTGTCTGGAAGAGATAGCCATTTGTTGGAAAATAAAGAGATTCATATCAAACTTCTCGACTTGTATGGAAGAGACAGCCATTTGATAGAACATTCATCATACTTCCCTTCTTCTGAAAGAGACAGCCATATGATGAAGAACAACTTCACGCTCAAACTTCTCGACTTGTATGGAAGAGATAGCCATTTGACGGAAATTGGAAAAATTCACAACAAACTTCTCAACTTGTCTGGAAGAGATAGCCATTTGTTGGAAAATAAAGAGATTCATATCAAACTTCTCGACTTGTATGGAAGAGACAGCCATTTGATAGAACATTCATCATACTTCCCTTCTTCTGAAAGAGACAGCCATATGATGAAGAACAACTTCACGCTCAAACTTCTCGACTTGTATGGAAGAGATAGCCATTTGACGGAAATTGGAAAAATTCACAACAAACTTCTGAACTTGTCTGGAAGAGATAGCCATTTGTTGGAAAATAAAGAGATTCATATCAAACTTCTCGACTTGTATGGAAGAGACAGCCATTTGATAGAACATTCATCATACTTCCCTTCTTCTGAAAGAGACAGCCATATGATGAAGAACAACTTCAAGCTCAAACTTCTCGACTTGTATGGAAGAGATAGCCATTTTACGGAAATTGAAAAAATTCACAACAAACTTCTGCTGGGGAGTAAAATTTGTCTTCCATGGAAGTCTTCAATAAATTTCTTCTGAGAGACAAATCAATAACAGGTGCAAAATAAATGCACTTTCCATCTGGAATTGCTGGGGATGGAACGACTGCTCGGAAAGAGACCGCCATCTGTTGATTTACTCAAAAGTTCAAAGACAAAATAAGCTTCTCAAACAAAGAGACAGCCACTTGTTGATTCCACTTGGAAGTTTTAGGACAAAACAAGCTTCTCGAATAAAAGAGACTGCCACCTGTTGTCGGGTATAAGTAATCCAAGGGAATGTTGTAGTAATACTGCTGGAGAGAAAAATTCGTTTTCCACGGGAGCCTCCAACAAATTCCTTTTGGGAAACTAAGCATCCAAAAGGTGCAAAATAAATGCACTTTCCAATTGGTAGTTCAATCATCAAAATTGCCAGCGACCAAAATTCAATCCAGGAACAAGCTGGAAAGAAACTGTCAAGCAAGACACGAACCCATGAGGAATGAACTCAATCGAGATTTTATCCTATCCAAGTGTGGAAAGGAGAACTAAAGCAAAATTCCTCCATGAGGGTAAAATCTCAGTGGGAAATTGGAAAGAATGTACATTTTCTGCCTAAGGCTGACAACTCTATCTTGAGAGAGACACATTACTTGGGGATAAACGCGACCAAGGTGAAGGAGGTATGCATTAATGAATGCGACATGAATGTGCATATGAATATGAATATGATGTACATGAGTGTATATGTGTCATATTTATGCTGACAAACAGAAGAAACAGACACATAAGATAGATTGGTGAGAAGAACACAACAACCGGATGCCCGACCAGTCTTAATAAGACGTTAGCGACCCATAACGCAGTTGGCTTTGACAAGGATGAAATAGTTTATCTTCTGCCGGGGAATCAAACCAACAGTCTGCCCAAGCAAATTTAAGCAGGCTCATATAAGTACATCAGGCTTACATCTCACCAAAGGCGATGAGTAACAAAACTTTACCACAGAAAAATGAGTCACATAAGTAACACTTTAATGACCCATATTGGAGAAACCTGAGCATGCCACATTTAACGAGACAATTATTTCACATCTTGCAGTTTTAACCATTCTTGGAACAACCATTAACGTCCGTCTTTCGGTTCGCCAACTTAGTAAGTACACACACATCAACACAAATATAGTAAAAGCTTTTTTTTTTTGTTTCGAAAATCATTATTAATAACAGCGTCATTTTTTGAGATGAAGATAGAATAAGAATTGCAAGCAAAGGCATAGGCTCAAATTTTCATTAATGGAATGGTAATCTGCCAATAGCGGGATTCCATAGATCTTTACAAAAGTGGAATAAATGGTAATTAAATGGAAAAGACTACATTAAAATTACAATGACCATCATTTCCTCCAACTACTTTGAATCCCTGGCATTCTTGAGCTTGAATTAGATTTTGAAGAAATCTTGGCACACGATGTTGTCATCATAACCCGATACAGTTACTTGCCTTTATCCCTAACTTTTGCCTGGACTGCCCTTTCAGGTTTTCAATCCAGCGGGATGATTAATTTCTGTTTATGTCTCTAACTTTTGCCTGAGTCGCCCTTTCGGGTTTTCGACCCACCGAGACGCTCTTTTTTGCCTAAGTCGCCCTTTCAGGTTTTCGACTTACCAAGCTGTTCTTTTATTTTTATTAGGCAAAGTATTTCTTGACTGTATCTGCATTTGTAGGACGAGTGAATTCCTCGCCATCCATCGTTGTGAGGATTAGCGCACCGCCTGAAAAAACTCTCTTGACAACATACGGGCCATCATAATTAGGAGCCCATTTGCCCCTAGAATCTGATATAAAAGGCTGGAGTTTCTTAATCACGAGGTCGCCTTCTCTGAACACACGAGGATGAACCTTCTTATCAAAAGCCTTCTTCATCCTTTGTTGATATAATTGCCCATGGCATAAAGCTGTCATCCTTTTCTCTTCAATCAGATTCAAATCATCATACCTACTTTGGCACCATTCAGCTTCTGTTAACTTGGCTTCCATCAAAACTCTCATTGACGGGATTTCAACTTCCACATGGAGTACGGCCTCCATGCCATATACCAAGGAAAAAGGAGTTGCCCCTGTCGACGTGCAAACCGAAGTGCGATATCCGTGTAAAGCAAAGGGAAGCATCTCGTGCCAATCCTTATAAGTGACGACCATCTTCTGAATGATCTTCTTGATATTCTTGTTAGCGGCCTCTACCGCCCCGTTCATCTTAGGCCTGTAGGGAGAAGAGTTATGATGTTCAATCTTGAATTCCGCGCACATTTCCTTCATCATTTTGTTGTTCAGGTTTGATCCATTATCAGTGATGATCCTACTCGGGATACCATACCGGCAAATGAGGTTGTTTTTGATGAATCGGACTACCACCTGTCTAGTCACATTGACGTAGGAAGCTGCCTCTACCCATTTTGTAAAGTAGTCAATGGCCACTAGGATGAAACGATGTCCATTGGAAGCTTTCGGCTCAATCATACCAATCATATCGATCCCCCACATGGAAAAGGGCCACGGAGAAGAAAGAACGTTGAGAAGAGTCGGAGGGGTATGAACCTTATCAGCGTAAACCTGACATTTATGACATTTCTTCACATATTTGCAGCAATCGGATTCCATTGTCAACCAGTAATACCCTGCCCTCAGCATCCTTCTAGCCATAGCATGTCCATTAGCGTGAGTGCCGAATGATCCTTCATGAATTTCCCTCATCAGTACTTCCGCTTCATGTTTATCTACACACCTGAGTAAAACCATATCGAAATTCCTCTTGTACAAAACACCTTGACTCAGAAAGAAGTTATTGGCCAACCTCCTCAGAGTCTTTCGATCCTTGCCGGATGCCCCTGGCGGATATTCTTGGTGTTGTAAGAAACACTTTATATCGTAGTACCATGGTTTATTGTCAATAGCCTCTTCCACTGTGAATACATAAGCAGGTCTATCAAGACGCATGATTTCAATCTTCGGCACATCATTCTGTCGGTTTACAACAACCATGGAGGAGATGGTTGCCAGAGCATCAGCCATTCTGTTCTCGCTGCGAGGTACCTGGTGAAACTCAATTTTATTAAAGAATGTCGAGATCCTCCTCGCATAATCCCTGTATGGAATCAAGTGAGGCTGTAGGACTTCCCACTTCCCCTTGATCTGATTGATTACTAGGGCTGAGTCACCATATACATTTAAGTTCTTGATTCTTAAATCAACTGCTTCTTCCAAGCCCATGATGCAAGCTTCGTACTCGGCTTCATTATTGGTGCAATTGAATGTCACTCTTGCAGCGAAAGGGATATGAGCTCCTTGGGGGGTTACAATCATTGCCCCAATTCCTTTTCCGTACAAATTTACAGCTCCATCGAAAACTAATCCCCATTGGGACTCCGGTTCTGGCCCTTCGTCGAGGGGAGGCTCATCACAATCTTTCATCCTCAAGTACATGACATCTTCGTCTGGAAAATCAAACTTTACGGGCTCGTAATCGTCAATGGGTTGATGGGCTAGATGGTCGGCTAAAATACTTCCCTTAATAGCCTTCTGAGTGTGGTACTCAATATCATATTCTGATAGTAACATCTGCCAACGAGCAATTCTTCCTGTCAGGGCCGGCTTTTCAAAGATATACTTAATCGGATCCATTCTTGAAATCAACCAGGTAGTGTGATTGATCATGTATTGTCGGAGACGTCGAGCTGCCCAAGCTAAAGCACAACAGGTTTTCTCGAGCATAGAGTATCGAGATTCACAATCTGTAAATTTCTTGCTCAGGTAATAGATGGCATACTCCTTCCGTCCTGTTTCGTCTTGTTGCCCGAGCACACAGCCCATAGAATCTTCCAGTATTGTTAAGTACATGATCAATGGTCTTCCTTCAACTGGGGGGACTAAGATAGGCGGCTCCAGTAAATAATCTTTGATGTTATCGAAAGCCTTTTGACAATCTTCAGTCCACTTGCAATTTTGATTCTTTCGCAGGAGTTTGAAGATTGGCCCACATGTTGCAGTCATATTAGAAATAAATCTAGAGATGTAATTCAGACGACCTAAAAATCCTCTTACTTGTTTTTCCGTCTTTGGTGCAGGCATTTCTCGAATGGCCTTGACTTTGTCGGGATCTACTTCAATACCTTTCTGGCTGACAACGAAACCCAACAACTTCCCTGACCGAACACCAAATGTGCATTTGTTGGGGTTCAGGCGAAGTTTCTACTTCCTCAAACGTTGGAACAACTTCAACAGGTACTCCACATGCTCTTCCTCGGTTCTGGATTTAGCAATCATGTCATCAACGTATACTTCGATTTCTTTGTGCATCATGTCGTGAAACAGTGTCGTCATTGCTCTTTGATAAGTTGCGCCTGCATTCTTCAAACCGAAAGGCATTACCTGGTAGCAAAATGTTCCCCAAGGCGTAATAAATGAAGTCTTTTCCATATCCTCTGGGGCCATTCGAATCTGGTTGTATCCGGAGAAGCCATCCATGAATGAGAAAACTTTGAACTTAGTTGTGCTGTCGACCAACATGTCAATATGGGGTAGCGGGAAATCGTCCTTAGGGCTGGCCTTGTTCAGATCTCTATAATCGACACACATTCTGACTTTCCCATCTTTCTTCGGCACGGGTACTATATTGGCCAACCATTGCGGATACTCGGAAGTGACAAGGAATCCCGCGTCAATCTGCTTTTGAACTTCCTCCTTAATTTTGATAGCCATGTCGGGGCGTGATCTTCTCAACTTCTGTTTGACCGGCGGACAATCTGGTTTCAAAGGAAGGCGATGTTCCACGATACGGGTATCCAATCCCGGCATATCCCGGTAGGACCAAGCAAACACATCCGCGTACTCTTTCAAAAGTTCTATCATTCTTTCCTTGACGTCGGGGATGAGTAGCGCGCCGACTTTGACTTCCTTCCTATCATCTTCCGTCCCCAGATTAATTACCTCCACTGCTTCTTTGTATGGCTGGATAGTCTCCTCCTCATTTTCCAGTAGCCGTGAGATCTCATCAGGGACCTCTTCATCATTATCTTCTTCAGCCTCAAACACCGGGAACTCAAAGTTGGGAGTAGGTAATGGGTCATGCTTTTCAATGGGGTTTTTCATGATTAATCTGCACATGTGATTGATGTTTTATTTTAGCACTAGACAAATGGAAGCGTATGCAGATTTTTTTTTGAAAAATGAAACCTTTTATTTATGCAAACACGTAGATGTGTATATATATATATTTTTTTAGGATTACCACTTTTCCGAAAGGCAAAAAGTAAAAAATGACAAAAGATAAAGGAAGTCGAAAAATAACACTTTCATTAATGATTGTTTAATTTTCGAAACAAAAGGGCCCAACAAAATTACTCTCTTGCTTTGGGCAGGGCAAAGAGGAAACAAAAGTCTTAAATTGCATAAAGAGAAAACCCTACAAAAAATACTTTCTCGCTTCGGGCAGAGCGAGAGGTTAACACAAAATCATTACTTAGATAGGCGAACGACAGATGGGATATCAACAACAGTCCAATTCTGGCACAAAGCTCCATGCACAATAAAGTCTGGTAAATCTTCTTCAGAATCGTCCTCGGTAATTGCGTCCACTTCTGGTGGAGTTGGACTCATGAATCCTCCACTGCGGAAACTTTCCTGTATTGGGCAGATGACACCTTCATCCTTTGTAAGTCTTGCAGATTCGGGCAAAAAACCGACTCCTTCACGGGCCTTGTTCTCGTTTAAAACCACAATCTTTCCCCACCCTTCGGACGAACCACTCTCAACAACCTGCTGAGCATCTTTGAAAGAAGAAATGGATGCCCCTTTCTTCTTCACTTCTTTATCAGCAATGGTTAGGGCCTGGAAACGGGTTCCAATATCATCTTCTGGTTCCACATATGAAAAAGAGGAGAGATGACTCACAATCATAGCCTGCTCCCCAAACACTGTCACTAACTTTCCTTGGCTTACGAACTTGAGTTTTTGATGCAAGGTTGAAGTTACGGCACCTGCTTCATGGATCCAAGGGCGGCCCAACAAGCAACTGTATGTAGCCTTGATGTCCATTACTTGGAATGTGATCTGGAAGGTATGAGGTCCAATCGTTATAGGCAAATCCACTTCTCCGATGACAGTCTTCCGGGACCCATCGAAAGCTTTGACAATAACTCCACTGATTCTGATAGGAGTGCCCTGAAAGGCTAACATTGAGAGGGTTGACCTAGGCATAACATTTAGCGAAGAGCCGGTGTCTATCAGCACACTAGACAAAGCGTCAGTCTTGCAGTTAACAGAGATATTCAATGCCATGTTGTGGTTTCTTCCCTGCTCTGGGAGTTCTTCGTCACAGAAGCTAAGATTGTTGCAAACAGTTATATTTGCAACGATATTGTCGAATTGGCCAATGGTGACATCATGATCCACAAATGCTTGCTCTAAAACCTTCTGCAAAGCCTCCCGATGCGCCTCAGAGCTCATCAGAAGAGATAAGATTGAAATTCTCGAAGGCGTGCTCAAGAGCTGATCCACTACGCTGTAATCGCTTTTCCTAATCAGCTTTAGCACTTCATCATCTCCCTTGCTACGATTTGTATTGCTTGACTGGCCTACTTGCTTAAAAGTGTTCTCCGATGGGGTTTCTTTATGCATCACAGTTTCTTTAGCTTTGTTAGGGAACACCCTCCCGCTTCTGGTAACTCGGCTGACATCAGCAATGTTGACAACGGATGGCAATGGAACCTCCCTCCCGTTTTCAATCATGGTTGCATTATATCTGTATGGTATGGCCCTTTCGGACTGGTATGGCATTGGTCCTGGTACAGCAATGACCAATGGAGTTGCAACGATCCTCCTACTGTTGTAGGTGATCTCTATGGGTCCTGGTTCATTAAATTGTGGTATTATGACAAATGCTTCTTCATCAATTTCAACATCATTAGGGTTTCTGGGATACATTATTCTGATAGATCTTTGATCCAACATCCTCTGAAGATCTTCTCGCACTAAGCGACACCCCCGTTGATTAACAGAACAGATTCTGCACGCATTGTAATCATGTATCCCGTTATGGAAGTAGATAAGCCCTGCCAGTTCTGCATGTTTTTGCACTAAGGACCCTTGGATCAATCTGACGTCGTAAACAGCATATTCCCCTGGACAACCGTGCACCATATTTACCGAGGCCCTTCCGTGTGATGGCAAAGGATTCACTTGAATATTCGGATTGGTATCTTTAAACGTCAAAACACCGTTTTTAATCAAATTCTGAACATCGGCCTTAAAACCAAAACAGTTTTCAATATTGTGGCCTGGCCCGCCTTGATGATAAGCGCAAAACTGGTCAGCTTTGAACCCATAAGTGGGATTCCTGGGTGGGGGGAGTGGAGGCCTTGTTCGAATATGTCCTTTTTGCAGTAGAGCTGGAAACAACTCTGCGTAAGTCATGGGTATGGGGTCGTAGACGGGTGTTCTCGGAATACGATTGTTGTTGTACTGGGGGTGAGCCTGTTGTGGAGGTTGCTGTTGCTGTTGTTGGAATTGTTGAGGTTGATGCTGATGTTGGTGTTGTGGAGTGGTTTGCTGACTTTGAGGGAAAAATGGTCGGTAATTAGGACCTGGAGCTGTATTGATAATCGGGGTGATTGCAGCCACCTGCTGCTGATAACTTCTTCTCTGGTGAATGGCACTAACTTCCTGCTCTTTCTTTTTGTGGAAACCATTTCTGAATTTCTTGATACCACTGGATGACCCTGTTTCTTTTGCTAAACGCCCTTCTCTAACGGCCTCTTCAAGCCGCATTCCCATATTTACCATTTCAGTAAAGTCACTGGGTGCGCTTGCGATCATGCGGTCATAATAGAACGTGCTCAACGTCTTCAGATAAATCTTGGTCATTTCTTTTTCTTCCAAAGGTGGGGATATTTGAGCCGCGACCTCACGCCACCGTTGAGCATATTCTTTGAAACTTTCCTTGTCCTTCTGCGACATGCTCCGGAGTTGATCTCTGTCCGGGGCCATGTCAAGGTTATACTTATACTGTCGGATGAAAGCTTCTCCTAAATCATTGAAGGTCCGGATTTTTGCGCTGTCCAAACTCATATACCACTTGAGGGCAGCACCTGTCAAGCTGTCCTGGAAATAATGAACCAACAATGGGTCATTGTCCTGCTGGGTGGACATCTTTCGGGCGTACATGATTAAGTGGCTCTGAGGACATGAATTTCCTTTATATTTTTCGAACTCAGGTACCCTGAACTTGTGCGGAACCCTGACATTGGGGACCAAGCAAAGATCAGAAGCCTTTCTTCCAAACAGATCCTGGCCTCGGAGTGCTCTAATCTCATTTTGCATTTCTAGAAAACGATCCTGGAACTCATCCAATCTCTCGTCTACCCCTGCATTTTCGCTTGGTGCTGTGTGGAAAGGGGGATCTTCGTTGTAATGAGCAGTGTGTATTACAGGCTGAGGAGTAGTCATCACAGCAGCGACGTGTGAGACATGTGGTTGATGATTCTCTGGTACGAAATCACGAGGAATGCCCCATGGGAAATTAGTGGTTACAACATGTTGGGAATCATTGCTAGGGGCCTCGGTCGTTGGGATGGCCATGGCCTCGGTCCTCTGTCCAGTCCCCTGAGAATTTTGAGACGTCTGATTCTGCGCAGCGGCCATTGTCTCCATCATATTGGTAAGCCTTTCCAAACTATCCTTCAACGTAGTCACTTCTCCCCTGAGCTCTTGATTTTCCTGCTCGAGTCTTTCCATCCTCCTGCGACGGTCGGCTCCGGTTTTGTATGGACGAAACAGTTTGACGACTGAGTAAAAAGACACGTATGAGCCTCATGCTTTATCAAAATGCAGCAAATGATGGAAATGTATGAATGCCATGCCACAAAATGTTAGTTTCAGGAAAAACAATCAAAAAATTTTAAATGTGCAACATTCAAAACATCCCAGAAGTCAAGGACTATAGGAAAAACTCCAAACTTCATTCATTCTTAAATAATCAAGACTTAAAATATCAAGTACAAATATTCTGGTTCGTTAACTATTACAAAAATAACGTCAATTCTCTTCTGAAATGAACAACATAAATAAAGCAAAATAAATTACAACTGTAAGACTAATCCTTGGGTCTCTGGGTACTACATTCTTTCACCTCTTCCTTGAAGGTCTTCAACATGTTTTGGCACGTTGAGAGAAAGTAACTCACAGCTGGGTAGGATCCATCGTCTTCGAATTCCCCTCTTGCCATAGAGAGTCGGAAAGGTAGTTCTTCTATCTGCAAGTTGCACCATTCAATAAGCCGATTAAGCTTATCACGGTACATGTCTCTTTCCTTAATCCGATCTTGTACAGCTTGCTGGTATCCTTGGAAGTGACCCCGCACCTCATTTCTCGCTGACTCCCAAATGTTGCGATCTTTGGTCAAAGCCTCGTATTGTTCCTTCCAATACTGGGCGTTCCCTTCAGCGCGATTCACCTCTTGGCACTTGAAATCCCAATCTTCCACGGTGAACCGTGAGACATTCATGGCCTGCATCCTAAGCTCATATTCCTGATTCGAACTTCTTACTGCCTCCTCTAGTGCTGCGGTAAGCTTTGCAATCTTCTTCTCGAATTCTTCTCTTTCGATCTTTGCCTTTTTAGTCGCCCGAACATACCAATCTTCGTTATTCGCGCTCTTCCGGCAAACCCTGTTTAAATCCTCCTTCAAGTGAACCACCGTTCCATAAGTTTGATCCAGACACCCTTTAACATTATTTTTCTTTCGCTCTTCTTCGTTGGCCTTTTCTTGAATTGCTTCGACTTGAACAGTTTTACGAGCCAAGTCATACCTCAATTCATTCCTTTCGTGGGTAACCCGGTGCAGTTTTGAACTGAGCTCTTCGTTTTCTTTCCCAAGATTGGCTACCTTCATCCGAAGTTCCTCTACTTCTTCAAGGGATATTGGTTCATGTACAGGAGGTTTGGGGAGTGCTTCTCCAGAAAAGGGTAGTTTGACTATTTGGACTCTTTCAAGAACCCACTGGCGGTAGGGCATCCTGACCACCCCATCTCTTTTTCTTAGCTCGGAACCTTTGGTGTGAACTTTTTCCCAAGAACGACATATCCTGAAGAGTAATGCTGGATCATTCACACCTCTATCATGAAGTATCATTTCTTCCAATTCGGCGTCTTCTGGTTTTCCTAGCATAGGGTATTCGTGCTGTCGTATAGCTAAAATGGGATTGTAACTAATGCACCCTTTTGATCCCATTAGTGGCACGTTTCTGAAATTCCCACAGCTCATGATGATCCGGTCAACATCCAACTTGTTGGGGTACCAGGCAATGTCTCTTTCAGTGAGGGGAGCTAACATCTGGGACCATTCCCCGCCTGTCATCTTGGGAATTAGAGCATTGCGTTTGAATACGTGAGATGTGAGCCATTTGTACAGCAATGGGAGGCAAAAAGTCAAAACCGCACCTTTCTTTTCGTGACAGAGGTGGAGATTATAAAACACGTCTGCCAACAACGGATATACTGGGCTTTGACCTTTTTTCCAAACTGCCCAGAATATATTAATCGCCGCCGTATCAATGTAATCTTCAAAAGTTGGAAATAAAACCAGACCGTAAATGAGGAGAGCCAATACATTGACTAAAGCAGCCCATTGACGTTCCTTTATTAATTTCTTACTTTCCTGCTCTAAAAATAGCCTATGGAAACCCCAAAACTCCCTCTTTTGCTTCCAGTTAGCTTTAGCTGTGGCAATGGGGATCTGAAGAGCTTCTGCTACTACCTCCACCTTAAGATCCCGACTGACGAGGGTGTAAGGTGCCTTTCCTTTCATAGAAAATCCCAAGAACCCTTCAAATTCTCCCAGAGACGGCGTTAGCTGAAAGTCCTGAAACAAGAAGCTTCGCATCGGCGGATCATAGAATTGGGCCAAAGCTGTGAGACCCGGGATTTGTACGTCGACTTCCAGAAGATGCAGCACTTGGCCGAACCTTACTTCAATAGCCCTCTTGTAGGAAGAGGGCATTTTTTCTAAGCAGTCCTTAAGAACAGCGGTATTTGGTGAGAAAGCTTTTAGCTGCAGAGCCTTCCTTTTCCCTGAACTCATGACTGTTTTGAATGTGAGACAACAAATAGATGTGTTTTCCTGAAATAACAAGATGTGTAGGTTATGATGCGTATGCTACATGATTATGAATGCACAAAGCTGGATCCGGGATAACAATGGGAGCTTGGAACTCTAAAATGTAGGCTCTAGAGGGTCGGTCTATATCTTTCTACCCATAATGCCCACTCACAAGGTAGCTTCTATGGTGATGGTATAGGGAAACCCAAGGTCATGGACGTTTATCGCACTAACGCCCCGCCGCAGGCCAGCTGCATTGTGGCGATAATAACGATAAGGTCTACCTTGAGTGGAGTTCTCATGCTAGGCGTGCAAGGAGCGAGTCCTTGGAGCCTAACATTACGCAACTACCAAAAATGAAACAGGTTCTAGGGGGTCCCAGAATCACAGCCCTTTCGTGAATCAGGTCCCACGGCAGGCTAGCTGCGTTGTGACAAGATTTACGAAAAGTCTAACTATCTGGGGGAGCTTTCATGTTAGGCGTGCAAGGAGCGAGTCCTTGGAGACTAACACTAATAACATCCAAATCTAAACTTAGGTGTTCCCTCTTCTTTTTCAAAACTCAAGTACGAATTCATACTCGTGACATCCCGAGATCCAACAGGCAGATATAAATGAGCAAATAATAAAGAAGGAAGCAGCGGATAAAATATCAACAACAAATAAAGAAGACAATCAAATAAGTACACAAACAAACGCGAACTATCCTAAGCTAGGCTCGACTCTCTTATGCATAAAAAAGCAAAGGTCCCCAGCAGAGTCGTCAGCTGTCGCACCTCGAAAAATACGATCCTAAAATAAACAACAGAGTCACCACCTAATTCTATTTATTCTACGAGAGAAAAGGAAGATATAGACACAACCTAAATGAAGGATAAGAATGGTCAACGGAACCACTAATCTAAGTTCGGGAGTCAGTTACGCAAGGGGAAGGTATTAGGCACCCCTCACGTCCGTTGTACTCAACGGGAACCTCTTAGTCTAGTTTGCGCTTTAAATGTTAACTTGTTATTATTGTCTTCTTTTAATGATTAAGTATCGATGCTTATTTATTATTTGTTATGGAGAAAGGTTAGGTTTTTTATTATTGTGACAGAGAGATAGTTAATTTTTATTTATTGTGTTTTATGGCGGAGAAATGAATAAGTTTTTTATTATTATGCTCGCGAAGGATTAAAATCCCCGTGCCTACGTATTCCCCTGTGCAATGGGAAAGTCAGAGCTTCGTAGTTCGTGCTACTACGATTTGTGATTTTTTATTGAACGATTGTTTGAAATGCATTCTACTGCTAAGCGTTGGCTTATATGCTCGCGATAGGAGGCTGAAGCGCTAGCTGGTTTGCGAGATAGAAAGATTTAAACAATGTTCGTTTTGAGAAAAGATGTTTGAATTTTGTTAAGATGTTTTAAAACGAGAGGGCGAACGAACCACGCGTGGGGCTAGCCCATGTTGCGGTTGCATTCAAGAACGTGCGGAGTGTGGGACTCCGGAGTTCAGTTACTCGCTAATTAATTATGAAAATGATTTGAATTGGTTGGTAAGTTTTAATTTGTATTTGAAATAAAGAGACAAGTCGTCATCTTTAAGAGAAGTATCTCACCTATTCCACCACAAACATTTGAGAAATGAGAAATCGAAAGAAGCTTTAAACTTGGATATAAGATCGACAAGCAATGCCACATTCTTTCTTTGAGAATAAATAAAATCGGAAGAAGCTTTAAACTTGGATATAAGATCAACAAGCAATGCCACTTTCTTCCTTTGAAAGTAATTGTTTGTAAGATTTTCGTTTGTGTTTGTGGGGATAGGAGGAACAACTTTCCTATGGAGATGAATCATGCCTGATCCTTTAAGATTGTTGAATTTGTTTTGAATACGAATGGTGATTGAACCAACGCGTGAGGCTAGCCCATTTGCGGTTCAATCCAGAACGTGTGGAATGCTAGACTCCGGAGTTCCTTTTTTCGTAATTTGATTAATAATTGATTTGGGTAATTGTTTTTTAGACGTTTTAGAATTGATGTGATTTAATAGCGAAGGATTGAACGAATAATACGCGTGGGGCTAGCCCATTTGCAGTTCGTTCTAGGACGTGCGGAGTGCTAGACTCCGGAGCTCTATTCCTTGTAAAAATAATTTTAAAAAAAGAAACGCGAAACGTGCAGATGGCGATCATAAGACCGACTTACGTGTGTGCAGTGTAGGCGTGCTGAACTCCTCGCTTGGCATTGTACCAAGGTTCTAAATTAATTCGAAACAATTGTTCTTAAGATAACCATGTTTATTATTATTATTATTTTACAAAAAAAACCGAAATGTGATAAACGAGACCATACAAGTCTTCACAAGATTAATACATAATCATATAACTAAATGATGGGAAAGGGTCTAAACATACACCATAAATAGAAACGATCACCAGATGATAATCTAATAATCATAAAATTAATGTATTAATAAATAGATTGATTAAAATTGAATACAGTAAATTTCAATAAAAAAAAATAAATATTTTTGAGTTTTTTATTTTGAAATACATGCATATATATATATATATATATATATATATATATATATATATATATATATATATATATATATATATATATATATATATATATATATATATATATATATATATATATATATATATATATATATATATATATATATATATATATATATAAAAAGCTAAATAAAACTAAATTAAGACTTATATATATACATAAAAACTAGATAAAACTAAGTTAAGACTTATATATTTCTATAAAAAAAAATCAATGGGTCAAGGTTACTAAATGAGACAGGGGTGTTAATAACAAATAAAAAAAAAGGAGCCGGGTTGGGCAAGGCCCAATGTGTTGGCCTATGGAAAACCGACCGGGTCATGGGTCGACCCGGTTCAGCTGGGTTGATACAAAGAGGGTAAGGAAATTAGGGTTTTGTTGGCCTGAGGTGATTGTTGAGAGACGAAAAACGGAAAGAGGAAGAAGCTCGTTTTACAGTTATCAACAATATCATCCAGAAACGAAACTCAAATGTCCATTCTACGCTACTCTCATCTCTCCCGTTCATCTCCCTCTCAATCGTAAGCCTCTCTCTCTCAATCGTAAGCCTCTCTCTCGTTCCCCTCTCAACTCGCCCAGAACCTCCTCTCTCACCCGTATCTTAACTCATTCTGCAAACCCTCTTAACGCAAGAAAAAACAACAACAACTCTCTCAAAATTTCTCGGCCAATCTCACAGTATAACAAACCCTAAATCCCCAAATCGAAAAACCTTCAAACCCCGATTTCGTCATTCAAAGCGATTATACCGAAGGTGGACGAAATCAAATCAAAAAAAAACATTCAATCAAAGAGAGTTCAGAGCTTTACCCTCGTCGAGACGCTTCGGGTGTTTGTGTCGGTAAGTCTTTGCTATTCGCGATTTCTCCGCTCTCAGATTCGTTATTCTCCTCGTCTTTGTCCCGCGATTCTGGCCCTAACTTGTGGCTTTTGTTGTTGTGATTATGTGGTGTATACAGGTGTGAGGAAGTGGTTGCGTGTTGTGTGGTGGCTGAGAACAGGGATAAGGAAGTGGGAAGGGTTTCGGAGCTGCTGGGCTTATCAAGAAAAGTTTGTTGGTTGCTGGGGATGCTTATGGCTGTGAGAAGTGTGATTTTCGAAATACAACAATGGTGGGTTCTTGGTTTGTTATGGAAGACAAATCCTGTTTGTAAGTTGATGGCCTCTCTTTGTGAGGTAAGGTATTTTGATGAAATGAAACTGCTCTGTTGTTCTGTGTTTTTAGCTTTTCAAACGTTTCTGTCTTTTTTTCCAAAAGAATCCCCCCTTTCCTCTTACATGAACAACTCTTTTATAGGAGAGACAAAAGGATGGGTACAATTGAAAGATCCTCTCTCTTTTTTTTTTAAAAATGAAATGAACTAGTTGAGTCTTGACTGAATCCGTTTGTCTCGGATTGAACTCCTTTGTGAGGCTTTCCCTAGGCTATCATTTATGTCTGCATTTTCTTATAACTTTTCCTGCATTCTCGGCACACTCTACCTCTTTAGTAATCAACATAACTTGTCTGCTTAGGTTATCTTTTCATGCTTGTGCAGGTTCAGAGTGAACAGTCACATCAGCCTGCGGGATGTTGTTGAGGGCAGCAAGGTGCAGCCGGGTTAGGCACAGCAGGTAGGTCTGCTTATCCTTTTCGTACTTTCACCTGCTTGTGAGGGAACAACAGAAAGCTATCCATGTACCTTCTGCTTTATGTTAAACCATTTGTCCTTGTTGATGTAACAATCTGACTTAATTTTATTTGGTTTGAAATGAACTGAATAAGCTGCAATCGGATTGGATTAAAAGTTGATTTTCAAATGACTTGATCCCCCCCCCTTTTTACTGTCACAAACTTATTATTTTTTACTAATTACTCTCCTTTTACTGCTATGTGAAGTTATTCTTTAACACTGAATCTACAACCTTGATGTAGTGTCTTCTATGTAATGCAGGTTAGACTAATATGAACTTCAAGGGCGATGGGGGTAGCAATGCTTGAATTCGAGGCTACACTGGCCCCTTTTTTAGGGTTCTTTGAAAGGAGTCGTGAAGGAGATATGTCAGGAGGATGAATTGGAATTTTGGTTGGGTGAGTAGGAATCTTGAAGGATGGCGAAGTAGCAGGTGAAACCTGGTTCACTGGTGATTGAATATGGAATGTAAACAGAGAATTTACAGCACCTGTGTTCATTGGTGGTGGAATATAATGTAATAGCCTTAAACTTTTTCTTGCCATCATTTACATTGGCTTTGGCTCAAAGTTTGCTTTTGCAGGTAAAATTTAAAGATTATCAGTTTCTGATTTGCATATCTTGCGGAAATTTGCGACAAAACGTTGAATCGGTGAAGCCAAATGAGAGGGTAAGACATGAAACAACTTTCAGCAAACTCATCAACCTTATTCTTATGATGGACAAATGATGCCTTGCCTAGGTTTTTATTAGTTATGAACGTTGGCCCTTCTTGCCCTGTCTTGTGTATTGCAAAGCTGAACTTGTATCTTCAAGCGTTTTGTTGTTGTTCTTTTGCCAACATGAAATGTCTCGGTTAAATTCTATAATGTTATGGGGATTGTCATGATATGCCTTTACTAATTTCATTTCTTCCTTCACCGTGAAGTTGAACTAACCAATTTTCTTTTTGGATGCAAACATGCTGGAGTGTGGCTCGTGACTGCTTCCAAATCAGTGATCGATCAGCCGTCTGCCACAGAATGGAGTTGGTAATAAAAACATAAAATCCCTGCGCATGAGCAGTGAAGAAGTCTATTTCAAGCTTCATTGCCTGATGAGCAAGCTTTTTAAATGACTTCGAGTTCTTCGCCAGTTAAAGAGATACTTAGCTTGTCGGACAAATCTTCGGTTTGCAAAGCAAATACCTAAAGTATAAGCAGCAATCTTGGTTCTCAAACGGTGATAAATCTACGGGTTGTGCTGTGAGATGTGCAAATGCCGGTGATATTGCTGATACCATCAAAGAGCGGGTCATGAATGATAGGCTTGCCGAACGTATTCAGGTAAAATGAAACTTTAATGAAACATTATTATCGTTTTTCTGGATAGAAAGAACTCATTGATGCAGTGTTGTATTACATAATTTATTATGCAGAGATTCCTGAAAGGACTGGTTGATGATCATGGAAGCATTGACCCCGAGTGACTGAGAAATGTCCCACCTCGGTGTTACAAGAGTTTGAAGAAAGGCATCTGTTATCCTGCTCAGAAAATGCTGCTGATCCGAATGCTTCTGAACCAAATGCCGACAGTACCGGGGTTGGAGATTGTTTAGTTGACTTTACTAATGCGCAATCCAAACTGGCTGATTTCAAATTAACGGAACATCGTGCTGTTTTTTACAGCAGGTAACTCGTTGCGTCTGTAATGGCCATAATCAGTCGAAGTAGAAGCATTTAAAGCATTTATATGTGAATCTTCTGTGTTTTGCAATTTCCCAATCTCTTGTCATAGTGTGTATGAAAATGAGAACCTTCCTGGATTTGAAACCTTTTGGGCAGATAGCAGTATACTCCTGATGTGGGTCCACAATCACTGCCGCGACCATCCCATTGTCAATGTAATCCTTGAACTTGGTCGCATATTTGTGTATAATTGTACCCATTTTGATGATGTAAAGTTTGGACTTAAATGTGTCACTTGTTACTTAATTGCAAATTTGAATGCAGCTGGTCTTGTTAGCTTTGATATTGTTAACTAGAAAATACTTTGGCAATATAATTCCAATTCTTTGTATGACATACTCTTACCTTGAACTTGAGAGTAGCTTGTAAAAAATGAACAATCCTATTTATTTCAAAGTCAACCTTTAAAGAAACATAACTTAAAAACAATATGCATTAACTTGCTAATGACCAATAAAATCTCTTATGACAAAAGGAAAAACTTCAAAATGACCTTGAAAATAATAATAATCCCAAGACTTTTAATAATTTGAATGATGAGGCAAAATTTGGCTTCTTAAGACCTTAAAATGATTTCTCAATTCAAAGTGCCCTAATCCACAGTTCATTCTCCTCAGTCTGATCATAAGTTTGCATGCTAAATAATCAGAGAAGTGATAGTCTCGGTTACAATGCATCTTCAAACCTCATCTCACACTATGGATCAATCTTCCCGTAATTCCAAATCCCCATACCTCAAATCGATGACTTAGTGAACTACGTCTCGATGCTTGAGAAGCAAAGACCCTCCTGACCAATTGATGAAGCATGATACAAATATTAACGATAAGACTTTAAAGTTCACCTCCAAACTTGAGTGGAATAAGGTTCCCAAAAAGATCCGTAAAACTAACCAAAAGGAATCCCAGATCACAAGCCTTGGGGAGAACAGAAAGTGAAAACGTGGATATAGCTTAGTATAAATGCGAATGCAATATATGAATGCAAAAGATCGAAACAACGAAAGGAGGGCAAATTTTGGGGTGCAACAACTGCCCCTATTCAAACGGCTTAAATCTGAAAGGTAGAAGAGGTTTGAATACTAAAAGAACCAGAAAATTGGCGCTCCGAGAAGTAAAAGGAAATAAACGGTGGAAAGGCTGGAAAAAAAATTATAGAACCAAACTCCAACGGGAGAATAGATGGCTTTACTGGGGATAAAGCTCACATAGTCGTGACATAAATCCCTTCAGGGAGTTTTGAAATACAACCAGACGATAAATGATCAACAGATAACAACGTGCATCGGGGAGATGTCATTTGATAAAAACTCTCATCATATTTCTCTTTTCCTGAAAGAGACAGCCATTTGATGAAGAACAACTTCACGCTCAAACTTCTCGACTTGTATGGAAGAGATAGCCATTTGACAGAAATTGAAAAAAATTCACAACAAACTTCTCAACTTGTCTGGAAGAGATAGCCACTTGTTGGAAAAGATAAAGAGATTCATATCAAACTTCTCGACTTGTATGGAAGAGACAGCCATTTGATAGAACATTCATCATACTTCCCTTCTTCTGAAAGAGACAGCCATATGATGAAGAACAACTTCACGCTCAAACTTCTCGACTTGTATGGAAGAGATAGCCATTTGACGGAAATTGGAAAAATTCACAACAAACTTCTGAACTTGTCTGGAAGAGATAGCCATTTGTTGGAAAATAAAGAGATTCATATCAAACTTCTCGACTTGTATGGAAGAGACAGCCATTTGATAGAACATTCATCATACTTCCCTTCTTCTGAAAGAGACAGCCATATGATGAAGAACAACTTCACGCTCAAACTTCTCGACTTGTATGGAAGAGATAGCCATTTGACGGAAATTGGAAAAATTCACAACAAACTTCTCAACTTGTCTGGAAGAGATAGCCATTTGTTGGAAAATAAAGAGATTCATATCAAACTTCTCGACATGTATGGAAGAGACAGCCATTTGATAGAACATTCATCATACTTCCCTTCTTCTGAAAGAGACAGCCATATGATGAAGAACAACTTCACGCTCAAACTTCTCGACTTGTATGGAAGAGATAGCCATTTGACGGAAATTGGAAAAATTCACAACAAACTTCTGAACTTGTCTGGAAGAGATAGCCATTTGTTGGAAAATAAAGAGATTCATATCAAACTTCTCGACTTGTATGGAAGAGACAACCATTTGATAGAACATTCATCATACTTCCCTTCTTCTGAAAGAGACAGCCATATGATGAAGAACAACTTCACGCTCAAACTTCTCGACTTGTATGGAAGAGATAGCCATTTGACGGAAATTGAAAAAATTCACAACAAACTTCTGCTGGGGAGTAAAATTTGTCTTCCATGGAAGTCTTCAATAAATTTCTTCTGAGAGACAAATCAATAACAGGTGCAAAATAAATGCACTTTCCATCTGGAATTGCTGGGGATGGAACGACTGCTCGGAAAGAGACCGCCATCTGTTGATTTACTCAAAAGTTCAAAGACAAAACAAGCTTCTCAAACAAAGAGACAGCCACTTGTTGATTCCACTTGGAAGTTTTAGGACAAAACAAGCTTCTTGAATAAAAGAGACTGCCACCTGTTGTCGGGTATAAGTAATCCAAGGGAATGTTGTAGTAATAACCTTCCCTCGTAAAATATATAAATGATATGTGAAGTTTCCTATCATTTCGAACAATCCCCGATTTAATTTGAATTTTGACCGAAACTAGTATAAACAAGTGTTTAATATATTATGATTTTATTGCTGAAACTTGCATTTAGAAAAGTTTCATAGAATCAATTTTTCAGTTGATTTATTTGCATGGACTTCTATCATAACCTTCTCTCTTAACATATATAATTGATCTGAAAAGTCTCGTATCATTTCAAATAGTCCCCAATTAAATTTGATTTTTTTGACCGAAGCTATGTATAATATACTATGTTTTTGACCGAAACTTGCATTTCGAAAAGTTTCATAGAATCTAATTTTCCGATGATTTTTTGCATGGACTTCCATCATAACCTTACCTCGTATAATATATAAATGATATGTGAAGTTTCGTATCATTTCGAACAGTTGCCGATTTAGTTTGATTTTTGACCGAAACTTGTATAAACTAGTGTATAATATATTATGATTTTCTGGCCAAAACTGAATTTCGAAAAGTTTCATGGAATCTAGTTTTCGGATGATTATTTTTGCATAGACTTCCATCATAACCATCCCACTTAACATATATAAATGATCTGAAAAGTATCGTATCATTTCAAATAGTCCCCAATTAAATTTGATTTTTTTGACCGAAACTAATGTATAATATTTTATGATTTTTGACCGAAACTTGCATTTTGAAAAGTTTCATAGAATCTAATTTTCCGATGATTTTTTTGCGTGGACTTCCATCATAACGTTCCCTCGTAAAATATATAAATGATATGTGAAGTTTCGTATCATTTCAAACAGTACCTGATTTAATTAGATTTTTTAACCGAAACATGTATAAACTAGTGTATAATATATTATGAATATTTGGCCGAAACTTGTATTTTTAAAAGTTTCATAGAATCTAGTTTTCCTAATGATATTTTGGCATGGACTTCCATCATAACCTTCCCTCTTAACATATATAAATGATCTGAAAAGTCTCGTATTATTTCAAATAGTCCCCAATTAAATTTGATTTTTTTTCCTCCGAAATTAGTGTATAATATACTATGATTTTTTTACCGAAACTTGCAATTTGAAAAGTTTCATAGAATCAAATTTCCGATGATTTTTTGCATGGACTTCCATCACAACCTTCCCTCATAAAATATATAAATGATATGTGAAATTTTTTATCATTTCGAACAGTCCCCGATTTAATTTGATTTTTGACCGAAACTAGTATAAACTAGTGTATATTATATTATCATTTTTGGGGCAAAACTTGCATTTAGAAAAGTTTCATTGAATCTAGTTTTCAGATGATTATTTTGCATGGACTTCCATCATAACCTTCCTTCTAAACGTATATAAATGATCTGAAAAGTCTCGTATCATTTCAAATAGTCCCCAATTAAATTTGATTTTTTTGGCCGAAACTAGTGTATAATATACTATGATTTTTGACCGAAACCTGCATTTCGAAAAGTTTCATAGAATCTAATTTTTCGATGATTTTTTCCATGGTTTTCCATCATTACCTTCCATCGTAAAATATATAAATGATATGTGAAGTTTTGTATCATTTCGAACAGTACCCGATTTAATTTGATTTTTGACAGAAACTAGTATAAACTAGTGTATAATATATTATGATTTTTTGGCCGAAACTTGCATTTAGAAAAGTTTCATTGAATCAATTTTTCAGATGATTTTTTTGCATGGACTTCCATCATAACCTTCCCTCTTAACATATATAAATGATCTGAAAAGACTCGTATAATTTCAAATAGTCCCCAATTAAATTTGATTTTTTTTACTGAAACTAGTGTATAATATACTATGATTTTTGACCGAAACATGCATTTCGAAAAGTTTCCTAGAATCTAATTTTCCGATGATTTTATGCGTGGACTTCCATCATAACCTTCCCTCGTAAAATATATAAATGATATCTGAAGTTTCGTATCATTTCGAACAATCCCCGATTTAATTTGAATTTTGACCGAAACTAGTATAAACAAGTGTTTAATATATTATGATTTTTTTGCTGAAACTTGCATTTAGAAAAGTTTCATAGAATCAATTTTTTAGTTGATTTTTTTGCATGGACTTCCATCATAACCTTCTCTCATAACATATATAAATGATCTAAAAAGTCTCGTATCATTTCAAATAGTCCCCAATTAAATTAAATTTTTTTGACCGAAACTATGTATAATATACTATGATTTTTGACCGAAACTCTCATTTCGAAAAGTTTCATAGAATCTAATTTTTCGATGAATTTTTGCATGGACTTCCATCATAACCATACCTCGTATAATATATAAATGATATGTGAAGTTTCGCATCATTTCGAACAGTACCCGATTTTATTTGATTTTTGACCGAAACTTGTATAAACTAGTGTATAATATATTATGATTTTTTCGCCGAAACTGGTATTTCGAAAAGTTTCATGGAATCTAGTTTTCGGATGATTATTTTTGCATAGAATTCCATCATAACCTTCCCACTTAACATTTATAAATGATCTGAAAAGTATTGTATCATTTCAAATAGTCCCCAATTAAATTTGATTTTTTTGACCGAAACTACTGTATAATATACTATGATTTTTTACCCAAACTTGCATTTCGAAAAGTTTCATAGAATCTAGTTTTCCGATGATTTTTTGCATGAACTTCCATCATAACGTTCCCTCGTAAAATATATAAATGATATGTGATGTTTCGTATCATTTCGAACAGTCCCCGATTTAATTTGATTTTTGGCCGAAACTAGTATAAACTAGTGTATAATATATGATTCATACTTAAGATGCAAGACAAAAGATGCAACATGACATAAAAATATGGATGCTTATGCATGAAATCGATAGCATACTTGAAATGTAATGCAAGTGAGATGAAAATATGAACATGTTAGATGCACACGAACAACATGTGAAGTATAGTAGGAGGAAACATGGAAGAAATAGGTCAAAGTTGAACAAAGATGCATAAACTCAAACAAGAGGAAAACACAAACCACAGTGGACCTATAGATGATCAAAGAGTACCTATAGACATCTAACTAAACCAAACAAACTCATACAAGAGACCTTACTCAATGACATAAATTCCTTCAAGCAATTAGAGTTAAAGAATGACAAGAAAGAATCACCAAAAGTACCTTCAATCATAAGCAATCAAGAACACATCAAATAACATTCAAAAATTATAAAAATGTACCTCAACTGACCTAAGTCAGAGGCTAATTTCTTGTCAAAAGCTCATACAAAAACTCAAAACCAAAATATCTCAAACAATTGGTTAAAACCAAGTAGAATCAAGAAAGAAGAATGCATAAGGAAGGGACAAAAATGCAATTAAAAATGATTTGAAAAATATGTAAAACAATTTATGTATTTTAGGATGTTTATGAATGAATGCAAAGAGAAAGGTTGGAAAATGTTTAATGAACAATGCAAAAGAAATGTTTGAAGTTAAGGTGTCAAAATAAAAGACAATTCAAAAAGAAAATTAAAGAAAAATACCAAGATATTATGAAAAACAAAAAAAAATCAGAATTAAAAAATTACAAAAATTAGTTTAATATGAAAATATAACTCATGAATTTTCATATGATTTTTGGATGATCATAAATGATTTTAAAAATAAAATGTAGAAACTATATGAAAATAAAATATATATATATATATATATATATATAAAAGGAAACAAACAAGCCAGGGGGTGTGACAAAAGCAATTCTCACGTTCAGGAATTCAAATGGGCTAAACAAGTGGGTTGGGATAGCAAAATAAAACGCAGTCCATCAACAGCGCAAGTCAAACGAAATTTTATAGACTCTGGCCAACATTTGACCCCCACTACAACCACTAGATCAATCCAACGCATGGTAAACAGTCAACACAAGCCAAAGGTAAGCAAGATTAAAGGCCAAGATTATGCGCACACCAAAGTAAACATGAGAATACGCAAGTTGATTAATTGTTATAAGAATAAACACGTGACTTGCACAAGAATTTTAATGCACTGGCTCATTTAAAGCCATTGGATTAATACATTTGACGGTGTTGATTTCATCTTCTCCATTCATCCCTCAGATCACCTGCAACTACAACCGGTGTCGGGGCCCTAGCTCCGGTCACCATCTACAGTGAGCTCAACATGAATTTTTCCATAAATCAAAACTTCCACCACAATTCAACTCCAATTTTCACATTGATTTCAAATATCTAATCCATTTTATCATACAATACACACATAATTCAAATCGAAGGCAAAAAGTTTGGATCTAAAAACTTCAGATCCACAATAAACTTATGTTACATGTTCATTTTCAAATCTAAACATATCAGCATAACATGGAGAACATAATGCACACCAGAAAATCAAGTTCTATGAGCATGAATCTGGATGTTACCTGAAGCTTTCAGCAATGAAAATACTCCTAGAAAACCATCTGAGAGTTGCAGATCAACTCCTTTGAACCTTTAATTGCAAAATAAATGCAATTAGAGCTTGAATTTGGCCTGGATCTTGAGATTTGAATAAGCAATTTCCAAATTAGATTCTGAAGAAAACCTTGCTTTGAGCTTCAACCTATGGATGATTTGTGTTCTATGAAGTTCCTGGTCCAGAATAAGAAGAAAAATCTCAAGGAAACCTTATGATGAGAGACATTTGAAGAGATGAATATTTGGTGCAATTTTGTGAAATCTGAAAAATGGATGAAACCTAGCTCTAACCAGTGGGGTTAAGAGCTTATATGTGGTGATTTTTGGGCTTAACTCTGGTTAAGGATCCATTGGATGTGTGGTTAAAAAGTTTTGAATGAATTTGAAAAAATGCAAGTTATGATGTATGTAGTGAATCATGTGTGCATGGCCTTCCTCATGTGCCTGCATCACTCACACTTTTTATACTAATCATCAAGCAATTGAGTTTATGACTTGTGGTTGCTTGGTTTGAGTGTTTGAAGTGATTTTGCAATTTTGCATTTCATGAAATATGTGAGAAATAATCCACCAAATGTCATGATTAAAAAAGCCAATTTTTTGTTAAATGAAGTTCACTTTGACTTTATGAACTGAAGTGAGCAAGTGGAATCAATACAAGTCACTTTGGAGCCTTTTTGCAAAAGTGGAAAATTTGGATACATGTGAAAATCCTAAAAATCAACCTTGAGTCTTTTGATCATAACTTGTGATACACAAATGATATGAAGATGATCTTGTACTTTTTGGAAAGGGGAGAGAATAATCTTCAACTTTCATGTTTGGAAAAAAAATCCATTTGAAGCATTTTTTATGATGAAAAGTCAAGTTGAATGTGACTTATAAAGCTTCCAAAATAGAAACTTTGAATTACAAGTCATTTCCAAATTTAGTAACTTTTGCCCTAAGTCTTGATTCTCGATGAATGATGGAAATCTTTACATTTCATGACCATAGGAAGGTGTACGAACTTGAAAATCATAATTTAGACCCCAAAAATCCACAGTTGACTTTTCTTTCTTCATAGTTGACTTTTGATTAGATCACAAGTAACTGCCTGACCTAAACCCTTCCTCAAGGAACCAATGCACCAAATTTCATCCATGAACACTTGGTAACATATAAAAGACCATGAGAACAAGTGGGAACCAAAATTCCTTCAAGAAGCCTCTTGCAACCAAAAGTCTAGTTTGGGCCAATTGTGTAGGATTTGAAGCTCTGAGCCAGCTTCTTGATGAATTCACTTCTTCTAGGGACTTGAGATATCATTTGAGCTTGTGTGAGATGTGATAAACCCTTGAGACTTATTAGGAGACAATTGGTTCTTGCTCTTGGCTTTGGGATGATCACAACTTTGGTAAGTCACTAACCACATGCCTTATGCTTCAAGATATGGATGTTATGCTTCATCTTCCTATGCTATGAATGCAATGTTATGTATGCAAATGATATGTTAAATTCTATGAAAAGGAGAGGGAAATTTTTGGGTGTTACAATAGTGGTCCATAAAAAAAAATTTGACATTTTAAAATAACACTTTTATCATTCGAATAAAAACAATTGTTAAAAAATTTGACAATTGTTACAATAGTGGTCCATAAAAAAAATTTGACATTTGAAAATAACACTTTTATCATTCTAATAATAATTTGTGAGATAAAAAATTAATTGTATGTCTGACCAATTATTGAAGTGAGGCAAAGCCTCTACTCCGCTAAAAACATACGAGTGGGAAAAAGAAAAATAGAAATATGAGAAAGAGAGAGAAAATAAAGATTTGAGTGAAAAATAGAAATAAGAATGATATTTAAGAAAGGGAAAAATCAAATTTGAATTTCAAATCTGAAAATTTGAAATTGAGAGAGTAAGTTGTGTTTGTGTATTGGTGGAAAATTCTTTATTGGATTGTGAGGTAATAGGTGTTTGTCATGTGTCAAGTAAAGAGATGATGGGGAGAGTTTTAATTGCTGAATTTAGTTATTTACGAAAATAACCTTTTAGTAGTGTAATTTTTTAAAGTGCAATGGGAAAAATCGACAACGCATGCAATTTATTTTTTATATATAGATAATAGATATTCACACTCATATCAATTTATTTTAGTGAATAATTACTTGTGCTTGTGTTTCCATTCTGCGGGGTTTTTACTTTATTAGTTATAAGTTTTTTTTTAAAAACTCAGTAAATTATTATCATCATTTATTTTTATAAGAGACAAATCATTTCTTAGATTCATTGAATAATATTTAATTTATTAAAAAGATTAAATAATTAATTACTTAATGAATTTAAAAAGTAATTATTTTTTATATAAAGAATTAGAGATAATATTACGCGAATCAATTTTATTGGACTGACATGTTACCTAAAAAAATTCTTAATTGCTTTAATTTAATTTGGTTGACTATATGAAGACTTATTTGAATGGAGCATGAGTAAAGTTTAAGTTTGGCGGTGGTTTAAAACAGTGAAGTGAAACTTTTCTTAAGATTTAAATTTATGGTAGATTTAATCGGTGTAACGACTTATAATAAAAAAATAGAGGGAATAATATTTTATTGTTTTTTCACAATGGTTTAGTAAGATTATCTTTATATTTAAATGTGTGTTTTTTTTAAACACAGTTGTGCTGCACTTGAATGGTTTTACTATAATTCTTTTAACTTCTTCAAAAAGAATATTTATTTTAACTCAAGATCATTACTAGTGGGAATGCATGTAATCTATCTCTCACTCGAAAAGTCTTATTATCCACTCTGTATTTTTAAATTATATCACGAAAATAGCCGGAAATTTTATTTGCATATTTTTGTGTGGATGAATGATCTTGCATTTATTTGGCATATATATGTTTGGTATGGAATAATTAATATTTTCCCATTCTCTCTTGTCTTGCAAATACCAATGAGCAAATATGTCCATAACATTTATTTTTGCAGTCCAAGTCCAAGTTTTACACTCGTCTTCAAAGAAATTTCATGGGCAACAGCCAACAAGATATTGTTCATAATAAATTATTACTAATTTTTATTTTAAATATAAAAAAATTATTTATTAATATATTAAATATATTTATCATCAATAGGAACATGATATGTTGATGGGCTTATCAATTAAGCATAAGAGTAGAAACAATTATTAGTCGAACATTTATTAATACTTAAAAAGTGCATGAAATGCATGCAAGAATGAATTTAGTTTTTTTTTTATTTTTATGCTTTCACATTTGCTTTTGGAAGTTAGTAAACAGACAAGCTGGATGAAGTGGAAAATTTTGAATTTTAATTAATGCAAATTTATTGAGTTAGATAATATTGGTGTATTGATCTTATTGATTCTTTAAATTTTCATAGAGGCATTGTTTGGTTTAATATGGTCAAAGCTTTGGATTGATTTGGCAATTTGTTGGTAAGAAGTGTATTAAATATTAATTATTTTGTTAAGGATTCTTCGTTAGAGTTCCATTTGTGTTGTTTTTCTTGTTGTTGGACACTAAATCCTAGAGGTTGTGTATTGAAGTTTTGTTTATGATGTTGTTGTTGTTGTTCTTGTTGTTGATGTTATTGTTAATATTGTTATTGACGTTGTTGTTGTTCTTTGTGCGGATCTCATCTTGTTCCGTCGAGTTGAGTTTATAATATCTAATTTGGATTGTTTGTTTTACTAACCCCTCTTTAAATATATAACCTATTAAATTGATTTTGGAAATAATCATATGAAAAATTATGTTGTATCTGAACTTTATCTTACACGGATCAATAATTTTCTAACACTCTGCAATTAATCATTCATCTTATGTTGTTTTATCATTAAAATATCTCCAATACTACTAGTTTTCGTTCAACTTTCTTCCATATTTATTCATTTTTTAAAGCAATAAATCTTATGCTTTCAAGAATGAATTAGAAGAAAATAAAGTGTTGAATAAAGAACTTGAAATATTAGAGAGATTTTAATCATAAAAGAGTGTGAGATGGATGATGAGTTGTAGAATGATTCAAAATCACTAATCAATGTAATTTTTTCTTCAAATATAACACAATTGTTCATATAATTATTTTCCTAATCAATTTTGAGAAGTTACATGTTCAGTATATATAGGGTTTAGTGAAATAAGCAATCCACATCAGATTTAATAAATTCAAAATTGTTTTACCCCTCAATTTTATGAGATAACCGATGTGATAATGTGGTATATATGGCGGTGAAATGACAAAATCAAAGGGACAACTATTTTCGCCATTTCAGAATTTCAAAAAGGTCTCCATGGGGATCAAACACATCATGACCTTTATATACATTTGTCGGTTTTTTAAAACCAAGAGGTAAAGTGTGTTGTTTTCATGACGTATTTTGTTACCTCGCATATGAAAATGGGGTAAGAGTTATTTTTCAACCAATATAAAAAGGCATTTTTTTACAGTAGTGACACTGTTTTCAAGAATATTGAAAATCGCCAGATGAAAAAATAAGGATGATCAAACATTTGTCTTAAGGAATAAGTGTGTAGAAATGGAAGATTTTATAGATTTAAAATTCAAAAACATAGACATCAAATTCAGGTATACTTGTTAACTTTAAAATGCCTATCATATTTGATCCTCACTAACTTAAATGTCAGAGTATTTGCACATATCACCCACTCGTAAGACTAGAGAAATCAGACGTTAATAACAAACTGAAGTTCACCATCTAATCCAAATCCATTATTCCAATTGTGAAACATTTAGATCTCAATGAGATCATTGTTCTAGTTTGTGGTAATGTTAATCAACGATATCATGTTTTGTTGAAATATTAGATTAAATAGATTTGATTAGATTTCATATTTAAATATAATCCAAGTTGTGTTAGTCCAATCCCAATTAGGGTTGTATATAAATAGTCCTAGTTTGCATCATTATTTACACAATTCAAGAATCCAACAATCTCACGAAGAGTTGTGGTGAAACCATAATTGATAAGATGATAGTTGAGAAGGTAATGAGTATGTTAACCTCTCACTTTGATCACATTATCGTAGCTATTCAAGAATCCAACAATCGTGAAACCCTAAAAGTAGAAATTTTGGTTGGTTCGTTGGAGGCGCATGAGATGAATTATCGAAAGAGATGGAGTTCAGGATTTGATACAAGCACTGCAGGCTCAGTCATGGAAAAGGAATGGTGGTTCCAACAAATTCAAAGGCAAAGTCTACAAGACTCAAGGAAAGAAGTCTTTGTCAAACCTCACAAAAATCAGGTTGAAGATACAGCTTCTGAATCCTCGAAAAGAGGAGAAAAATATCGAAAGGACAAAGAAGATAAGAAAGGTATACAATATTATAACTGTGAAAAATGGGATCATTTGGCCAAATATTATTGGTACAGGAAAGACCCTAGTTAAATATTATACTATTATATATATATATATATATATATATATATATATATATATATATATATATATATATATATATATATATATATATATGAAAATGATATGTGGATATGCTTATCAATGAAGAATAAGAGTAGAAGCAATTATTAGTGGAACATTAATTTATACTTAAAAGGTGCATGCAGGAATAAATTTAGTTTCTTGCTCTTTTTTTTTTTTTTGTATGCTTTCACATTTGCTTTTGGAAGTTAGTAAACAAACAAGCTGGATGAAGTGGAAAATTTTGAATTTTAATTAATGCAAATTTATTGAGTTAGATAATATTGGTGTATTGATCTTACTGGTTCATTAAATTTTCATAGAGGCATTCTTAGGTTAAATATGGTCAAATGTTTGGATTGATTTGGCAATTTGTTGGTAAGAAGTGTATTAATGTTTCTATTGGCTCAAGTGACCTAGGGTTATAACCCTTCAAGGACGACACGTATATGGGATGACAGGTTGGAAGAAGAAATATTTTGAAGTTGATGGAGCTTATGGTTATGGTATTCTTGTCCAATACGAAACTAAGAAATCATTAAGGACAAAATATAGCTTTGATTTTAGAAATTTTTTCTTGATAGCAAAAGAAAAATGATTTAGATTAGTCTAGAACATGTAGGTAATTATTATCATTTCATTTAGATACCATAAAAAGTTAAATGTGCTTTTAATGCATATTTTTGTTGATTTATGATTTTGGTTCTCTTATTTATGAATTATAAAATATAATAGTTTTTTTTTTACTTTTTAAAATTTTAGAAAATTTTAAGTCAGTTGAAATTGAAGTCTGATGAGTCATATTTAATAATAAATTGAGAAATTATCCGATAGTGTAGCACTGAAAAAAATTTGGTATTAATTACTTGTTTTAATCCAAATGAAAATCATGTTATTAAAAATTGTATTAGTGACGTGAAAAACAAGATACAAAAGAGAAATAATAATATAAAATTAAGACACAGAATATTTGATTGTGAGAAATTTAAAATTTAAAGAAAAATGCTTAGTGACGTGTAAAACAAGTCGTTGTAAATATTACAAAAAATAAAAGTTTTTGGGGGCAAAAATATTGGATGATAACGTGTAATAATATGACCGTTGTAGATACTCATGTGATTTGCAAGTCAGAAACTTCACATGGGCTAACCACGTCGGAAATATTATTCCAAAAACGTATTCCCATGTGATTTTCATGTTGTTTTTGAACATAGATGTCGACCTTGTTGAATTCTACATCAGGAAGTGGAGAAGATACTCAAACGAATGAGTGTTCTACGAATGCAACTCAAACTATTGATACTCAATCAAAAAGATCACAAAGAGGTGTCACAATGATGCCCTAATTCACATCAGTTCATAACTCATCAGGTGTAAAAATTATGATCGAGTTTGATTCATTTTACAGAGTAGTGGATTGTCAACATTACTCTACTTTTAAGAGTTATGTTATGTTCCTTGCATGTAGCAAAGTCAGTATATTGATAGATGATTGAAGAGAAGTGGATGACAAAGTCAAAGATAACATATGGACCGACGTTACGGTATTACATACTATAACTTTCATATATTTGATATCACTACCGATAATTTTTAATTCATACTTATATATTGATTTAAATGTAGTTGAATTTTGAGTTTACCAATAACTCAAAGTTGAAAAAATAAATGGATATCTTATGCCGACAAACTATTTAATGACGTGAAAACCCACCACATACTTATCTTGATAAAAAAAAAGGTGACGATGGACCACAATGTTTTTCGCCTGTATTGATATTACAAATTTATCGTGGTGGAAATCTCTAGATTTTTGATGGGACTGACAAAACCTTCTACGACCGCATGGAACTTTTGCTACAAAGGTATGTCCTTCAGCCTAAAAATAAAGTGCGACTGTTGTGACGCAAAAAATACGCGAGCGAACGAATGCTGGAAATACAACAGAGCCAACACCGAAGTTTAATTTTTTAAAGGGAAACATCGATAAAACCATTGAAGAACGGAAATGTGGTTGTCGCAATCAAATTCAGGTTCCGGAGTCGGTTAAGCGTGGGGAAGGTATTAGCACACTACAACATATGTTGGATGGAACCGTTCAATCAATTTTGTGAATAAGAGTGTTAGCTTAAGTTATTTGTTTTCTTCTAGTTATTAAAAGTTTGATAGGAAAAAGGAAATTGCTAAAAATTAGTTTTTTATTAGGATGTTTGATGAGATGTTGAATTTCACTCTTACGTATCACTAGGTGCGATAAGGAATTCAAAGTTATGTAGTTCTTGGTAGAAAATGTTTGTTAGCTGGTGGATTCTGGTTAATGATGTTTAGGCCACATTTGAGCGGTTAAGTGTTGTTTGTTTGCCGCACATGGGAGGAATGAAGCATTTGCTTGTTATGCGTTAGAATGGATAGTACATTGTTCGTTTGTGAAAAATGTTGATTTTTTATTGCACTTGGGCAAAAATGAGTTTGATTGGTTGAGATTGTTTTTGGGTGGAAGACAAATATTCGAACAAAAAGCTATTACGGCTTGTATCTAAATACTCAGAGATTATGATGAATATGACGTCCAACTAATCATTTTTTGTCTAGGTTATTTACGAAATTTGTGAGGCGAATTAAGTCATGATTCCTTAACGGAAGGCAAGCATTCGAACGACAAGCAATTACGGCTTATATCCAAATACTCGAGGGACTAGGATGAATATTACATCCAACTAATCCTTTTTATACCATAAGTAACAAACTAAGTTTGATTGATTATTGTGATTTAAAGTTAGAAATGTGTTACGAGTAGAATACTTGGGAATGCAAGGTACTGATAAATGGATTATGATTCCTAATAAGGTTACTGATTGCTTGTAGATACAATGTTGCATTTATCTTCTTGTCAAAGAGACTTAACATTATTTTTTTCCCTCTTACCTTAGCTCAACCTATATATACGAGCAGACATAAAATCACAACTCTTGATTTTGTCAACAACAATCATTGGACTTTGGTAAAGTTTAAACATGATAGTCTATTGACTCCTGTCACTGACTGTTGGAGACAGAACTGTACTGAAGATGTAAAAGCATGAGAATCAACATATGTATGACAAATTAGACATTGGGAAGATGAAGTTATTAAATCATCCTAATTTATTTTGTTATCTTGTATGTAGCACAATTTTTTTATTATATGTAAATATTATATTTGGTGGGTTTTTTTAGCAAATCAGTTATGCAGGAACAAATTGAACAATTTTCTATGGAAAATACCGAAAAGTATTTTTTGAAATTTTGGACATATATCTAAAATTTTAAAATTTTTGGAATACCAAATATTTTAAAATTTCTTGAATTTTGTGTTATTTCATGAAAATTTCATAATTTATGGTAAATCTTTACCGAAAATTTTATAATTTTCAATAAAATACTTCATTACTCAACCAAAAGTTTTACAATTTTCGACAGATTTTTGACCCAACAACAAATTATGACTAGCTTTCAAAGGATTCATTATAAAAATGGTGGATCTAACCACATACTCTCCCTTCAAATTCATATCACATCTATATAAAAGCTTTAACATTCATAAAATTATAATGTTATGTTGTTTAATGTAAGAATGATGTATAATTGTTTTAACAAATCAATTCCTCATAAATTTAGTCAATAAATTTTAATAGAGTGGTCTTTGAAATTACTAGTTTTAGGAAGAAGGAAAAAATTATTATATCTATGAAGTCCTGAAATTTGTGCTTGGCTCACCAAACCCTATGGTATCGTTGTCATATTCCATAAAATACTCCAATTTTTTAATACTAATTATTGTAAGTAACTTGAGTATCTTCACTATATATTATGCTGATGAAAGCAAAACTTTTACTTTTCCACACAAACAAAAAAATCACATATTTTTCTTTTCAATCGTACGTATAATAATTAAGTAGCTGACGAAAAAAAGTTGATTATGTCTCCTTAATTAAAAATACAACTCAAATAGACTCAAAGATTCTTTATTTTCTTTCTTTGTCAAAGCTTTTAATTTAATTAAATATTTATTCATAAAATATAGTGACTCCAAACTAATTCCAGCTCTTAAACAGAAAGCAAGTACACTTATATTCGACACAATATGTCATCATCGTATAGCTTATTGTTTAAATACTGAAATTAATTAATTAATATTTAAAGCTGTTGATACTTTTTAAACATTTTATTTATGATAATGTTTTTAAACACTTATAGACAATGATATACTCTTTATTTAATTAGAATTATAAATTCTTAAACATTGTTAATGTTTTGACTATTTGTGTGCATGTGGCTTGTACTAATTAATTGTGTTAAAAAAGTTTATCCTATTAATTAAAGTTTCTTAATCCTGTCGGTGGTATAATGTGTCCCCATTATTTTAAGACAAGCCAAAAAGCACTATTTAGTAGTGTTACTTATCAATGATGACTTTGTTTTGCTTTTGGATTAATTGATTAGTTAATAAGTTTCATTTTAATAAACAGTTGAATGGACAATTAGTATATATATATATATATATATATATATATATATATATATATATATATATATATATATATATATATATATATATATATATATGGTCATTTCTTAAGAAATCTTTAATTTGTTAATTTATACGAAGATTTCTTATCACATCTCATAGATTTTTTGGACATTCAGTAAATTTTCGGATTTATAAATCAGGATGCATCCTTTTTTTTTAACTTTGATTTTTTTCGGATGCATACATCTAGACCCCAAATTTACAAATAATTTATTTTTAGATGTATATATCCGAAAACAATTTAACTCTCAGCGACATTCATTTGTTTCATACTCTTAGTGTCAGCCTCATATTTCTCAGCAACATTCATCTGTTTCAAATTAAAAGATACTCACAAAATCTCTCTTTTTGCAAGATCTCAAATGAATTTCCTTTTAAATTTTCATTCTTTAACCATTATTTTATGAAAGGTGATCTATGTTGCTTCCATTAAACCATATTTTACTTCCTTATGAAATTATATGTTAGATTTAATAGTTATAAAAATGTGGATCTAGGAATTTTTAGATATATATGTCAAGTAGAAACAAGAAGATTAGTTTCATTGTTAGGAATAATAATAGTTTTGTTTTTTAAGTTTCTTTGATTTTATGTTCTTCTCTTACTGTCAAAATCTGAAAATAAATACTAAATTGTTTTCGGATGTACATATCTGAAAATAATTTATTTGTAAATTTGGGGTCCGGATGTGTAGATCCGGAAAAAATCAACCTTAAAAAAAAGATACATCCTAATTTGTAAATCCGAAAATAAGAGATATTTTTTAAAATTCAGTGAGGTGTATTAAGAAATGCTCATTTATATTATCTTTTTTCTAAAATAATTATCACAGTTGGTTATTTTACACGGATTAAGAAGATGTAATAAATGAAAGAGAATAATATTTTTACCAAAATTATTTTTGTTTATTATTGGTGTATTCGAATTATCATAATTGCAGATTAAGAAAATAATAAATTGAAAGTATTAATTAGAGGCGATAATTAGAAGATAACCATTAGAATTACATTAAAAACTAAAATGACACTTGGTTTTGAACAAATAATTTTATAAAATACGATAATTATTTTGGGACAGAGAGAATAGTATGATTTGAAAAAATGCACGTCAACTCATTGGATGAGTTGTAAGGTTATTAGTGCATCTCGTATTTTCTCATAAATAAATGAATGTGTTAGTTTATAAAGTATTATAGACTATAATATTTAAGTTTAAATACATTTTTGTTCCTACTAGTTTAGACGTTTTAAATAAGTGGTCTCTTAATTACAAAATATGCGATTTTGATCCATTAATTTTAATAGTCTTTGAATTTTTTTTGTCACATCCACTTCTGTAGACGTTATATTGATGATTGGAATAAAAATATATTTTTTGATTAGGTGGTAAGGATGACTATGATCATTATTAATTAATATATTTTTAAATGAATTAATATTTATTAAGTTGAATTAATATGTTTCTAAATTAATTAATTAATTTAAACTTTTAAAATTAGAGTCTATGCGCTTAAACTCATTCCTTTACAAGCAAGGTCCAATATACATATTATATTTTATCTTGTGTCTATTAGATTTATAAACACTCAAATTATTTATGACAAAAACAATGTGAGATTATAACCAATTTCTTCTTGTTTCCCAAAACTTCCTTCTGATGAACTGCAATAATTTCTGTCACTTCCAAATATACATATCTGAATACACTCTATTTTTTCATAAATAAAAGGATTTATGGAGATGTACATTCGTAAAGTCATATGTATTGTTTTTTTAATAATTGAAAGGTGTATCTGAATATGCATCTCCAGGCCCACTCAACTCATTGTTCATATAGAATCAGTGTATTATATAAAAGATGTTGAGAAACAAGTGTGAGTTCTAAGTCTCATATTGCTTAGAAAAATGGAGGTTGAACACTTTACAAATAAGAGGACTCATACACCTATCAACTTAAGGTTTTAGGTAAATATGTGGTATATATCTCACTTGTTTGGGTGAATCTTTCACCTTTAGGTAAGTGTTTGACACAATGTGAATGTTTACCCCTCATGATGATCCATCAGTAGTGACATTAGAAGCACAAAAAATTATCCAAAAATTTTGTGGTGCGTTACATACAAAAAAACGAGTTACATTACTAGATTAAAAATAAAATATATTAAAAGATATGTTACTACCTACATCTATAGGTGGTTCCTTATTTGACATTTTCTTATTTGTTTCTCTTTCAATGTCGCTCAACTTGGTGAACTCTTTTATCCTTTCCAAAAAAAAGTGATTCAGCCAAGCTTTAGCATCTTGTGTGAAATGTTTCGTCCACTCTGGTAATGTATTTGTATAGGACATGCGATTTCAAATAAATCGGAACAAAATATTGGTTTTTCAATAGCCAACCAATACACATGATGTGTTCAAAGGGATTTGAGGTGGCTTATTTCAAAGTGAAAATAATGTTTCTAAAAAATTATATCGCGTTAAATAAATACACATCCTATCATAAGCACTTGCAATAAGATGTCCCATTTTCGGGAAGCGTATTAATTTTTCAAATGGGGTCGGACCACTAAGATAAGGAACAAGAACATTGAGAAATTGTCCCTCTTGGAATCCTGTCACTTGAAGGATTTCTCGACGAATTTCCACGTTAATACTAGCACAATATAATCAACATTTTTGTGGATTAACCTCCAGCCATGTTGCTTTTGAGAATTTTCTGAATGCTTCCATCATCATTGCAACGAAAATCCTATTGTAGCGGTAAAATAATGAGTGTAAGCTATTAGCTAACTTAACTCAAGGTAAACAGAGTCGTCACCGCGTTTTTATTTTATTCCAAAAGGAAAAGGGAAAAAGAGCGAATAAAACCTAATGAATCTAAAAGCAAGAAAGCTAAAGAAACACATCAGAGAAACAGGTAAGGGGATAGGTTACACGATGGGAAGGTTTTACGCACCCAAAATGTCTGTGGTACTCCACGGGAGCCCTTTGAAAATTTTACTGCTTTTGGTTTGAAAATGGTTTGTTTGAAAGAGATTGGAGAGATGAGAAGAGAAATGTTTTTTAATATTTTTGTGTTTGAAGAGACGATTGTCTCATGCCTACGTACCCACAAAGTGCAATGCGAGATCAAAACCTCGTAGTTCGTGGTACAAAATTTGAAAAGAAACAAATGATTTGAATTGATTTTAAAATGTAGAGATAAGTCGTCATTCTTGAGCGAATAATTCCGCTAGAAAGAATGAATCATATATAAACATATGAAAAGAAAAAGTGCACAAAGGCACAAAAACAATTGAGTGAGTTTTGGATTTTTTAAAGTCTTTGAAAAGAGAATTTCGATATGCTTATATGGATTAACATTTATTAAGAAGATAAAGTGAAAAGGTAAAATCGTTTGAACTAAGTCAAGGTTTGATTGCGAAAACGTTTGAAGTTTGAAAACAAAGAAGATTTGAAAATAGGGAGAAGATTTGAAAATTTAAGAAGTGGGAGGAGATGAAGTGACTATCCTAAGACTCGAATTTAAAAGTTAAGAGAAGGGCGATCAAACCGTGTGGTGAACATTCTTCCAAACAAGCGGATTTCCATCTTCATAGACAAATGAACTAAATCGAGGTCAAGGTCCTCAATCGATAACAACTTGAGCAAAGGGAAAGATCCTAAAATCTAAGTCCAAACTCCAAGTCCAATGCTAAGGATAGTAACCATTAGTCCAAAATTAAGATCACAAGTTTTTTAGAAGTTTAATCCTTTATTAATGTTTTATGTCCAAATGGACAAATAGAAAATCGCACAATCAAAATAATAGCAAGAAATTTAAACATGATAATGGATGAATAAAGCATAATAAAGCATATAAAAAATAAAAAATAAAGCAATTAAAGTGCAAGAAATAAAAAAACAATTAAAGTGCAAAAATCTAAAATATTAGTATAGTAATAATATAATAATATTTACATAATAATAATGGTATGGTGAACTTAATCAACCACAACCAAAAGTAACCAAAATTGAAAAGTAACTGGATCCGCTTAGCATCTTACACTATAGCGATTAATCAAGGCAAACCGAATCGAATTCAATGAAATTTGAAAGGCGATTGGGAGACCCAAAGCACCTACGCATCAAACATTCATAAGTCTCGATTCTTAATGCAATATGATTAACCACTTTGGGATTACGCGATCAACAAGAGATCCGGTCCACGAAAGTGCAAGTACCCAATTAGATTTTTATTCCGAAGTCGGGACACATTTAGGTCTATGTTAAGCAATCACCGAGTAATTTACGAAGTAATTACCCTACAAATGAGGTCGGCCACCACCAATTAAGGTGGAAAATTTTAGTGTTAATACATGTTAGAGAAATGATATAATTAATCATTCTCCGAAAACATGCCACACTAAAAGAAAAAGTGGTAACGGTCTAATCTTAATCGAGATTTAACATTAATTTATCAAAAGCAACCTATCACAATCCCAAAGTATGGATAATGATCCAAATGATCATACATCCATAGATTTGAAATAATGAAGATTAAACTCTTTAAAAATCAATAATCTTCGAATCGGAGATCTCATCGACCAAAAGAAAGAGAAGAAAAAAAGATGAAGAGAAATATGGATTTAAAATTATAATCCATAAAAAAAATACTAATAAGATATTTTTTAAAACTCTTTTCAAAAATTCAGAAATCAAATAAAAAAAATAGAGAACAAAACAATTTAAAAGAACAAAAAAAAGGAATTAAAGAAAATTTAAAATAAAAAAAAAAAGAAAGGAGGTAAGAAGGAACAATGTGTGGTGATAATAGTATTGGACCTAAATTTGTTCTTAAGCCCAAATATATCACACCAATTTTTATAGAATAATAAAAATAAAAAGAAAGAAAAAGAGCTTCTTCTTCCCCAATGTGTTGCCACGGTTTCTACAACAAACAACCAATTCTTCAAATTTTGAGTTCCGAAAAATCGGAGCGACGAAGCTCAAACCATATACCGTTGCGATCGTGAGACGGAGAGGAATCCAAATATTTAAATAGAATTAACAGAGGATGCAAGAGTAGAGAGAAAGAGAGCTCCAAATAACCGACTGAAATTTTCGACTAATTTCAAAACTCAAAGCAAGACTCCTCTTCAACTTCTAATCCCTTCCTTTTGTTGTTTTATGAAGAATTCCACTCTTGGAAATAATTTTTGATGAAGATTCGAAGAATTTAGTAAAAAAAATTCTTGAAACTTTAATGGAGTTTTTGGGTGTTTTGGAGTATTTGTGCAGAATTTTTTGGAGGCAGCTTGTTGAATGAATGAAAGGAGTGCTCTATTTATAGAATAATTGGAGTGAATTTTTGAATTGAAATTGGTTTCTCATTTGGATGGTTTTTTGCCGCGTTTTTTACTCATGGAGATGGCAAGCTCTTGCTAAATTTTGATATTGCGTTTTATGCCTTCAGCTGCGTTTTGATAAGTTTTTGGTTCAGGTGGAATAACTTTGGTTGATGACGTGTGCGGCTGGAAATTTAGCTTATGAAATTTGATGTTGTATGGCTAAGTGGGTCCCACGCTGAAGTTGTGGCCATTTGCTGTAACATTTTCATTCCACAATATCATGTGGTAGTAGAGAAATTGACTAGTGTGACTATTAATAATGGTTGAATATTTGCAATGAGCTTAATGAATTTTAGAAAGGATTTTTAGGACATAAAAATGGACGATGAAAAAAAAATGGTTATTGATATTTGAAGAAATCAAATTATATAGTAATTAGATAAATGAAATAAAAGTGGAAATTTGATATTGTAAATGGACTAAAAAAATTAAGAGTGAATAAAATGGATTAAAATGAAATGATGGCTTTATTGGGAAATATGGATATATGGATTAGAATTAGAAAATATGAAAATTAAAAATATGGTAGTGGATATAGAATTTCTAGAAAAATGAATATTGGAAAAATAGAAATAATTGGATATTAGAAAATAGGTGAAAATGAAAATGGTCTTAAATGATATTGAGAAATTTGGAAAAAAAAATCAAAATATGAATAATGGTTGGAAATATATGGATAGAAAATAATTGGATAATGGAAATATGGATGAGGTAAAAAAAAATGGTAGCTAGAAAAAATGTATGAATCGAATAATGGATGAAGCATATTTTAAGCCCATAACCAAAATTTGAATTTTCCACACATGATGAAACTAATCTCAAGCCACTGAATAATTCACAACCACAACAACGACCATCAACTTTTGAATTTCTGAATCTTTTCAAATATGTCTGCATTGATCCTTGGAAAATAAATCCACAGATGAACCACTGATGAACATCCAATTAAGATAATTTGGACCAAACTTCTCATGAATCACAACTCAATAAACCAGAGAATTTTCTCACATAACACAACTTATCATTGACCACGCACTGCTTGAGAAATAACCACCGACACAAATAATTTGCAGTTGAAACAATATCCTGATAGTTTGACCAAGATTAGGTCAAACTTCCATTTGAATCAGATCATAACTGAACAACCACATCTGAATTGAAATCACTTTCGACCTCTGAAAACCATGCAACTCCTGAAAAACACTGTGAAGAAGAAGCGGACTAAAACATTTTTTTGGTATTTGGTTAGTGATTAATAAACATAAAAAAAATATAAAGCAAATAAAAAACAATAGCAATGGTGATCCCCTGTGAAGTATAAACCCTACATCTGAGAAAAAACGAGAAACCAGTGCGATCTTGTTTGTATGCAAGATGCAGATGAAATGAGAAGAAATCTTAAGGCAAAAATTAGGATGTTACACCTATCTCCTCTAACAAACATCAAAAGATCGTCAACGAAACACATATTAGTAATTTTCAACTTCTCACATTTATGGTGATAATTGAAATTACTATTCTGCTGCATTTTGTTAAGGTAATGATTCAAACACTCTATTATTATGACAAAAAGCATTTCGGCCCCTATTAAAATCAATGTATTGAACATAATTAAAGACTAGATATAACAAATTTTGCTACAGACGACTTACTACATACTTCATTAAAAGATAGAACATATGGTGTGTGTAAACAAAGAATGTCATAGTCAAAATAAAAACATATAATACATGGTTTGAGTCTATCCTATTAAACTCCTAATGAATGATATCAATAAATGAGACTAGACTAGTAAACAAATTTAAAGACATATCAAATAGACTCAATATAGTATAGAACTCTCAGTTGCACCACCGTTCGTAGTTGATTGTGCTTATGTTGGTCTTGGTCATAACTTCAATAGTTAGTCATCTACAACAAAAACTTGTTATATTCTGTCTTTAATTATGTTTGGGATCAATGCATTGATTTCAATAGAATTCGCAGTAATCATAAGTAGGCACACAAAATAGTCTTAATGTGGTAAAAAACGCTTGAAACAACGGTGTAGTTGAAATGTTAATCTAATATAACCTTATTATTTCTTGATTGCCTTCTTTATCCTCCTTTCCAGCTTATTAGCAGATAGAGCAACATGATTCTTGATCATCTCAATGAGTTGTTGCAACAATTCAGGGTATCCAGGCTTTGTAGCAAGCTGAAACTCAAATATAGTAAAATATTGGACAATATCAACTCACAAAGCCACTCAGATTTATAAACACAAACCACTGCCAAAGCATCATTAAGATTGTGAAGTTCTGAGACAGCTTTTGGTTCCTCAATGACTAGGGTTTGAAGAAGAGAGAATGAAAACTCGGTAACAGCATGTGCATTTTAGCCAGTGGTGTTGTTAGATTTAATACAAAAAAAAAAATTGTCATTCCTTTCTATTTATCTTTTAACTATAAACAAAAAAATTTAATGAAGTTTGCAACACAACAAACTGTCAGCATGTGGAACTTTCATTACAAAAACAACCACAATGAAAATAAAATCACTGAATCATTAGAGTAATAATATCAAAGACAGAAATGGAGAAGGGGGATATCACACCATTCACATCATGCTCTAGAAAAACCATGAAAGTATAGTACCTTATTGCCACTAGAAGTATCAGCCAGTATAATCACTGAAGATTGCCCTAGAGACGCTAATGGTAGGTTCATATCAGTAGATGAACCAACAGAGGTCTCTGTTGAAGCTGCATTAACAAATGCTGCTGCCCAGGTGGTTGCATGTTGCTGGAGCCACTGAGCTATTATTGGGACAGGGATAATAATTAGGGGTGTTCGCGGTTTGATTTGGATCGGTTTTGAAAAATCAATCCGAAATCCGATCTGAACCAATCGGTTCTTACAAAATGACATCCAAAACAAATCAGTTTTTTTGGATCGATTTTTTATTTTTGATTTAGATTAGTTTGAATTTGAACACCCCTTGATAATAACAAAACCATTACCTTATTGGCACAAGCACATTTTTGCATATAATTGAAACTAAGAGGAACTAAATTATATATTGTTTATAGTAATATAAAAATAAAAAATAAAATAAATATGAACTCTCTCATTCACCTAATGATTTTCAACTTAGTTTTTTTTTTAAAATAAGTATTACATTTTTTTTTAAATATAGAGAAAATAAAATTTGGTTTGAATAGTTATATTTAAAATGTATTTTATTATTTTATTTAAAAAAATTAGATAAAAAAATTATAAAAAAGAACACTTAATTTTAAAACTATTTCAAATAAGTGTTTAATATGTTGATCACTCGACCACTATTAAATAATAAATAATAAATTTCAGTATAAAAATCATTCAGAATAAATTCTAAAGGTAAAAACCATAAATTCTAACTTCAAATAGAATCAATTCATTAGAAAAGATCAATTTTATTTTTGATAAAAAAAATACTTCAAAATTAGAATTGATTCTAGGTCTTTCAAATGTCATTTCAATCATTCATTCGATATATGAATTATGTTTCGCCGGATTCTCGATAGTTTTATTGCCACCGGACCGTTAGTGGTGGTGAAGATAGAGTGTTTTGAAATCGTGATAATAATAAAGGTAATAAAGTTTAAACAACTTTAGATTTGTTTAGGATCCAAATCTATTCGGATCTCTATCCTCATAAACAATACTTGAAACTTTACTACCTTTATTAGTACCAATACTTGAAAACACCTAACCTTTACAACCACCCCCACCACCAGATCAAAACTCACAACCTCCACCGTTACAACCCACTGATGGCAATATAGTTGCCGAGAATCTGACGAAATCAAAGGAGATAGCTCATACATTGAGAGTCTATTTGAACTCTCTTTAAAAGTTGTTTGTTAGTCTTGTCCCCTTTATTGCTAATATTCATCATGAAGCTAATGAGATAGACTCAAAGCATGCATTATATGAAGCTATTTTAACTATGGTGTTCCTAGTTCACACATCATATAATGCTATATAATACACTCTATTGTAAGTTTTCTATGGGAAAAACTTACTATATCCAATTTTTAGTTATTGTTGTTTCAATATGAACGGCATGAATCATAAGTGTCAATAAATACTCTTATTGTGGTTTGTTTGTATACCGGGATTGTTTTATTGAATGGACAACATTTGTTAAATATAAACTGTTGGAAAATTAATTATAAAAGTTAATAATTCTCTTTAAATTGAATCTAATCTAATAGTTAAATTAATTTTTAACTTAATTAATTATTATATAAGATTTAATTCAAAATCTAGATTAGATTATATACATTACGATAAAGTTTACGATGATTTGTATGTTTTTTTATGCAACTTTATAATTAAGGATTAATGTAATATAAGCGTGTTTCGGTTTATCTCTCTAGAGATATAAATGTCTATTAACCCTATAATTAATACATGTGTTTCCATTTTGTGTCCAACCCTATGAATGAGCAACAGACTTTATAGGACTCAAAATTTTGGAGGGTCAAAATTTTTAAAATGTCCAATTTATTTTATATTAATATTAAAATATATTATTAAAAAAGTTAAATAAATTTTTTATATATATATATATATATATATATATATATATATATATATATATATATATATATATATATAAAATAAAACTCATTACATTTTAATGAGATTGATTAATATCAAAATAATTATAATTAAATTTTATTTTTATTAAATATATCATTTTAATTATTACAATTGTTTTTTCTCTTTAAAAAATTTTGATCTAGTTTTAAATTAGAATAGAACCTTCAATTTGATTGGACCAGTATATATATATATATATATATATATATATATATATATATATATATATATATATATATATATATATATATATATATATATATATATATATATATATATATATATATATATATATGTTGTAAGTGTTTTTATTTATTCCAAACTATAAATTCAAAAGGTAATTTTTTTGATATATAAATCAATTATGATCTAAAATAATATTGAAAAGGATGAAGAGTGATTAAAAAAACTTCCCAAAAGATATAGATTGATTAAGAAATTGAGAGTATGAAAGTAATTTTTTAACTGTTAATTTCTTACTTGTAATTTATACCTAAAAGAGAGAAAATATTTTTTTAAAAAATAAATATCTAACGTGTGCTCTATCACAATCAAAAAATATTATTTATTATTTAAAAAAATAACTATTATTAAAAAAACAATTATTTAAGGATATATTTGAAACATGAAAAAGAGCCACTCCAAAATTTGGTATCCTAATAATGGTAAAATACCCAAACGCTCCTTTTTTTATTTAATTTTAAAACATGGTTCTAAATAATACTAGTACTATAAAAGTTCATGTCTCATCTCTATGTTGTACTCATAAACGCAGGAATCAACACTTTTCTTGATGACAACAAGCTTACAAAGGAAAGAAAGTTGGACGAGAACTAATCAGGACAATAGAAGGCTCAAAGATTTCTATTGTTGTTTTATCAGGAAAATATGTAACTTCTGGCTGATGTCTTAACGAACTGTTACATATCATAGAACTTGGACGAGAACTAACGAGGGCAATAGAGGGTTCTAATATTTACTCATATTTGAACTTATACTCAACTAATTATTTAATTAATTGATTTATAAATAAAAATTTAATTAAATTTTATAATTTTATTTGATAACTTAATTGCTCATTTATTTTTGTAATATGAATATTCTTATTAAAAGAAGTCTTGTACCTATACAGGATTGGAAAAAAGAATAATTATATTCAAGAATAAGTATATAGTCGTTCAAAATAATATACTATAAAGGTAGATGAGTTGAATTAGTGCAGACATAGCAATGCTCTTTATCTTATGCCATTGCTCTTCATTTGTGATCTTGTGTAGTCGTTGACTTGATTGAAAAACCTTTCAAAATAATGTCTTCCTCCACCGATCATCCATGGATTTACGACATGTTCATAAATTTCAGAGGAAAGGATGTTCGTGATACCTTTGTTTCTCGTCTCCATGATGCACTCTCAAACGCGGGAATCAGAAGTTTTCTAGACAACAAGAATCTTACAAAGGGAAAGGAACTTGGACCACAACTAAAGAGAGCAATAGATGGCTCTCAGATTTCTATTGTTGTTTTATCACTGAACTATACAGAATCTAGTCGGTGTCTTAACGAGCTGATACATATCATGGAGTGCAGCAGAAGTTATGGCCAGATCGTTTTACCTGTATTCTACGGTGTTGACCTATCATCTGTTCGAAAGCAGAATGGAGTGGCGTCGGGAGGCGGTGAAATGTCGTGTGAACGTCAACCTCATGCTCCTCCCGGACGTGATGGACTCAAGTGCCATGCTCTTGTACCAGGCCATGGCCATTTTCCTGAGGGTTGTCGAGAATAACCTGCACTTGACGTTCCCGGTGATATCGTTGCGATAGTCAAGCATGGCGTTGATGTTGTCGACATGATCATCAGGGTCAGTCGTCTCGTCGTAGGATGTCAGATTAGGGGGCTTCTCCATGCCCTTCGGGAGTGGTGCTTCCATAATAGCCCATGAAAGATGGCAGTGGGGCCATCTTCATCACTCCTCAGGGGGGAGTAGCCTTCGTTCGTCGGACTTTGATCTCACCGAGGAGAACTCCTTTGTTGTTCGTCCACTCGGTCAGGGCGCCCCCTGCGCCGATTCTTATTTGGCTCGGGGATCGTCGTCCCCTGCGAGGAGGCGAGCATCCCCACTTCTTGGACGCCTCTAGTTGGCGTCTCTCGGGCTGAGGTCCCTACTCGCGTCGGGGAGGCCTAGTTTGACGCTCGGTCTCCAGAGCTATTATCCTCTCGTGTTGTTGAGTGAGCAAGAAGTTGGTCTGATTCAGAGCGTGCACCATGGCTATCATGGTGGGGTCTCCTTTGACTGGCGTCAATATTGGCTGGAAAGTAGTCGCTGGCTAAGGGTGAGGGACACCATCGTCCTCGGGCTCAGGTGATGGGGTCGAGGGTTGCCCGTCACACACGTCAGATTCGTATGTGACGATCAGGTTGTCCTCATTGGTGTAGTCGACGAGATCCAAATTGTGGTTGTCACCGTGATCGCCGACCATGTTGGAAGGGCGAAGAGTGAGTGAGTTTTGATCTTCTGGAGTGGAAGAAGGGGAGAGCTAGTTCCCACAGACGGCGCCACTGATCTTACCTGATCAGAAGGGCCTTCCGGTTGTTGGGTTGCGAACGTGACAGTTGAGGGAGAAAATGGGGGGGGTACATGTAAGGCACTCCAATGCTTAAGTGAGTAAAGGTACAAAGAAATAGTAGTGAGTGATAAGTTCAGAATACCTGACCCTTTAGTGAAAAAGAGTATTTATATGTGACCCCAACACTGGGCCAAGGTTCTTCTTTGGGCTGGATTAGCTAGGCCCAAGGAAGAACTTCCAAGGTACGTGTAGGAACGTGTAAGACCTGGCACATGGTTGTTTCCTTGGTCACTTTGTCCCTACATTTGAGGAGAGAATGGTGGACAGTTGGGTGACGTGGCACATGTTAGGGAGACGCAGTCTCCCTAGCACGGATTAGGTGGGCCGTATGCTTTGTCTGACAGTCTAAATCATTGCCCGGGATGCAGGGTCTCTGCTCGACTGATTGGGCCTCAACTCGACGGATTTGAGCTTATGCCCAACGGTGACTTAGAAGCCCAGTCCAGAACAATTATTATTAATATTCTTGACTCATCTTTCTAAATAATAATAGTAACTCTCATTAATTATATCACTATACTAATATTCATTTTACACTATGGTTAACCAAATGCTAATTAAAATAATGTAATTAACCTTACTCTACACACCACTAATCTCTACGTTATTAACAACACCACTAGCGACATCTAAAATGTTTTTATCCATTAGTAACAATTCCTCATATGATTACTAATTAATTATCTGATCGATAATCTGGTTCTGAGGACAACTGGACTCTAACTATTTGAATCTCCCTCAGTATTCGGCCAAAGATTCCATGTCGACTAGTATAATACCACATATATCTTTATTGATCGAAGCAACTCTTGAGGCATGGAAAATATTTATAAGAACACTCTTTTAAGATCATTCCAGCTTGTGACAAAATTCGGCTTAAGATAATACAACCAATGTTTTGGATCTCCTTTACGTGAGAACGAGAATGCTTTGAGCTTGATATATATGATCTCATGTGATTCCTTCAGGTGTCGAAGGTGTAGAACACACAACTTGGAATTCCTTCAGATGCTTATGTGGATCCTCACATGCAAGACTATTAAACTTTGACAACAAGTGTATTAAACCATATTTCAATTCAAAAGGTACAACAACAACTGGATAGTCAATACATAAAGCGATATAATTCACATTAAGGGCAACAAGTTCTCTAAGAGTTCTTTGATCTGCCATGTTAAACTCAAAATCAAAATCAACAAAGAATGAGAAAATACATAACTAATTCAGCAATACATCAACAAATAGGAAAATACCAACAATGTTCATATTAAGCAAAAACAATTGAAAATAGAACAAGTGATTAAAATAGAAGAAAAAATACAAAAACACGAAAAATAATCTAATTAAGTCAATTAAGAATTTTTTTTGAAACTTTCTGAAACTATGAAAATAGAAAGAAAAAAAATAGAAAAAATAGAAAAATAAAGAAATTCAAATTTTTAGGGGGGGCATCCATTATAAAGTCTTCGACAATGGCGCCAATTTGATCTGCTGTTGCACATGGGTCAAAAACGAGTAAATAAAATTGTAGTTAGGGAAGCGACACTCGAGTCGTATCACAAGGACTCTTGGCAAAATTAATCAAATAAGGAAACGATATAGGTTTTTTATTTGATTGAGAATACAGAAAAAATAAGTGATTGTGAAATAAGCTAAAACAAGCAACCTACTGTTCGATTTCGCAATTTATCATCGGTAATTATAAATCCAAAACCCTAAGAGGATTCTAATCGCCTTCCGATTACAATATCAATTAACAAGCAAAATTGACATTATGTGGTCTACACTCCTATTATCTGAATGAAGCAAAAAAATTCAACACTCACAAATTAAGCAAATGTGATTCAACATACGCAATTTAACAGTAAAATAACTCTAAAACACAATACATATCAAGGAACATAAACCAATCGGAATAAAATAACATGAATATATATAATTTGAATTAAGCATATAAAATATATAGAATAATATTGAAAGAGAAAAGAAATTGGATTGAAAATATAAAACATCAAAGTATTGGCGGAAACATGAATCAGTAGGTCAATTCTTGGTGATTAGTTCTCCATGAATCGCGCAAACTGTATTTTTTGCGTGAAAATTAGAATGAATAAACAGTACAATAGCCATAGGTTTTTATGTTACAATAGAAATCATGCTTAAAAGCATCCGACCTGAAAACTAAACAAAACCGTCAAAAAACTAAATATTTATTAAGTCATGAATTAAACTAAATTATTCGACTCTCTTGAACTCTGAATCAGCTTTTGATTTCAACACAAAATTTGTAGCTCATTCTCTTAGTTTTCCAACGCATATTAGAACACATCAATTTGATTCATGTAGCTCAAGTTATAGTCTGCACAATGAAAATGTATCAAATAATAGTTTAAGCTGAAAATAAAGTATGAAAATAAAATAAAGACAGAAATAAACTTAAATACAAAAACATGTTATATATAGAGTTTCCTAAATACAATAGTAGAAGAAAATACATCAAAATGCACTGATCAGACCATCACTACCACATGTATCCTCTGGCGTAAGACCCCAAGGTGGATTGTACTGATAAAAAAAATACATGTGTGCATGTTACCCCTGCAAGAGCAGGGGTACTCAAAGGCTTTAATAGTTTTATAACGATTTGTAGTGGTTAGGGCTTGTCCGTGGCGGCGAGAAGTCTTGTATAGTTGTTTTGTGATGGTTTTGGAGGACCAACTCACGTCAGGTGGGTGACTCTGTATATCAGTTGGGTTCTTAGGTATAAGCATATGAATTAAGATATGGTCTTCCTCCACTAGTGTAGAAGTATATATAGGGACCCTTTTGGACTAAGGATTTAGAAATCCCTTATAGGTAGTAGTTGTCCCTATAACTAGGAGAGACTGTCGATTATATATTCTTAAGGGAATCGTGATGGACTCCTTTTTATATGACTAACCGGAGATAAATATTATATAATCATTCGTCTCAAATACAAGATTCTCTCGATCAGTACTGAGGATGTCATTTGGACAACGACAGATCAAACATGATCCTAAAGTCATCTCTATTAAAAACTCTCACAAATATAACAATACAAAATAAATAAATAAAAAAGAATATAGCTTATGACATTACACTAACACATTACAATACATGATTCCTATTATTTTAATTTTCCTACTTTATAAAATTTTGGAACTCCGATAGCCTCGTGTGTGAAAAAAAAATTCATCCACTGTCGATAGCATGGTCATAGGCTCATAGCAAACAACAATCCACCATGTTGACATAGTGCCAACATTTTGATTTTATTTTACTATTAGACATAGTGTCGACATCTTTTTGTTGTTCACATATGCTCTATTCACTCGAGCAAATGGAAACTTACAAATATTTTATTAAATATAAATATTATCGTTCAAATATAATTTAAACTTTAATTTATCGGAAAGTCTAACTCAATTCAATTGGTCACAATGGTGTCAACATCTTAATCCTATCCATGATGAAAAAAGTAGGTGCATTGTTGGCATTCAAATCACAATAATTGACAAACCCATTATAACCTCTAAAAATAACTTAAAATTATTTGTACACAAGATTAATACATATTATTTATATATTTTAAATTATTTATTATTTATTTCATTCATCTCTTTATCAATACATATAAATATAAATGATGTCTTTCCTATTTTCTTATGGATATTTAATTATTTGTAGCATATCAAAAAGTTTTTTTACTAAACATATTAAAAAGTTTGAACTCGCACATCACCAAAGATTTTATGTGTGGATCTAAAATTTTGACTCATCAAATAAAATATATAAATAAGACAGACAATGCCCAGTTTTATTTTATCAATCCCAAATGTAAACGTAAAGTTAACATTAAAATAAATTCATATTGGCTTTAGATTATCCAATGCATACCAAAATCTCCTAACTCTTTTAACTTTTTTGTAAACTCCTAATATAACTTTTTGTAAACTCCTAATATTTTATTTAACCTATTGACATTTATACCCTACTAGCATAATATCCAAAACTTATGAATAAACAAAACTAAACTAAACATTCAACAATCGTAACAAAAAAAACTAACATTCAACAATCCTCATCCATATTGGATATTTCTCTTAAAACACTCATCAATTATCATCAAACTTATCCTTATCTAACATTAATTAAACTATAATCAATTATCAACAAACAAAGTAAAGCAATTTCTTTAGACTTGGCCCTCCCAAAATTTATTCACAATGTTAACATTCACCCACAAACGACCTTCCACGATCACTAAACGGCAATCTCTGTCCTCAAAACGACCCCACCTTTCACTTACTTCCTTATCCATTTACTGTCGTATTGTACCCACGTGCCAATCTCATGCGAGCTAACCTTTCCCTCGCACACACGTGTGGAAATCACACTCTAAAGCATAATAAACCCATGGCAAAACCCAAAAAAGAAAAAAATAAAATGAATATGCCAAAGCATCTATATAACTATAGTAGTACATGTAAATTATAATCTCACATTTCGAACCTATATAGTATATCCTTCTTTAATACTTTATCTTAGTCAAGTTATTAAATTCCCAAAAAATTGAATCAAAATCGCATAAACTCTCAGGAGTTTAAAATCAATAGTTTCCATAGAATATTCCCTACAAAATTCTCATTATTCTTATCATCTATATATAATCAAACTCTCACAGTTACTTTTACAAACAAAAAATCATAACTCGAATTTATAACTCTGAATTTTACACTTACAGAAATGAATTTTGGTAGAAAGAAACGAGTTACCGATCCGTTCGACGAAGAAGCCAAAGCTCGACTCGTCGGCGGTAATTTCCGGCAACTGAGTGGCATTAGTAGCGGAAGCGAGCATTCCGGTTACGGAGAATTCACTTCTTCACCGTCTCTGTCAGAGCTTGTGCATGATTTCCTCGAGGAGGATAATGAAAACGAGTGTCACTCAGCCGAGAACGAGTTCGACTCGGAGCGAGTTGACTCGGTTTCGGAATGCTTGGACTCGGTGGAGGATCTGCTAAAATTAAGAGGTGAAAATGCTGATGCCGACTCTTACCTGAACATGCTTCGCGTGCATGTTTCTGAAGCTGCGGTTAAGTTTGCATTTCTGAAGGAAGGAAGCTTTTCAGTTTTTATTCGAAAAGTGATGTCGTTTTTGCGTGAGAAGGGACACAATGCTGCGATTTGTAAGACGCGGTGGGAATCCTCCGGCGGATTAACTGCCGGCAGCCATGAGTTTATCGACGTGGTGCCTTCTGAATCGTCCACGTGGCAGACTAGGTACTTCGTTGAACTCGATTTCGCCGGACAGTTTGAAATCGCACGGCCGACGAGTCGTTACACAGAGATTATGAGTTACGTCCCTGGAATTTTCGTTGGAACATCGGAGGAGCTTAAACGCACCGTTTTGGCGTTGTGTGGTGCTGTGAAAGTGTGTTTGAGGAGTAGAGGGTTAGCGATACCTCCTTGGAGAAAGAACCGGTACATGCAAAATAAGTGGTTTGGACCGTATCGTAGAACTACGAACCCGGTTCAGGGGAATCCGGTTCCAGGTGTTGTTTCTTCTTTCAGTGGTGCTAAGTGTAGATTAGTTGGGTTCAACGACGCCGTTTCAGAGACTAGACGCAGCGTTTCAATTGTCCGGACAAGATAACGGATTGCGAAGTTTTGAATTTTGTTAAATATTTTTTATTTTAATTTGATTTTATAATACAGTAGTTTTGAAATGAATTGGATTGGGTCGAGTCTGATACACGGTTGGTTACATTATTAAATTTAGGGAAAGTTGAATGAAAATGATAGAACTTATAGAAAGATATTTTTATGTGGCAAATCTACATCGTCTATTCTCTGCAGCAAATAGAAGATTATTACATATACTCGCATGCTTAAGCATTCCTGAACTTTAAATTTTGTCCTATTGAAAAATCCAAACAACAAATGAAGACTTTTTATGCCACTATTTTAAAAAATAAAAAGAAATCCAAAATGTTACTTTTTTTTATCATTTCTCTATATTTTATTAACTTTTTTTTAACCTTCTCCATTCAAGATGATGGACGGATTATGATATTTTTATCATTATATCGCACTTTTGAAAGAGACTTCGTCCAGTTTTTTGTGGAGTGATTCGTCCATCCCCTGGACAAATCCCTTATATGATATTTTTTTTTAAAGTTATTGAAATATATTTTTAATATATTTATTAATATTATACGGTGAAAATAATTATTAAATATTTAAAAATAACTAAATTGATTTTAAAAATTATTTAATTAATATTTTAACTAATAATACAAAAAATATCATAATACACAAATTTATTAATGATTTAATATCATTTTTGTTCCTTTAACTATGATTTGGGTCTAATTTGATCATCTTTCTTTTAAAAATTCTAAATTGGTCAATTATGTTATTAAATAGTACCACGTTTGCTCATTCCGTTAAAAATGTTAGTTTTTCATTAAATTACTTGATGACATGTTAAATTTTGACTTAGGTGTAATGAAAGGTTTGGTTATGTGACATATTGAGTAAGTTTATTGACGAGGTGGAATGAAATGTTAGTTATATGGCATATTTTTTTTTCTTTTTACAAATTGAATGAAAAAATGTGAAAAATCACGGCTTGTTCAAAAAACTTGCTTGCATTCTGATGGAAGTACCATTTTGGAAATAGTTTCTTATTAGCATCATGTGGCTGTAGAAACATATTTTCGACGCCATGATTTGAAAGATAAAATGATGTTCTTTGATAGAGGAAGAAATTCGACATAGGAAGAAAACTGAAGAGATATTTCGACAGTTTCAGTTGATATGTTGTTTTCGACAGTTCGACAGAAATTGGGTGACAATTGAAGCGTTCGACGTTTTGACAAGGAGAGATGATGCATTGTTTCTACAGAGTTGGTTGATATATTATGCTTCGACAAGTCGACAAGCCTGAAGGGACGCATCACTTCGACACTAAGGATAAATTCAAATTCAGACAGTTATTTCGTTTGGCAGAAGGACGCGTGGAAGCTTTTGAAGAAAGGGGAACATACAGAAAGACAAGTGTCATTAGTCTTAGGATTTTTCCGTTGATAGCAGTTATTTTATTTGTATATAAATAGGATAATGTTTGTTAGATTTAGAGTGTGTAAAGATAACTTGTACATAATTCCTGCAAAAATACTCTAAAGTACCCGTGTGAGAGAAAAAAAGTTTTATCTAGAAAATGTACGTGTGAACAACACCATTTCTTTAAGTTTTTATCAATTTCAAAGTTCTTTATCAATTTTTCCTTTATATTTACCAGTCATTTATCCTTCGTTATTTACTTTATGCAAATCTTTACCTTTGTTAAATTTACTTTGTCAAATTTACTTTAAAACTTTTACTTAAAATAACATAATCAAAATCATTCATATATGAAAGACATAACCAATCAAATAAAGGATCAAAAAACTTCTTACTCTAAGAGTTCAGAATTTCATCTAAATTTGCACATGTGTCCTAGGATTTGTGTGGTTAATCCTGCAAGTAAACCAATTCAGTGAGATTGGAAAACCAGAGGTTGTTCGCCAAATTTCGACAGCGAATAGGCTAAATATTTTCAGAGAATGGAATGTAACAAGGATGAATGAGCAAATTCAGAAAATTATGATGATGGTTAAAAAAGATGAACCCTTTTCGTTTTTATCATTTTTTAAATAATTTTGAAGATTCTTCCGAGCCTGAGCATGATCATGCTACAACTGTATCGCCGCCTCCTCCACCGCCATGTGCGATTCCTTTGATTCCGATAATAATTGTGTTGATTCCGATGGTGGTTCTGATGCAGACGCAAAGAGGATCGATTTTGATGGCGTCGTTGACTATGATGCAAGAGATGATAAGGACGGAGGTTCAGAGAAACCCTTTTTATTTTTTACTGTGATGCATGAGATGATATTGATTGTGATTCAGAGAAACCCTTTTCATTTTTATCCTTTTTTATAATAATTTTGATTAATGTACAAAGAGAAGAATCATTAGAGAGAGTGTTGGTTGGGACCAGTGAATGAAATTCATTTCCAAGAACAAGGAAGAAGAGATTTGAGGGAAAATCCATTAGGTTTTAATTTGGGGGAAAGTGAAAAATTATTTCAGTAACAAGGGAGAAGAAGATGGTGACTAGACATTCCACAATCTACCTCAGATTACATGTCAGCAAATGTAACATTATTTTCCTTTATTTAACAAAAAGGATCACTATGTACCTATTTAACAACGTAAGGGACCAATTTAGAACTTTTAAAAGAAAGAGGAACAAATTGAACCCAGACATATAGTTAGAGGACCAAAAAGGGTATTAAGGAAAATAATAATACATTAATTTCATTTTGGGGTGGTGGTGGTGGAAAAAGCCATGAGCCAGTATAACACATGGTAGGAAATTTTTCGCGTTCACCTATGCCCTTTTTTTATGGAGGAAGAGGAGTAGCATTGGGTGACAAATCTTCATCTTGATTCGGTGGACGTTAGTTTGATTGGCCTTGATTTGATATACCCTCCACCAAACAGTCATCTATGTCATCATCATTTACGTCCGGAAGTGTAACAAGATTGTATTTAGTTAGTTAAAAGTTGGGGAGTGCTTGTGACACATGTGTGTATGACTGAGGCGGTTCCATAGATGGACGATAAACATTTTGAGAGAACGAGGAGTGATCGAAGTCAAGTTTAGTAGATGATGGCTGGAATATTTGTTGTTGAGATTGGTAGGAGGAAAAACCATAATTAGGTTTAGATGAGGATAGGTTGATTGTATGTTGTTGAGACTGAAAGTACGAATACTCAAAGTTAGGTCGAGGGATTGGAGAGTACTGCAAGAGTGGTCGTTGTGTGGTTTGATCTTGAAATTGTTGGTGGAAGTAGTTGGTTTGATGAATTGGTTGGTGAGGAGTTGGTTGTTGGGATGAGGTGACAAATATGGTGTGTTGTTTTATTGTTTGGGTGTGATAAAATATTTGTTGGGGGGAATGTATTTGCTTGTTGTGGTTGTGGAGGAAAGTTTGTAGTATAGGAGGCAAATTGACGGGGGTCGGCTAAAAATTGTGGTTTTGAGGGAAATATTAATGGAATATTTCTAAACCAAGTAATATATTCCTGGTTATGCCTGAGTTGATGTCTTCTTAAACGTTGCCCATTCAAAATCAAATATCTTCTATTATTCTACTCCTCGCTCTCTTGTTGGTTTACGGTTCTCTAGTGAATACACCATGTGGATTGCATTTCTATTGCGTGATGTTCTCTCAGACATCTTGGTTCAGATGGAATTTCCTGAGAAAATCCAAACATTAATTTGACCCAGTCTGATTGATGTATCTCAACAATATGAAAACATATTATTGATGTTGTCGCACTCCATACACGCATATCGTCATGAACAATATCTGGATAAATATGTATGACCTCCATTTAAACTGGTACACGAAATAAAATAGTTAGAATGCAAATAATCATGTATTAAATAAAGTAGTTATACTATTGGCTCCATGACTTACATCATCCGGAGTCATGCGATCAAACGCATCTCGATATCCACATATATAGAATCGGGGAGTATTATTGTACTCCATACCTCTTTGTGCAAACCTTGCATTTTAAAAATATTGAAACTCGTTAAATTAAAAGTATATACGTTTAAAATAGTGCAATTATAAAATAAATTTACCTGAAGGCATACAGGTAAGTCGGCATTAGGTTGCTAATATGAGCTATTATGGGTATATGTCAATACGCCCAAATAGTCAGAAGGAGTACGCATCCTCCAATACTCACTACATCTTTGTTTGTCGCACCTCCTGGATGAACCATTTCAAAAAGTATGACATTTATGTTTTTAATTTTGGAATTGTGGCATTTTGGTATATTTTTTCCAAAAGTGTGTCATTTTGGTTAAAAAAAATTCACGGATCATCATATCATATGATTGGGTTTGTCATTCTTGATGAAACATCTATTATTTTTTTATTTTATTTTTTATGTTATTTTAATCATTTTAAATTATTTTTTAACATTAAAATTTATAATGAATGAATTAATAATATAATATTATTTTTAAAAAAAAATTAATATTTAATTTATTTTTGTTTTTCTTTAATAAATCCCTTTTATTTAATAATTAAATTTTTTAATATAATTATTTCCCAAACAAAAATAATTAATAATATAATACTAATTTAAAAAAAATAATATTATTTTTTTTGTTTTTCTTTAATAAATCCCTTTTATTGAATAATTAAAGTTTTTAATATAATTATTTCCCAAAAAAAAAAGAATTTCCACCATCTAAATTAGGGTTTGATCTTCTATAACCAGAGTTACAATGACAACATCCAACTTTAACCAGAGTTGCAGACTTATATTTTACTTTTACTTCCAAGGTTGAGTGTATTTAAGGATGATGAAGTCAAATTTTTTAAACACACTTATTTGATGTTTGATGTTTTACTTAATTTTGGTGACCATCACATTCCAAATATTTTGCAAATATCAAGTCCTGCAATCTTTATTAGTGACTTGCAAAAAGGGAACCAAGTATGGAAATTGGCAATTAGAGTTGTTGCATATATAACACTCTCTCATGGATCATTTTAGATTTCATTTTTCTTTAGTTCATGGATTAATATTGTTGTGGTATTTTTAATTTATTTCTGGCCAAATTATTGGTATTGTTCATATAAAATAATTATAAGTGGTAAATATACTATTTAGATAGATAATATAGATATATTTATAATACTATACAAATAGGTAAATAATATGATACTTAAATATTAAAGTTAAAAATTATTATTTATTTTCAAATTGGCACATTATTTTCGATTAGGTAAATGATATGATATACTTCAATAACCGGAAAATGCATATGATTTATGCAAATTATTTTGACATTGAGTTCAACGCTTAAATTTATGCATAGTCATTGAGTGAAAAGCACTTCCACCTGTTCAAAGAACACAAACTTCGGTATTTTAAATATATTGGAACACTTTACCTTTTCAAAATGAGTGTCTAACTTAAATCATAATTTTTTTCCAGAGTGATTTATAAGAGCATATGATTATGTTTACATTTTAATTCTATATGAGTTTTGATTTCTAATTTTTCTAATGAATTGTTATTTGATTCAACCATCTTTTCATTTTATAGGTTAAATTATTGAGTTCATTTTAAAGATTGATGATTGATGTTTGAAATCTCAACTCTTAAAACATAATACCAATTAGTTGAAACACATGTTGTCTCGCTTAGTGAGCATGATGTCTCGCTTAGCGAGTCCTGAAAAACTTTGAAAAATATCTTTATTTTAAAAACTGTTTTGAGACGATATGTTCTAGGATGCCATGATGTTGTAAAGTTGTCTTATAATATGTTTTAATGGACTAAATTGAGTAGGATTAGTATTATATGTTGTATGGAGATTGTCTTAATTTTTATGAGTTGTGAAGTATGAGTAGGATTAGTAATTAATCGATGTATGATGAATTATTTGATTTCTCTGAGTTATGATGCATGATTTCATGATGCAGAGATGTGATGTAGGATGAGTGTGTTGTATGATGTCCCATGAATATGTATATGATGTTATGAATGAATATAAGGAGTGATTGATTAATAATGAATGTGGATGCAATGTTATGATGTTTTGAGGATGATGTATGTATATTGTGTCTTGCATTCATGGCATTGAAATTATGAGGGGACTTCGATCCAATGGTAGCTTCAATCCCATTGTGTGGATTGAAGTGATATGATGTTTATGATGTGCTCCCTAAGGGGGGGGGGGGGGGGTTGATGACCCAATGTCCATCCATGAGGATGTTTTGGTACCACATGCATTATTAAGAGGTTGCATTTCATTCTAAATGACATATCATGATTTGCATTGATTTAATTTGTGTAATGATGAGATGTCTTTGATGATGTGTATGAGTATGGTGAATGTTTCTATGATGTGATGATGATGATGAGGATATGTATAACTGAGTTGTAAATGAATTGTTGTTATTGTTGATTGCTTTAAATTCATATTTCTATATTATTTTATGGAATGAGAATTTACTCACCCTACCTGCCTTCTGGTGATGGTCTATTATGCCATCCTGCAGATAATCAAGGTTAGCTCGGTGCGTGCTTAACTCAGAGATAGTGAGTCGTCGAGTTAGTTAGAAGTGCAGTCCTGCTCTGTGTCCAGTAACATCGGGGTGAGTTTCGCTTGAGTGTTTATGTTTATGTTTTATTTGGATTAAGATGTTTAGTTTTGTTTAAGTACTTGATAAAATGATGGTTGAGATAATTTGTGAGTTTTGTTTTATTAAAGAGGAATTTAATGACTTATTGTTTTCTGCTGCATATTTATGAAGAAAAGATTTATGGTGTTTTTCATGATTTTGAGAACCCGTGTTACGGGACAGAACTATATGTGATGTTATGATTTTTGATTTAAGAAGTATGTGATGCCCTTTTAATGAGATGTACTATGATATATGATTTTTAATTGCCTATTTTGTGATGGGGGTAGAAAGGATGTTATAAGCACGAGTATTTTTTTTATGCAACATCTATTATTTTAGGCAAAATAGCACTAAGGGTCCTTTAAGTTATTTTATGTTACCACTTAGGTCCTTTAAGTTTTTTTTTGTAACAATTAAGTCCTTTAAGTTTAAAAACGCTTGCAACGTTAGCTTTTTTATAAAAAAATCGTTTAAAATGTTCATAGCTGGCAAAAACACACCTGAGGTGGCTTTTAAGGATGATGACAGGGCAAAACAACTGCATTTTATATTTGTAAACTTGAAGGATTTTATAAATCCCCAAGTCAAAAGAGACGAACCCTAAAAACAAAAATTTGCAACAATGGCATCTCAAGGGAGTAGCAATGGAAATCGCAAGTATGTGAATACATCTGGAATGACAAAGAAGTGTATGTGTGGAACGTGGACCGTGCTACGTATTGTTAAGAAAAAAGGAAGAAATTTTGGGGATGCAGATTATTTGAGGTACTAATTTTCGATAATTGTAATAATTTTTGTTTTGGTTTATGATATTAATTTTCGTTTTGGTTTATGTAGAGTGAAGCTTATAATGTGGGTTGCAATTTCTTTGAATGGTATGAACACAATGTCAGTGATGCAGTCAATCCTGAGTCAGATGCCCCAGTTTTTTCAAAATGTTCCAAATGTGTAGAAAAGGATGTTGAAATTAACTTACTCAGAAGGAACATTGATAATGAAGAGGGATACACCAAAGAGACTATGAAGATCATGGAGAAGATGGTGAAGCTGTTAGGCTATGTTATTGTGTTGTTAGGTCTTATTTTTCTAGGGTTATGTGTTTGTCTATTTTGATTCATGTAATTTGTAACAAAGAAATGGATGTTGACAGTAGTTTTGTTGCATACTGTGAATTTCTGCTTCTGTGAACTTTCTGCCTTCAACAATGTTGTTTACAATTAAGTTCAGGTAATGGTAAAAGGTCAGAATGCGGTTGTTACAAATTAAAAACTCGAAGGACCAAGTTGTTACATTTTAAAAACATGAATGTTATAATTGTTATAAATTAAAAACTTATGAGACCATTTTGTTACATTTTAAAATGAAACTAAAATCAATTGCACACAAATGTGAACAGTAACATATTCCTGCATTCAGAATTCCACTCAAATATGAACCAATCTTAGTTATAAGACAATTTCAAAACAATTTCCACACAGTTGTAAGACAATGTCTTAACATTCCAAATTAATTCCAAAACATAATTGTCAATACATCATCCAAAAGACATAATTGTCAAAGCATAATCCATGTGTTGATTGTTGTAACATCATACTACAAAACATAATGGTCTTAAGAGAATCTAAAACAAAAATATAAAACATATTCTAAATTCAAAACATAAATGCTAGTTGTTTGAGGTATTCCTCCTTATAGCCAATTTTGGCCTCATACTTGTTGATGGCTTAAATGTTGTTGTGCCAGATTGCTGTCATAGATTGTCTTGTTTGGATTCTTGAACTTGATGCTGACTGACTTGTTTGAACCCTTTGAGTTGGTTGTGATTGAACAATTGGATTTGGAGTGGTTTGTGACTGTTTTTTTCTGAGCCCTTGGAGTTAGTTTTGATTGAACAGTTGGAGCTGGAGTAGGCTGTGACTGGACAGTTGGAGTTGGAGTTGGCTGTGACTGGACAGTTGGAGATGGATCTCTTGGTCTTGCTGGACATAAGGCCTTGTTATGCCCAAAAAGACTGCATATGGAACACTTATTTAGCAACCTCTTCCTTGAAACATTCACTACATCCTTTCTCTTTTCATCAACCACTTTATTTCTTCTTCTTTTAGGCCTCCCTGAAGCTCTTCTAGAAGGTGGGGGGAGTATGTATGGATAAGGTGTTTTTTCCCACAAATTTTCTCCATTTGTTGGATATATTAGAGGTTGGTAGCAAGCTTTGTAAGTGGCTTTCCTCTACATTCTCTTATCCATATGGTCCACACCAACATTCACATGTGCTTCCTCTATATTCTCTTAATCCACATGGTCCCCACCAACATTAACAATTTCTTCCACGTTTTGGGCATCACAATTTGGTTGGGATGACGGTAAAGCCACTATCTCATTGGGTTCTTCAACTGGGTGGACTATAAAAATGTCAATCTTTCCAATTGTCTTTGACCAATTCAAAACTTCTATTGCCCCAAAATCATCTTTCAATGCCTTCAAGGTTCCAGCAAAGTCATATCACATCTCTTGCACTCCTTGATACTTCATCTCTTTCATAACCCCCAATATTTCAAAGTAACTCCACCTATCACCATCACATTTCCAGTTTGAGACCTCAGCCCAAATATATTTATCACCTACGAAATACCCTCCATGATGAAATTAAGTCAACAAAAAACTCATCCATAACCATGTTTTTCATGTCTAAATCAACCGTAGCATAATAACAACGGAGAGTAAACCTATCTAGTTACAAACAAAATAACTTCAAAAACATAAACAACAATGGCGACGAGGAGAGCAAACCTGATTCAAAGCTATCTCCAAATACTTGTGATCCGCAGACTTCAATAATAGAACGTTAGGGTTCACTGATTATCTGGGGAAGAAGATAACGTTAGGGTCCACTGTTTATCTGGGGAAGAAGATAACGTTAGGGTTCACTATTTCCAGCCTTATACAATTGTGATTAACTTAATTAATATTAATAAAAAATTCACGTAAATAATCACTAACTACCAAGTCAGCACCGTCAAGGCCACATAGATTTTTCTAATAGAATTTGCAAAAAAGGTTGACTTTGCAAACGTTTTTAAACTTAAAGGACCTAATTGTTATAAAAAAAAATTTAAATGACCTAAATGGTAACATAAAATAACTTAAAGGACTAAAAATGATGTTTTGCCATTATTTTATTATTTTTATATTTTATTTTTGATGTTATTTTAATTGTTTTAAATTATTTTTTAACATTAAAATTAATAATATAATATAAATTTATTTTTTTAATATTTTTTTAATATTTGTTTTTCTTTAATAAATCCCTTTTATTTAATAACTAAATTTTTAATATAATTATTTCCCAAAAATTAATAATTTTTTTTCCACCGTCTAAGTTATAAATAGAGGTGTCTAAAAATAATGAAATATAAATTTTCTTTTCTAACGTACTTTTTAATCTTTCATGTGTTGTGTATTGTGTTTTTAGTCATTTAAAATTATTTTAAAATAAATTTAAAATTTTAAAATAAAAAAAAAATTATATAAGCACAACATTGACAAAAAAAGAAAGAATGAATAGGTTATTAGTTTTGAAACTGAGTAGAATGAATGAAGAGGTTTTATTTAGCCACCTCCTTCGACTCTAACCTAACACCCCTACATTTCATACGCTCTTTTTGTACAATATTATAATTTATTTTACAAAAAGTATGTGATTTGAGAAAGATGCTTATGATGTGAAAATGTGACACTTTGTTTCTGAGTTAATTATTTCTGCTTTATTTTATTAAATGAGTGTTTGGAGTTTAGGGTGTTATAGGTATAACTTAGCAAAAATTAAAAAGATTTTACTTGTGGAATTCTAAAGAAGTTAGTTTCTTAGAGAGAAGATTAGGCCAGGAGATCAACCAAAATCTATAAATTCTTGTACAATCTCTCTTATCTCTCTCTATTTACTTTAGTAAGTTATTTTCCTTTATATTTCTTTCCTTCCATTTTCTACTTATTTTATATGTGTTTTTAACCATACTAGTACAAAATATTGTTTTGTGTAATTAATTTTAAGTTAAATCATGAATTTTGAATATCACAATTCATCTTCTTTTTTTTTTTTAAGTCACTTATCCAACAAATTGAACTTCAATATTTTCTCTTGTGTTTGAATTTATTGGTAAACAAATTTTCGTACCAGAATATTTAATAACAAGTTATCTGGTGAATTAAAAACATGTATCATAACTTTTTTGTTTAAATTATTTCGATAAACTAATTTAGAAGTGTGAATTCACCCATTTTGAAAAAGTTTAATGAAAGAGTAAAAATCTAATGATAAATTATTTGATATATAATGATAAATTATTTGATATATAAAATGAATAAAATAAAAATATTGTAAACATTGTAAAGGTGGAAGGATATACCTACAAGCATAAGATATAGTTTTCATATCTTAAATTAAAAAATAAATCAAAACTTTTACACTGATTAAATAATCATTAACAAGCCGTGAAAAATTAATATAATATTCCTTACTAATTTATAAGTAAAAATAATATTTCACATTTATTAAAAAAATTAAAATTTGTGTCTTTTTCAAAAAAATATTTATATGTTGTAAACGTAATTTTGATTTATTGTTGTTTATAGAAAGAATAAGAGAAATTAAATTAAATATAAATTATATTTAATTTTACTTAAAAAATGATTTTTTAAAAAGATGTTGAATGAAATAAATTTGATATTTTTTTTCTTATAATTTATTAGAGATTTTTTTTAAAATATAAATTTATCTGAAAGATGTTTAAGGTAAATATGTAGGGGTATTCAAAACCAAATCAACCAAATAGAAAATCGCAAATTAAATCAAACCAAATCGAAGCTGCAAAAAAAATACATTTGGTTCGATGTGTTTGAGTCATTTTTTAACAAATCCGACCAATTTTGACTTATGGTTTGTATTTTACAAAGTGAACTAAACCAAACCAAACTGCATTATATTGCAACCCAAATTTCATTTATCCCTCGTGCAGCCAAAAACCAAAATCTATTATGCCTTAACTTTACAAATATTCTCTTACTCATACTTAGGGGTTTAATTTCAACTTTATCAAATCTCTCAAAATAGTATCACACATTCTTCCTATCTTCTTTGTCATGTGCATCTCACCTTATTGTTTTCTCTTCCAATTACGTTTTTATAGCACATTTATTCTCCAATCTCGCATCTCTTATGTTCTTTCTTTTTCATCTTCTTTGATCCCTTATCTCCTCCATTTTTTTATTATAATATTTTTGATATTGTTTTAGGCTACTATTTTATGTTTTTTATTCTATTTTTGTCTAATCTTATTTTTGTATATTAAATGAGAAGTTTTTGAATTATGATGATTTTTGTTGTTATTTGATAATGTATGAATGATTAAACACAAAGTTATATTGTACGATTAAACACAGAGTTATGTTGTTCGATATAGGTGTATATATGACTCAATAATTTTTTTTTGTAAAAAATCAAATCAATTCAAACCACATTGGTTTGATTCAGTTTTATTTCTAAAAACTAACCGAATCAAATCGAACCATATGTTTTTTTCTCTTACAGTTCAGATGATTTTTTATGTTTAAACCGTTTAATCCGCACCGCTAACTAAATGTATTGGATAAAAAATAAATAAATACTTTTGCAATAATTACTTGATTATTTTCTTTTTCAACAATTCAGCCAATATTATTAATTAAATATAAAATAAACCTTTTTTCTATTCTATCTCGGAATAACGACTCGTAAAAGTGAAAAACCATTTTCCTTCGTTAAGTTTGTTCATTCCAACTTTAAAGAGACTTTGTCATATAACACTTTTGATGCAATTACCGAATCTCGCTCCAAATTTTCAACTTGATTGCAACACTTACTCATGCTTCGTTTTCTCTCCAATGGGTCAAGTCTTTTTCAGCATTTTACATTCATCCCAGTTATTATAAAATCGTCGCAAGTTTTCACGCCTGCCACCTATTCGACGAATGTCCCAGCCGAAAATGAGGATAAATTGCGAAAATCTAGAGATAAATGGAAGGATGCCACTGAAGTTTTAAGTAAATGGGGTTGTGATGAAAATGATTTGAAGGGAATATTTGCCCGTTGTCCCGCATTGCACGATGCAGATCCTTCTCAGATTCAATCTAAGCTTAGTTTGCTTAGTGGATTGGGTTTAGGGTCATCTGAGCTAGTGAAGATTATCAATTGCAGGCCTCGGTTTTTCAGGACACGGATTAACCATAAGTTCGAAGAGAGGCTTGACTCTCTTATGTCATTGTTTGAGTCAAAGGAAACGCTTCACAAGGCAATTGCAAGAAACCCTTCATTGTTATGTGAAAATAGCTATGACATTGAAGGTATTGTTGCACAATATGAGAAGTTAGGTGTACCGAAACGGGACTTCATTAGAATGCTGATTTTGCGGCCGACGATCATTTCAAGGACTTCCTTTGACGATGAGAAACTTGAATATATAAGTAGGACTGGGGTTTCGAAGGATGCCAAATTGTACAAGTATGTGGTGACATTAATAGGTATTTCTCGCGTGGACACGATTCGCAAAAAGGTGTTGAATCTCACAAAGTTTGGTTTTTCGGATGATGAGATACTTGGTCTTTTTGGGAGGTCTCCTAATATTTTGACGTTGTCGACTGATAAGGTTCAGAGGAACATGACTTTCATTTTAGGTACAATGAAGCTTGAAGCTAAGATGATCTTAAAGTACCCGTATCTCTTGTTTGCAAATATGGAGACTGTTTTGAAGCCAAGAGGGCTTCTAGCAATGAAGATACAAGATATGGATTCCAAGTTGAAAATACCCTCAATACATAAGGCATTGAGGATGTCAGAGGAGAGGTTTTTAAAATTGTTTGTTGAATGTCATGACAAGGAAATTGCTGATGAATTAATGGAGTTTTATACAAGGACAAAAGAGGTTAAGAGATTAGCAGCTTCATCAAAGAATTGTACTTCTAGAGGTTTCCCTTTTTGAACTACATTTATATGCTTTGAAATAAGTTTAGAGCTGAAGTGGATTTCTGTTTTATGGTAATTATTTTTGACTCTTCGTATTAGCTTCTCTGTCTGTCTAAATCTTAATGAAGATTTTTTCTGTTAGTTTTTTGTGATAGATGAGCGGCTAAGTTTTAAAGTGAAGAAAAACTTGTATTCTTATTGATGTAAAGTATATGTTGGATGTTCTTACAAATGACAATGCACTAATCCTTATTTATGCTTATATAATATTAGACTCCTATTCCTACTTAAATAAGGAAAAAAAGTGGAAAGTAATAGTAAAGATAACTTTCAATAACTCATTGGGGTTGGCCTAGAGGAAGCATGTGAGGCACTCAAGTGGGAAGTGTATGTACAAAGTCTTTAGTGAGAGGTTTTTGGTTTGATCTTTTGTGAAAAATATATCTCTGAGAGAAGTCATACACTTGTTGCTCTGTCTGTCTTGAACATGATTGTCTCTGGTAGCAGTGCACCTGTGAATTTCATCAAAAAAAAAAAAGAAAAAAAAAGGGAATAATGACGTGTTGATATATTTCAGACATTGTAACAATCATAAACGACAAAAAATTCTGTATATGAAAGCAAAAATGGTTTATACATTATGATCAAACCTAAAGAGCTCTTACAGAAAAAGTGTGTTAGATTTAGACAATTTGAATATTTGGGATTCAGAATCAACACTTGTAAAATCCAATCCCTGGCCATGGTTTTTGGCCCAAAAACTTTGTACGTGAGTATTCTAGATTAGTTTTTGCACTAAAATATTCTATTTTATGAGTTTTTTGTTTTTTATTTTTGAGAAATACATGATGAAATTCAAACGTAAGTAGAGTTTGTCCTTCTATACTTGACAGATAGTGTCAATGAAATCTTAATGGCAAAAATGTCCCAGTGAAAACAATTGTCTTTTTTCTCGATATGCTGCTATAACTGTGAGATTCTTTTCGCCTTCATACATACATCTACTACTGCATCATGGAAGGTTGACTGTTTGACATTTTCTCTCTTGTTTTATATTCCAATCTGTCAGCCTGTAAGGCTCTCTTACTTAAATGTGAAAGATTGTTTTCTCTGAAGGAACTGAAAGATATTATTAACAAGGTTCTTTTGGGCTATGGCTGAACCTGATAAATTATCTTGAATGATAAATTTCTGGTACTGTGCTTGTGTTATTCTTGGTTCATATTTGTTTGACACTAAGGACCTGTTTGTGCTTATGTTTTTTACTTCATTTTTTTCTTCTGTTTTAGTTATGAGCTCATTCTGCACTGAATTTGATATTTGAGTATTAAAGCAATCTCTAATTTTAATAGTCTTACTTTTTCTCAACTATAGAGAAAATTTACTAGTAATCTCTTCTGGCATGGAGTCATATCCGTAACGGTGAAAATTGATAATGGACAAGGCATCAATATCACTCACAATACACAACAAATTAAAAATCAATTTGGTAAAAGAGTTATTTTGATTCTAAATGCATGAAACCATGTAATTAGAGTGGTTATTGTCATGCATTGAAATTGCAAATCCATTCTAAGTGTCTTTTTGTTAGTAATTTGAGAGCAGATTGATAATTAAAAACACATTTTAGTACTATACTAACTAAAAATTACATTTAAATATGTCTTTTTTTAATACTCCTAAACTTAAGTATTATATGACAAATACATCATGTATCATTTAAATTAAATGATTTTAAAATAATTTTAACAAGTTAGTCATTTGTTCTTTTTAACAAATTAGTTCTTTTAACATGTAAATGTTTACGCAATTTGAAACAAATATAAAACTCTATAATTGATGCATGTCATAAAACTCTACATCTTGAGGGAATTGTTATTTCCATCTTTCGGGTTTCTCATCATCTTGAAAAAAAATTAAAATATCTATAACGTTCAAAGATTTATTTTTGAACGTATTTTTTCCACACACAACTAAGAAGAAAATTGTGTGAAACTCTTAATTTTGTTAAAATTTAATCTAAAAATACATTTTTGTATGAACAAAAGATTGATTTGGAGATGTATTTCTATAAACCCCTTTAATTTGTTTTAATGTGAACGTTCCGAAGATGCATCTCTGTAACTCCCTTTAGTTTATTAGTTAATGAATATTTTTGAGATGCATAAAAAATAAGCATAAATAATGGTATAATGGAAAACCAACATAAATTAATGTCAAAATAAATATGTAAATATTACATAAATAAACATTACATACCATTAAAAACAGATGGTTCAGTACGTTGCAACATTCTTCTAATTTATTCGGCTGATCTTTGAACCGCCGCATCCACTCCAATCAGACTATTTGTTGAGTTACGCTAAAACATACTCCACGTAATCTTCAAATCATGACCCGTCTTCAGTTTAAGCATGTCGAACAGTATCTTCCCTTCGTTGTGTATCGAGGGTGAACGATACTCGATCTTGACAACTCTCCGATTTTTTATATATCGCAGTAGAGTATTCAAATCGACGAGAAGTATGTCATCACATATTCAAAATTGAAATGAGGGGGTTTTGCGCCATTGAAATACACACATGCAAGATGGGGATATGTAGTAATTTTGGTTTGTGTAAAGAAAATGGAATGTGAGACCGTATTTATAGAAGTTGTAGAGCAATAAAGACCTTACAAACATGATAATTTCTGCATGCAAGACTTTGGAGATACATATCCAGATTAACCTTTTTTTCTTTCAAAAAATAAGGGTCTATTCGAAGATGCATCCCCTGTTTTATTTTTTCTTTTAATAATCAGAAGGTGTGTCCAAAGATTCATCTTCAGAACCACCCAAAATTATGCAGAACAAAACCAATTGATTATGCAGAGCATAATTGATCAATGTAGAGAATAATTTCAAAAATAAAAATTGTCTAAAATTTATCATCCAATTTTATAGCATTATGCAATGCGGTACTTACAAAAAAAACGTGTTACATTTTAGATTACAACTAAAACTCATAGAAACAAATGTCACTACCTAAATCTATTGGCGACTCATTCTTCGACATTCCATTATTTGCTTTTCATTCAATGTTGCTTAACTTGACGAAATCTTCCATCCTTTCAAGAAAGTGATTCGACCATGTTTCAACATCTTGTGTGAAATGTGTCGTCCACTCCAGTGATGTCTTTGGTATATGACATCCCGATTTCAAATAAACCTGAACAAAATGTTGTTTTTTTTATAGGCAACCGATACACATAAAACGTTCAAATGAATTTTGAGGTGGTTTACTCTGAAGTGGAAAAAATGTATATGAAAAACCATACCGTGTTAAATCAATACACACCTTATTATAAGTATTTGCTATAAGATGTCAAATTTATGAAATACACATCCATTTGTCAAGCGGAGCCAAACCACACATCATCACCATCATCATCAAAACAAAGTCTTTTTCAATGAGTGCAAACTTCATCCATTCATATTGGTTTTTCAAGCTTCGTCTTTGAAATTAAACAAGCAAATGGAAGACCATAATTCTTGTTTCTATATGGGCAAAGAATAAATGGTTTTCTAGATGGTACCTTCACTCGTCTTCCTGACACTGACCAACTTGCCTTAGTCTGGGACCATTGCAACACGATGGTTATGGCATGGATGATTAATTCCATTGATGGATAAATTTCTCCCAATGTTCTCTAGATAGATTCAAATCATAAAATATGAATCGAATTATGTGATCATTATCACCAAAATGGAATTTTTCGGATCTATGACTTACAAGAAGAAATCTCTAGCCTACACCAAGGTGATCAAACCATTACTTAATATTTCACAGTTCCTAAGAAGTTGTGTCAGGAACTGGAAAAATTATGACCATTTCCTTTGTGTTCTTGTCAAGTCAAATGTGCCAAGAACCTTATCTCTTCCATGAAAGAATACCGAGAAGTTAACTATGTCATCAGATTCTTCAAATGCTTGAATGACCAGTATGCTGTTGTTAGATCCCATATTATGCTCAAAAGGCCTCGAACATGGACGTGACAAAGGTTCCAAAGTCAGGTCATACTGCAACGAATCCAAACATACCATTGAAGTTTGTTTCAAAAAGAATGAATTACCCCCTTACCTGAAGAAGGACAACATAAATAAAAAATATACTTTCCAGGATCAATCAAATGAAAGTTCAGTTGACAATTTGGATGACATCACAAATGAGTCTCCACCAACATCTTTCACTATCGAATGACACAAAGGTAATCTAGTGCTTACTCACCACATTTCTCGCTCTAATTCTTCAAACATTCAACAATTCTCGCCTCCACCAACAAATGCTCAAATATGTCCCATTCTATTTTCTCGTTAGATAAAAACAATCTTTAGGTTCTTGACACAAGGACCAAGAACCATGCGTACCATAATCAGAACTGTTTTCAAGCCTTAATCAAAATCTCTACCAGAACCGTTAAACTCCTGAATGATTTCATTATTACTACTAATAAATCTGAAACTATAAAATCCAATTCAATTTTTTTAACTTAAATGATGTTCTATACATACATAGTTTTTTCACAAATGTCATCTTTATAACTCGGTTGACTAATTTATTGAATAGCAAAATTACCTTTAACTCTAACTTTTGCAGCATACAAGGGAACTGTATCCTAAAGATGATTGGTGCAATTAATACTCATCAAGGCCTTTACTACTGGGTTGGGCTTTGCTGCCTTTGTGGCGGCAAAGGCACCATAACTTTAGGCCAAAATTTATCAAACTTTATAAAATAAAATAAAAATGAATCACTAAAAGGATGAGAGAGAAAATTGGAGGAGAGAGACACACACAAAGACAGGTGCCTTTGGCGCCTTAAAGGCAACCAAGCCCTCCCCCTTTACTACCTTAGCTAGGCGCCTTAAAGGCAACCAAGCCCTCCCCCCTTTACTACCTTAGCTACCCTACATTAGTGAATGATACCAGGAGTCCTTTTATTTTTAACATCAATAATTGTAACCTTTGGCATTAATGCCCAGGACATTAGTCTCACAACATTGCTACTCATATTAATAAATGTTTTCCTCTCAATAATTTTGGTATGCATCAATATCCATGTGATTCTTAATTTTATGCTAAACAAAAACATTTAATTACCTTTTCAATCTAGACATCATCATTCTACTGCTTGCTTTAATTTAATCCACATGAATATTTGGGATCCCTACTCTATTCCATTCAGGATGGGACATAAATATTTCTTGACTGTTATAGATGATTATAATAGGTTTTGTTGGATTTACGTTATGAAAGAAAAGTCTGAAACTATGAACCTTGTAAAATCTTTTGTTTTCCTTATTCAAACCCAATTTCAAAAAAATATCAAACCATAAGGACCGACAATGATCCTGAATTTATTTTAAAAAGATTTTTACATGGAACAAGGGATCAATCATCAAATTTCTTGCATAAAAAAACTCCAGAGAAATGAGATTATCTAAAGAAAGCATGAAGACATTTTAGGCATTACTAGTGCTTAATCAATGAATTGCCCTAAAAGATTTTATATTTCAAATCACCTTTTTATATCTTGTATAACAAATTGCTTGACTATTCCAATTTATAGGTTTTTAGTTGTCTAGTATATGTCACCTCACCTAAAATATCAAACCATAAAGGTGTAGCCATACAGTGTTAGAGTATAAATATCGGCTTCTTTAAGTCATTATTACACAGTTTTGTAAGCCATATTATAAGAATGTAATGGATAATTGCCAAAAGTTTGCATTCACGTGAGAAAAACATTGACAAACTAGCAAACGTTTCCGACCTATATTGCCATTTTTTTTCAATTATAAATAAATAATATTTAATTACTTCTTGTCCTTCTTTTAATTATAAATATATATATTTCTAAAAAATACGTAAAATAGAACAATTGGGATGCCAAGTAGATTCTTCTTGCCAGAACACATTATTATCTGGCATTCTAAAGTTTTTTTTTTCTAAGCACTGGCATTCTAAAGTAAATTATGTTTAGTCTATATAATCGGCGCTTAATAAGTTGACCTTTCCTTAATAAAATCAACCTTATCTCTAATTTTTTCTTACCATATTAGTATTCATTTAAGTTTGGTAGTTAATTGATTGTACTTTAATATTTTCTGAATTTAAGATATACTGTACTACTTTACTTACTTACCTACCAGAGTGTTTCTTCATGTAAGTTTCTAAATGTGGAGAGATATTTCATGTGTAATACGCGTCAACTCGTTCACTTGATAAATATACTCTCACCCTCTCACACCCACCACCACATATAAGCGTTCTTTTTATCACTCTTCCGGTAAACGTTGACTCCGTTCGAATCGAGTCAATGTTTTCATCTTCTTCATCCTCCTCAACTCCTCGATGGATTCACGACGTCTTCATCAATTTCCGAGGCGAAGACGTTCGCAAAACCTTCGTTTCACATCTCTACGCCGTCCTCTCTAACAACGGAATCAACACTTTTCTCGACAACGAAAAGCTCGAAAAAGGCGAGGATATTCGAAACGAGCTTGTTCAATCGATTGGAGTATCGCATATATCAATTGTCGTTTTCTCCAAAAACTACGCTGAATCTAGTTGGTGTTTGAATGAATTGGATAAAATCATGGAGTGTCGTAGAACTCAAGGTCAAGTCGTTTTGCCTGTGTTTTATGATGTTGATCCTTCCGTTGTTCGGCATCAGAAAGGTGAGTTTGGGAAAGCTTTGGAAGTTAGTGCTAAAAGTAGATATATCATTGAGGAAGTGATGCAGAAAGTTTTGACTAGATGGAAAAAAGCGTTGACTGAAGCTTCTAATTTATCTGGTTGGGAAGGAAGCGCTTTCAGGTATAGCTTAATTAATAAGTCATTTTTACTATAGTTTTTTAGTGATGTTTTAGTGCTACTAGGCGTCTGTTTGGTTCTGCTGTGAAAATATTGATTCCTAGTCATTTCATTTCGTAAAACTGATTCGGGCTAAAAGTGAGTTGAAGGTAAAATGATTTATATTTAGATAAATTCTTGCAAAAGTGAGTTCAACAATAAATTTAAGTGTGAAATGTTAAAATCAATTTTACGCATCTAGAATCAATTCTAAGGATTTAAACCGTGAAACTAAACATACACTAGGTGTGTGTTTGGATTGGCGATGGATAAAATTGATTTTGAGATAATTGAGTTTGGTAGAATTGATTTTATTAGAATTGAGTTTAGTAGAATTGATTTATGTTTGGATTCAATAATATAGAAGTGATTGTTATCGGTTAATGTTGTTTGGATAGTTTTTATCAAAATTGATTATGAATTAATAATTACCAAAATGGTAATAAATTCTAATACAAATCAAAAAGAAAAGAAGTCATTGATAAAAATTAAAGAGGGTAAAGAAGTAAAATTAAAAGGAGTTGTAACAATGGTTCTACCAAATTCAAAAGCTAGGAATTGTAGCCTCTAAGGGAATTTTTTTTTGAGGAGGAGAATTGATTTTGGAAAAGTACCCAAACAAGAAAAAAAAATCAATATTCAAGTTAAAGTGGAATAGAACTGCTTTTGGGGCTTGTAGAAGCCAAATCCAAATATGCACTAGATACTGTTTTGACCAACATTTGAGACTTGCATTGTATGTGCCTTTTACTATATAGTCTTTTGATGTTTATGATCATTATGTCTGATTCATAATTATTATATTGAAGGAGTGACCGTGAATTAGTGAAGAAAATTGTTGATGCCATTTTGCCAAAACTAGATAACACATCCTTGCCGATTACTGATTTTCCAGTTGGATTAGAATCCCATGTGAAACAAGTGGTTCAGTTGATTAAGAAACAACAGAGCGATGTTTCTATGGTAGGGATCTGGGGCATGGGAGGATCGGGCAAAACAACTGTAGCCAAAGCCATTTACAATCAAATTCATCGTACATTTGATTGTATAAGTTTCATTGAAAATATTAGAGAAGTTTGTGAAAAGGATAGTAGAGGGCACATTCACTTACAACAACAACTTCTTTCGGATATCCTTAAAGCAAAGGAGAAGATACATAGTATTGCGTCGGGGACAACTAGGATCCAAAAAGTGCTTTCTGGAAAAAAAGCACTTGTTGTACTTGATGATGTGACAGATTTTCAGCAAATAAAAGCCCTTTGTGGAAATCATAAAAGTTTTGGTTCTGGAAGTGTATTAATTGTTACAACCAGGGATTTCCGCATACTTAAGTTGCTAGAGGTTGTCTCTGTCTATGAAATGAAGGAAATGCCCAAAAATGATTCCCTTGAACTTTTCTGTTGGCATGCTTTTAGAAAAGCAAGTCCGAGAGGAGGCTATAGTGATCTCTCAAGGAATGTGGTTGCTTATTGTGGAGGGTTACCACTGGCTCTTGAAGTCCTTGGATCCTACTTATTTGAGAGGTCAAAACAAGAATGGATAAGTGTACTATCAAAGTTAGAGAAAATTCCCAATGATGAAGTGCATGAGAAATTGAGAATAAGCTATGATGGTTTGAAGGATGACATGGAAAAGGATATATTTCTCGACGTATGTTGTTTCTTTATTGGTAAAGACAGAGCCTTTGTTACAGAGATACTAAATGGCTGTGGGTTTTATGCTGATATTGGAATAGCTGTCCTCATTGATCGGAGCCTCCTAAAAGTTGAGAAGAATAACAAGCTTGGAATGCATGATTTAATAAGAGACATGGGAAGAGAAATTGTCCGCGGAATTTCTGCTAGAGAGCCTGGGAAGCGTAGTCGATTGTGGTTTCACGAGGATGTACATGAAGTTTTGGCAAAAAATACTGTAAGAGCTTTCTTTATATACAATTTCAAAATTTTGATTATCCTCCTTAATCTTATCAAGATCGTGAAATTCTTATTGGCTGAGTATTGTGGGATTCATAATCCTAGTGTTTTTTCCTTCTCACATTTATTACAAGCGTGCATGGATTCTGCCATTTTATGCATCCCTTTCTAGCAAGCAAATAAAAGGCATTTCTTTTTGCTTTCCTCAAGTTTTTTACTTCACATGCAGGGAACAGAAACTGTTGAGGCATTGATTTTGAACTTCCAAAGAACAGGAAGAGTTAGCTATAGTACCGATGCTTTTCAAGATATGCAGAAACTGAGACTTTTACAACTTGATCGTGTTGACCTCACTGGAGATCTTGGTCATCTTTCCAAACAACTGAGATGGGTCAATTGGCAACGACCTGCCTTCAACTTTGTACCCAATGACTTTGATCAGGAAAATCTCATTGTTTTTGAATTAAAACATAGCAATGTTAACCAAGTTTGGAAGGAAACTAAGGTATAATTACATTTTCTTCAAAAATACAGAAGTTGAAGACAATAGTATCTGCTTCCACCTTTTCATTCCCTATTTTCCTCTCTAATTTTTCTTTTAAACAATTATTTTCATGCAGTTGTTGCAGAAGCTAAAAATTCTCAATCTTAGTCATTCCAGGCACTTGAAAAGAACCCCTGACTTTTCAAAATTACCGAATCTAGAAAAGCTCATTATGAAGGATTGTCCTAGTTTATCCAACGTACACCCTTCCATTGGAGATCTCAAGAGTCTACTTCTCTTAAATTTGAAGGACTGTACAGGTCTTGGCTATCTCCCAAAAGAGATCTATCATTTGACATCAGTTACAACTCTCATCTTTTCGGGTTGCTCAAAGATTGACAAATTGGAAGAAGATATAGGGAAAATGGAATCCTTGAAAAATCTAATTGCAGCAAATACAGGTGTCAAACAAGTCCCTTTTTCGATTGTTAGATCAAAAAGCATTGGATACATATCCCTATGTGGATATGAAGGATTATCGCGTGATATTTTTCCTTCTATCATATGGTCTTGGATGTCACCAACAATGAATTCCTTAGCACATATTCCCCCTTTTGGTGGCTTGTCAATGTCTCTTGTTTCCTTGGATATAGATTGTAAAAATTTGGGTTTGGTCCATCAATCACCAATACTTAGCAGCAGCTCAAAACTTAGAAGTGTTTGTGTACAATGTCACTCAGAGATTCAACTGAAAGATGAATTAAGAAGATTTCTGTATGATCTTAATGAGTTGGAAACATCGCATGCATCACAATCCTCAGATCTTTCCTTTAAATCTATTTTAATTGGAATGGGAAGTTGCCAAATAGTGAATGAGACTCTTGGCAAGAGCTTATCGCAGGTTCTCTATCCTTCCACCTTTACTGTTATTGATTTTTAGTAAAGACAACCTAGAATGATTTCCCCTTGCATTTGTTTTATTAAATGCAATTTTTTCATAAAGATACAACAGATTATTCAAGTATCCATCAGATAAACTAGTATAAATGATAGGGTCATACTACATGTAGCATAGAAGAGATTTTTTTTAGATGACTATGGGTGTGTTTGGATTAGCGGTGAACAAAATTAATTATAGCAGAATTGAGTTTGGTAGAATTGATTTTAACAGAATTAATTTTAGTAGAATTAATATATGTTTGGATATATTTATGTAAAAGTGAGTTAAACAATAAATTTCAGTGTAAAAATCACCCAGAATCAATTCTGGAGGTAGAAACTATAAATTCTAGCTTCAAGTAGAATCAATTATGGAGGTAAAATCAATTCTACTTTTGATAAAACAAACACCTTAAAATCACCCAGAATCAATTCTACACCTCTAGAATTGATTATGGATCTTCCAAAAAAGCCAATCCAAACATACACTATATCCTTTTTTCTTCCGTAGATTCTATAGTTTTCTTTAACTCTATTTCCATTACTTTTTTTAACCTCTATATTTATTTCATTTGTTTTTGTATTCATTCTTTTTACTTATACATATACATGTTTAACTTGAAACCGAGAATTGAATAATTTATGAAGTCACACAAGTTAAGACCTTTAGATATATAAGGAAAAATTCGAACATATTGAAAAGATCTCAAGTCCTATATTAGTTGGAGATAGAGTCTTGAAAGAGTATATATAGAGTGACACTCCTCATCTTACAAGTCGGTTTTATAAGGATGAGTTAGGCCAAACTCTAATAGAATATAATAAAATTATATTTATTTTTATATGAATGATATATTGGATTTTCTTATTACTGATTATCAAGCTCTAATTCAACAGTTGTATTTTTAAATATTTTTATCATGTAACTACAATCTATCAAGAACTAGCGGTAACTTGATATTTTTTACAACTACTGAATTCTAAAAGTCTTTGTATACCATATATGTTATTTCTTTCCTCTATATAAGCAGAAATCAAGAACGGTAAACTTGTACAAGATTAGTAGATTACACTTTATTCGAAAATAAAGCTTTGAGATGCATATAGTCTGCTCATAGTCCTTTTATTTTCATGAAGAAGTGGTTTACTTGCTAGAGTAAGCTCTTTAATGAGAAAACATACTGTTCTACAAAACTGATAAGTGATAACCGTATCTTTCCTAATGTTTTGAAAAGAAAGTATCTGACAGGCAGAAAATGATGGGATTTTCTAACATGTCAGTATTAGGCCTTACTTATACAGGGAATAAAATTAGCAGTGTTGTGGCAATAGAGCTAGTTAGACACCGTAAGCAGTGTATCTCATGAATAAATTCCAAAATTTGTCTTAGGGACGACAACTAGATAAAATAAGTACAGTGCTTGCTTTTAGATAATAATCTTGAACTAGAATAAAATAAAAATGGGAAGATTGCTTGCAGTTGTGACTTTGAGACTCAAAGTAGCTCGAGGATACAATAGATGATTGACGAGTGAATTGGAGTGACTAATGCCAACATGCCAAATGTCTGGAGATGCAAATGAAACAAACTAAGAAAATAATAGAACCTGTAGGAATGAAAGGCATTATAGATCATATGGAAAGTGAGAATAAGTGTGATAATAAGATGAAAAAATGACCATTGGCATATTACAAGTAAAAAATGTGTTTGGCACATCCATATTACAAAATAGTTTTGCTGCTATTGCTTATATTCTTTCAATCAGTATCCTTGTATGTATTTATTTTTTTTATTTTTTTTGTGTAGTGCACTATTTTGACAATGTCCATTTACATGCATAATTATATAAATAATTAAGCATTTCTTGATGATACAGGGATTGACAACCAATAAGTCTAGTGCTTCTTTCCTTCCGAGAAAAAATTTACCCGCTTGGTTAGCCTATACATCTGAAGGACCTTCAGTATGTTTTCAAGTGCCTAAGGATAGTGATTGTGGAATGAAGGGAATAACTTTATGCGTTGTTTATTCATCAACACTTGAAAGCAATGCACCTGAATGTCTCACTAGTGTTTTGATCATTAATTATACAAAATTCACTATTCAGATATACAAGAGAGACACAGTAATGTCCTTCAATGATGAAGATTGGAAGGGTGTAGTGTCAAATTTAGGAGTCGGTGAAGATGTCGAGATTTATGTAGCTTTTGGGCATGGACTAACAGTTAAGGAGACTACTGTCTATCTAATATATGGTGAGTCAACTGTAATGGAAATTGAGCCATCAATTACTGTGGATGTTGAGCCAATACCTGAAGTGGAGGTGCAACCATCACCTGATGTGAAAACAGAGCCATCGCCGCCATCACCTGGAGTGGAAGCACAGCGGTTGCCTGATGTGAAAACGGAGCCACCGATTACTGTCAAGAATGAGCCATTACCGAAACCAAATGAAAAACTCTTTCGAAGACTTGCAAAGAGAGTGGGCGGATATTTATGTTTGAACCATAATTGAGATGTCACCGATTTTCATCAAGAACACCTTTATCCTTGTTAGAACGAATCACATGCTTTTTATAATTAGTCACATGTAAAATTTGCCACATTTGTTGCTAATGGGATTGGAATTAACAATCACATTAACTTGTATTAATTGTAAAAACATTATAAATTCAGCTTTGTGTAGTCTCATTTGGCACACAGAATTCAAATTCAATAATCCTAATATGGAGGTTTCCTTGTATGTGTTTGGTAATGGTTTTCTTGGAGGGAGAACATAAAATTGTTATGTTTTATCTACATAGATGAGATCTTTGTGGTGTTGTTTGTTTCAATTAATGTGTTTCTGAAAATTGGTAAGAGTTTCATTTCCCATTATTGCGGACCTCACGATTTCTTTACTAGATAAGGCTTGATGCTATAAACCTGTTACAGCAATATTTGGTTGAATGCATGTATTCTAACTTTAAGAGTTAGCTTGGAGTAGCTCCTCTATTTGTATTGCTTAATATTCCAAGTGAAAATGGCAAATGAGACATTGGTAAGTAAATTCCTTCATTTGCGAATTATAATTTATTGTCCTGTTAGAGCCAATAATTGAGATTGTAGCTTTTAATTTTATATTTTGATTAAAAAAATTTAGGGGAGTAACAATGGAGAAGGTAGTTGGATTTTACTAGCTTACTGCTGTTATATCTCTGTGAAATGTAGGAAAACAGTAGAGTTTTTTCATGTAATCAGCAATGTAGGCACACATATGGTTCTAGTTCCGCCTAAGTTTTAACAAAATGATAATATATAGTGATGCACCTCAATTTTTACAATTCTTACTACACAACTTTCATCCTTTTACTTCACATCACTGTTTTGAGTTTCTGTGTACAGGTCAACGGATTCCAGCTTCGACGACTTCAGGTGTTTTGTGAAAGAGATGCTAGAGCATCTTTGGAGTAAAGAAGAGCTCAAAATAGAGGACACCAAGAACCATGACTTGTGCATTGGAATTACACATTGGTAAATATGAAAAGGCAACAAAGTTTATCTACACATTAAGAACCAAAACTTGGAAGTGGAACTTGTTGCACAGTGGTTTGTGATACTAGTAATACCGTGTTGTATTATAACCTCATTTTCTTCCAGCTTAAAGCAACTAGGAACCTTAGCTATATAGAGACCTTCTTTTGCCACCTCCACATGTATTTCAGATAGTTAAGTCTAAAAAAACCACATTTATTTTGTCCTCCAAATGCTTAAATCCGGACAAAAGTTAAGTTTTTTTTTTTCCGTTCAGATGTGGTTTTTAAGAAATCATTGGGGGTGGGTATAAAAGTAGCTCACAACCAAATAAACTTAAGTAGTCCATGAGCAGCAGTGAGGTGATTAAAAGATTATGGGGGCTTCTCTCAAAAAAAAGCATTAAATCTATATTTTTCTAAGGGGAGAAGATCAATGAACAAGAGGAATCCATCAAATCAACAAGCAAGGACAGGACACTCCTTGTGGTAGACAAGAGTTTTATCTTTTCTGTTAAATTCTCTGTATTAAGTGCTTTGGATTGTTAGGTTTGGTCCTGGCTGCCCTTATTTTCATTGTTGAAGCTACATGATGATTTAATAGATAATGTTGGGTGTTATTAAAAAACACAGCCACTAATTCTCATTTATCCCAGCACTAATTAAATAAGGAAATCATATATAAGCAGAATCAACGACGTGTTCATAAGTTCCAGTAGTGTCATTCTAATTAATAGAAATGGTGAGAATGTCTTTCTCCTCTGATCATCCATGGATCTACGACGTGTTCATAAGTTTCAGAGGGGAGATACTCATGATGCTTTAGTTTCTCATCTCTATGTTGCACTTGCAAATGCAAGAATCAACACTTTTCTTGATGACAAGAATCTTAGAAATGGAGAGGAGGTGGAACAAGAACTAAAGAGGGCAATAGAAAGCTCTCACATATCTATTGTTGTTTTATCAGTGAACTATGCAAATTCTAGCTGGTGTCTTAACGAGCTGGTACACATCATGGAATGCCACAAATCTTATGGCCAGTTCGCATTGCCCGTCGTTTACGTTGAACCATCATCTGTCCGTAGGCAGAATGGTGATTTTGGAGAAGCCTTGAAAGTTAGTGCAAGAAGTGTTGAATCTTTTATTCCAAAAAGAAAAACGGAGATCTATTGTACAAATGGAAGACCGCATTCACTGAAGTTGCAAATCTAATCGGCTGGGATTCCCACAGTATCAGGTAAAAAACACTTCATTGAAATTATAATCACAGTATTTCATGCTCATTCTTTGTCTTTATAACTATTATTATTACTGAAAGCAAATTGTTGAATATATTTTGACAAAAATAGATCTTTGTTGTTGTCTATTACCGAATTTCCGGTTGGATTGGATTCCCATGTGCAAAAATTGACTGAGATTATTGATTATCAATCAAGCAAAGCCTGTATGATGGGGATATGGAATAGCTGTCTACAATCGAATCCATCATAAGTTTGAGGGTAGAATAAGTTGTGAAAATGATACTAGAGGAAGTATTCATTTACAAGAGCAGCTTCTTTCAGATCTCCTCAAAATAAAGCAGGAGATTCATAGCATTGTGTCGGGGATAACTAAGATCGAGACAAGACTTCAGGGGCAAAAGGCTTTTGTTGTACTCAATGATGTGACCAAGTCGGTGCTATTAAAAGCACTGTGTGGAAATTCTAAGTCGTTTGGTTCAGGAAGTGTATTGATTATTACAACTAGAGATGTACGCCTTCTCAATTCACTCGGCGCTGGCCATGTCTTCACAACGACGGAAATGGACAACAACCAGTTACTTGAACTTTTCAGTTTGCATGATTTTCGACAGGCAAGTCCTATAGAATATTTTAGTGAATTCTCTAGAAATGTAGTTGCTTATTGCGGAGAATAGCCACTGGCTCTTGAAGTCCTTGGATCTTACTTATCTGAGAGGACGAAACAAGAATGGAGAGTGCACTATCAAAATTAAAGAAAATTCCCAACAGTCAAGGGCTACAGAAATTGGGAATCAGCTACGATGGTTTAGGGGATTATAAGGAAAAAGATATATTTCTTGACATATGTTGTTTCTTCATTGGAAAGAACAGAGCTGATGTTACAGAAATACTTAATGGCTGTGGACTTCATGCTGATATTGGAATAGCTGTCCTCATAGAGCACAGCCTCGTACAAGTTGAAAAGAATAATAAGCTTCAAATGCATGATTTGTTACGAGACATGGAAAGTTATGTGTTTGGGTTCAATGTCATTCAGAGATTCAAATAACTCAAGAATTAGAAAAATTTGTTGATGATCTATATGATGTGAATTTTATTGAGTTGGAAACAACATAACATAGACGACAAATCTCAAATCCTTCCTTGAGATCACTTGTGGTTGGAATGAGAAGTTCTCAACTGGTCATCGATACTTTTGGAAAGATCTTATCACAGGTCCCTTCTCTATGCTTTCACCTTTACTCATATTTGTTATTAATTAAGAGAACATGGAATGATTTTCATTATTTCATTAAATGGTAGTATAAAAGTTATCGGAAGTGATAAGAAATTTGTTGACGTATTTATCTGATAAACTAATATAAATGCTAGATATCAGCATGTACCATTCTAGCTAGAACTGACTGGAATAAAGCTAAGGCATTTTCTAAAATTTTGAGTTTAAATTGGCCTAACATACTATCAGTTGCTCCTCCAAGACGCAAATAAAAATAGCAGTAACATACCAGACATAAGAGCATAGATATCTCAGCAAGACTTGCAAGGAGAGTGGAAGAATGTTTATGCTTGAACCAGAATAGATATCTCAGCAATTTTTTATCATGTCTTTTTCCTAATACAGAGTTCCCATGTATTTGTTATGTAATATTTTATGAGAAGAAGGAAGGAAAAATATTGTGTTTTATATACAAGGATGAAATCTATGCGGTGTATGTTTCCAGTAATGAAGTACAGAACTTTTATTTATAACCATAATAACATGACACCATAATACAAAACAAGATTACTTAACTATAAAATATATATCTATCCTCGACTCAACAAGATTACTTAACTATAACATGTTACAGCAAAACACTCACACAACAGACAACATTATTTTAGATATATATAGATATATATCAATAACACACAAGCTACTCATGACTACAATATCACTGATCATGGAAGAATGCCACTTTCAGGTGCAAGAGCATCACTGCTATAAGGTGCGATATTTGTCTGATCGTTAAATATACAAAACTTATGATACAGAGTCCAAAGGTAAGGAGTAGCCAAACACATGTTATACAAAGTCGAACAATCTATACAATGCCACATCTTTTGAGATTTGTAAATACCATCCTCTTTCTTCTGTTGATTATATCTTTCTTCTGCCTCAGCATTGTAACCATCTAGAAATATTGGCACAACAAAGAGAACCAGAACAAGTGAAGCAGTGGTTTTACCCATGGTGTGTATATATGAACGAGTGTTTTTATTTTTTCTTATTATTGTTTTGCATGGAATGAATTTGGCTTCAAACCAGTCCAATTTATATAGCTAGTTACTTAATTAAACAAAATTAAAGAAATAAATAGTATCAATTAAGGTGAATGATACAGTATAACTGGTTAACAAATGAATTTTAGGATGGTGACTTTTGAGCCATTAATTATGCTGTTGTCATCACTTGTGATATGGATAAAGGTTGCATGCCTATGATACACTAATCTACATCCACATGGTTTCTATCTCTTTTCATATGATAGTGTATTTGAGAGAGACAGAACTAGCATCGAGAACCTTTGTGTAACATGCAAATAGAAATTTGTCAAAAAATTTATGTTGGAAATATAATTTTAGTGTTTAGCCATTGATCAACAATGACATTCCATTATAAATTATAGTATCATATTATTAGACATACATCAATATCATTTGTCAATAGTTTAATATCTTTCTTATATATTTCCATGAAAATATTATCTTGAGAAGTGCAACCAAAGAAATAATAAATAGGTAAATTGCATGATAAATGTTCAAGTAGACTAAAGATGTTCAATGACAACCAATTATTAGTTAGTTCAATGGTGATTAGCGTTAGATTTGGTGGTAACTTTGATCAGAAGAGGACTGTAACCATTTGATCTTAGAACTGATCCCTGAATCAAATTAAACAGTCTAGTGGATCAGATACTGGTGGTGATTTTTTTTTTTCAAATGACAAAGAATTCTTAATTTCTTATGTGAGGTATATGCTTGAACTAAAAAGAAATTTGTTACGAATCAATCGGTTTGATAGTTTTGGATATGCTACTCTTAATATGAATAATGTTTAATTGTTGAAAGAGGTAAAATGAATGATGTATACAAATGGATGATTTAATTTGTTGAACCAAAGAGATTTAAAGAGCAATCATCTCTAATTTTTTTTTTTTGGTAATAACAAGATATAATAAAATATGGCACGTGCTTACTTTTTCAATAAACAAATGATTTATAAATAAGGAGTATAAATGGTACTTTAACCCAACAGTGCAGGAAAAATTGAAGTCTTAAAATTTCAGACTCAGATAAAGGTAAACAAAAGTTCATATAAATAAACAAAGCATTTAGACTCGAGGTAAACAAACTTCTTTAAGAAACAGAAATTTGAGGAATACTATTATTAGGGTCCATTCCTGTGAAAGTGATCAATGAATTTATCTTTGGAAGGGATATCACTCATATATTACTATCATTTTCAATAAGTTTTTACATGTTTTAATTATTTTTCTATTTAACATTGTATGTTTTGTAGAAAAATATACATGATTCAAGATCATTGTGAAAAATATCAAATCACATCAAATCACGCTAATGAAACAACTCTCTATAATGTTCACACAAGGTTAACAAGAAACAATATAATGTTCACACAAGGTTAACAAGAAACAACACGAGGAAAACACATATAAGATTAAAAGAATGAAAATTTCACTCTCCTAAAATTAGATCGCGATTATAGAGGATCGTGGTGCGATCCATGATACAAACAAGGAAGTTTAGCCATGCTAAAACATGTTGTTCAGGAAGGATCGTGCTATAATTTTGTGAAGAAATGTCGAAGAAGTAATATTAGGGATGGCAAAACGGGCTGCCCGCCCCGTCCCGTGCCCGTCCCGTCTAAAGCCCGCAAAAAAATAGCGGGGCGGGCATGCCCGATAAGTTGAAATGGGCATAAAAGTCTAGCCCGCCCCGCCAAGGTGGCGGGTTGGCGGGCGGCGGGCTTGCCCGCCTTCTTTTTTAATTATTTTTTCTATTTTTTTAAATAAATTAAAAGATTCTTCTTTCTACATTTCAATAAAAATACATCAAACCAACATTTAAAAAGCATAATTTTTATTAGCCTAAAACATCAACTTTTAGTGAAATAATACTCTTATCATATATAATATCACATTTAGTATTTTATATGATATAAATTCAAATTTCGATCACACTTTTGTCATTTTTCATTAAAAAATTCAAATACTTATCCAACAATAAAGAAAGAGAAAGTAGATTAGTCCTAATAATCTAATAACAACTTATGTACATATCACAAACTATTTTCATAGGCTCTTCCAAATACTTAAATAGTGTTATTATATAGGTGTGGCGGACTTTGGCGGGCGGCGGGTTTTGGCGGGTGGCGGGATTTAGCGGGGCGGGTTTTAGTGGGCGGCGGGTCTAAAATCCTAACCCAACCCGCCACTTTTTGGCGGGTGTGCGGGCCGGCCCGGCGGGCCACGACCCGTTTGCCACCCCTAAGTAATATAATAACTTATATAAATGTTAGAGACCAGAAGTAGAGGTGAAGTAAATTTTCAATTAACTTTTACTATTTATTTGTTTAATTTCTAAGTTTGACGAATCTAGATTTGTCAAGATCTACACAACATGCTCTGGATCTACTGGACTACACCACATTCCACTACCAGAAAAACCCCTTCCGACTAGGGTATGGAACCGAGGCGGTTATCTACGACAAGGTCCACATACCGTCTAAATGGACAAAAGCTCCCCTAGATGATGAAGGAAACGTCGAAGCACTAAGGGAGGAGCTCGACCTGGTCAAGGAAGTTTGATTAGGGGGAACCCTCTGTGAGGCAGCACTAAAATAAAAAATTGCCATCAGACATAACACCAAAGTCATAAAACGAAACTTCGAGGTCGACAGCCTCGTCCTGAGGAGAAACCACAAAGATTCTCGCGAGGACAAGCTGGTCGCGAGTTGGGAGGAACCTTACAGTCTTCGAGCAAAGACAGAGAATGAGGCATAGTATTTAGAAAACCTAATTAGCGAAAAACTTGCTCGACCTTGGAACGCCGATAAGCTGAAACAATGCTACAGGTAAGGCGTATGTCGGCTTGCTTGAATTAATACGATGAGCGTTAAGTATCGACCTGACATCAATCATCGTGGGAGACAACACACCTTGGATTCCTTGGGCATTGGCTAGGTCGAAGAACATGTGAAGCTTATCCATGTTATCTATAAAATATAATCACATGTGTCAAAAACAGAATTTATAAAACTCCGTCCTCACCAATAATCTCTTTTATTTCCTCCCAGCTAACTGCATATGCAATGACGTTAATTTCAATTAGTCCCTAGTGAGAGGCACCTTACAACCAAACCCTTCCTCATAAATAGTATATGTGAATAGTATCATAAATATGAACAGTGCTCGTGAATAGTATCCATGAACAATGACTTTAAAGTAGTGAAACAAAGTTGGTTAATGCAGTGTAAAACTTGGTTAATGCAGTGTAAGAACTTGGTTAATGCAGTAATGAAATTGATTAATAAATATTCAGATATTAAAAATAGTTTTTAACCGTCATTAAAATTAGTTAATGCAGTGTAAAAACTTAGTTAATACAATAATGAAATTGATTAATAAACATTCAAGTATTAAAAAAATTAAAATAATAATTTTTAATATTAATATTTTAAAAAAAATATATTATAATAATATTTTACTGTTCACCAATATGGTGAACAGTGAAATACGATATATATATATATATATATATATATATATATATATATATATATATATATATATATATATATATATATATATATATATATATATATATATATATATGTAAGGTTTTGGTATATAAATATCATTTTTCTAATTATTATTCAGAACCAAAAGAAATGTTAATTAATATTGAATTAAAGTGAACAACTAACTAATTTTCAGTTTTTAGAAAAAAAAACTCTAATCCTTTGAATTTTCATTATTTGGTAAAAATATAAATCAACTGTGATCTAAAAACGAAGGATGAAGCATATTGAGAAGGATGAAGAGTGATTAAAAAAACTTTCTAGAAGATGCAGATTGATTAAGAAATTGAGAATATGAAAGCAATTCTTTATCGATTAATTTCATACTTGTAATTTATACCCAAAAAAGAGAAAACATTTTTAAAAAAATAAATAAATATGTAACGTTAGAGAAGAGTTATGATATATTATATAATAGGTTTGTAATTTCTTTGGAAGAGTTACATATGCATAATTTAGGAATAAAGTGAATTACCTAATGATAAATTTGAAAAAGAAATAAGTCAGTCTAAAATCATATATCCTCCTTATATATAGATATACAAAAATCTTTAAAAATGATTTAAAATCTCAATTTAGTACACTCTAAAATCAACATTGTTGAGATACACTAACTTGAATTAATAGTAAAAGAATGAGACTAACTGAAATAGGAAATGTAAAATCATTTTACATGGTCATTCAATTAAATTAATTATTTTGACACATTCACATTAGAATAAAAATAAAATATATATTATAATTATTTTAATAATAATTTCTTCCACATTTTTCATGTTTACGTGTCAAAATAATTAATTTTAATTGAATGACCAAAATGTATTCCTATTATCTCTAAAAGAATTTGTTATTAATCTAATAATCATTGAGAATTATTTTAAGAAATTAATTTGGTATAAAAATACATTTGGGAAATCAAATCAATTTTGAATCCTAACCCTCCCATAAAAATCAAATCAATTTTAAAGCATAATATTTTATTTGCAACATAATTTATATGATTAATATGCATGTTTTGATTTATCCTTTAAAAAATAAATTTAGAAATTTTTGGGTACTTCTAAGTGTCTAAAAATTAGGGGTAAATAAAAAAAAATATTTTTACAGAAGATAATTTTTCTATCTGGGAGACAAAAGATTTAGAATTTTAAAATTTCAAGAGATAATTCAAAATTTATTTTTTAAATGAGTGTAAATAAAAATACAACTATATTGCGGATGATAAATGACTGTTAACCTTAATTTATATTGTATGTTATTTTTTTTCAATTATGAAAAATACATATGTTAATACAAAGTCTAAAATGAAAAGTAAAATAAAACGTTACTTTAAAAATCAAAGGAAACAAAAGATTCTTTTGATCAATGAGAATGAGGAAGATGAAAAGAGATAAAGAGAGTGAATAAACATGCTTTTAGTATTGTATGTATAACATTGGATGTTGTTCCACCTCCACCTACAGATAAAAGTTTACATATACTCCTGATGTCATTTGGACTGTATAATTGAAAGAAATAAAAGATACTATATTTCTTACTTTATACTGTTGTAAAATAACAAGTGAAATAGATGCCAAATTTGAACCGAAAAAGTGAAAAAAACGAAAAGTTATACATTAACATAAAGAATTACTTCTTCTGAAACAAAAAATTTTGAAGAAAAAAATTATACATAAACCTAAAGAATTACTTCTTCTATGAAACAATTTGATAAATTAAGAATAATTATAGTCGTGCTAAATTATACTATACTATAAAGAGTATATGAGTTGTTCAAAATAATATACTTTAAAGGTAGATGAGTTGAATTAGTGTAAACATAGTTACATAGCAATTCTCTTTATCTTATGCCATTGTTCTTCAATTGTGATCTTGTGTAGTCGTTGACTTGACTGAAAAACCTTTCAAAACAATGTCTTCCTCCACCGATCATCCATGGATCTACGACGTGTTCATAAATTTCAGAGGAAAGGATGTTCGTGATACCTTTGTTTCTCGTCTCCATGATGCACTCTCAAACGCTGGAATCAGAAGTTTTCTTGACAACAAGAATCTTACAAAGGGAAAGAAACTTGGACCAGAACTAAAGAGAGCAATAGAGGGCTCTCAGATTTGTATTGTTGTTTTATCACTGAACTATACAGAATCTAGCTGGTGTCTTAACGAGCTGCTACATATCATGGAGTGCAGCAGAAGTTATGGCCAGATCGTTTTACCTGTATTCTACGGTGTTGACCCGTCATCTGTCCGAAAGCAGAATGGTAGTTTTGGAGATTCCTTCTTGAAAATCACTCAGAGTTACTCAGTAGATCTCGTTGACAAGTGGAGGAACGCACTCTACCAAGTTGGAAATCTATCCGGTTGGACTACCGGTAGTGTCAGGTAATAAACAAACACTTCTTTCAAATTTTCAAATTATAATCGCATGCTCAGAATTTGTAATGAAAGTATTTCATAATTTATGCTCATTTTTTTTGCTTTATAACCATTGTTATTAGTGAACACTCTGGTATGGTTGGATTTAATTGGGTACGATTACCTTCATCTGATGAAACAATCACATTCAGTGGCGGGTAAGTTTTTATATATTTTTTATTCAATTTTCACTAAAGTTACCGGTATCCAATTAGTTATCATAGATAACTAAGAATTTATCTTATTATTATTATTATTATTATTGAATCAGTGAAGATAAGCTAGTGAAGAACATTGTTGAGGACATTTGGAAAAAAATAGATATCTCGTTGTCTATTACTGAATTTCCGATTGGATTGGAATCCCGTGTGCAAAAAGTGATGAAATTTATTAATGATCAGTCGAGTAAAGCCTGTATGATAGGGATATGGGGAATGGGTGGATCAGGCAAAACAACTCTGGCCAAAGCTATCTACAATCAAATCCATGGTAAATTTGAGGGTAGAAGAAGTTTCATTGAATGTATTCGAGAGGCTTTTGAAAATGATAGTAGAGGGATTGTTCCTCTTCAACAACAACTTCTTTCCGAAATCCTGAAAACAAAGAATGAGATTCATAGCATTGCATCGGGGATAACTAAGATTGAGACAAAACTTCGGGGGCAAAAGGCTTTCATCGTACTCGATGATGTGACCAAGTCGAATCAATTAAAAGCATTTGGTGGAAATCCTAAGTTGTTTGTTCCGGGAAGTGTATTGATTGTTACAACCAGAGATTTGCACCTTCTCAATTCACTCAATGTTGACCATGTCTTCAAAATGACGGAAATGGACAACAATCAGTCACTTGAACTTTTCAGTTGGCATGCTTTTCGGCAACCAAGTCCTAAAAAAGATTTTAGTAAACTCTCTGAATCGGTAGTTGATTACTGTGGAGGATTACCATTGGCTCTTGAAGTTCTTGGATCTTACTTATCTAAGAGGACGGAACAGGAATGGAGAAGTGCACTATCAAAATTAGTGAAAATTCCCAACAATCAAGTGCAGCAGATATTGAGAATCAGCTACGATGATTTAGAGGATTATATGGAAAAGGATATATTTCTTGACATATGTTGTTTCTTTATTGGAAAGAACAGAGCTGATGTTACACAGATACTTAATGGTTGTGGACTTCATGCTGATATTGGAATAGCTGTCCTCATAGAGCGCAGCCTCATAAAAGTTGAAAAGAATAACAAGCTTCAAGTGCATGATTTGATACGAGACATGGGAAGAGCAATTGTTGCTGAAAGTTTACCTAAAGACCCTGCAAAGCATAGTCGATTGTGGTTTCATGAGGATGTGCTGAATGCTTTGTCAAATAATACTGTAAGAACTTTTGAATATCCTCTACAATCTTATCAAGTTCATAGTCTTGCGCTTCATAAATCTTCATTGAAATTATTTGAATGCATGATGTGCATTCTCGTGTCGGTTTTTAGCTACAAAGTACTAGCACAAACACAATATTTTACACTAACACGTTTGTTTCAGTTTTTTTAAAGATTATTTTTATAGTATAACATATTTTTATTGAGTATAATCACATTTATCAGAATTGTTTGAGTATAATCACAAACACAATATTTAACGCGTGTCAGATACAAAACACAATCTCTATATGAAGTGTCGGTGCTACCTAGTTTTCTAGCAAGCAAGACACATGATAAACATTTTCCCTTCGCTTTTTCAGCTTTTATACTTCACACGATAAACAATTTCCGTTATTTTTCTCAGCTTTTTTACTTCACACGATAAACATTTTCGCTTAGTTTTTTCAGCTTTTATACCTCACACGATAATATTTTCCCTTCGCGTTTTCAGTTTTTATACTTCACACGATAAACATTTTCCCTTAGTTTTCTCAGCTTTTTTACTTCACACGCAGGGAACAGAAACTGTTAAGGGATTGGTTCTGAAGTCGGATAGAACTGACGGAATTCGCGTCAGTACTAATGCTTTTCAGGAGATGAAAAAACTAAGGCTTTTAAAACTTCATGGTGTTGACGTCATCGGTGATTATGGGTTAATTTCCAAACAATTGAGATGGGTTGATTGGCAAAGATCTACCTTCAAATTTATACCCAATGACTTTGATCACGGAAATGTAGTTGTTTTTGAATTAAAATACAGTAGTGTTGAACAAGTGTGGCAGGAGACCAAGGTATAGTAATATTTTATTTTAAAATGCAAAGGTTGATGGCAATAAGATTTGTTGCCTCCTTTCATTTCCCATTTTCATATCTTTTTCTCTCTCTTTTAAACAAATATTTTCTTGTAGTTGTTGGAGAAGCTAAAAGTTCTTAATCTCAGTCATTGCAAGAACTTGAAAAGAACCCCTGACTTTTCAAAACTACCAAATTTAGAAAAACTCATTATGAAGGATTGTCAAAGTTTGTCTGAGATACACTGGTCCATTGGGGATCTTAAGAATCTTCTTTTGATAAATTTGAGGGACTGCACAAATCTTGGCTATCTCCCAAAAGAGATCTATCATTTGACATCAGTGACAACTCTCATCTTTTCGGGTTGCTCAAAGATTGACAAATTGGAAGAAGATATAGGGAAAATGGAATCCTTGAAAACTCTAATTGCTGCAAATACAGGTGTCAAACAAGTCCCTTTTTCGGTTGTTAGATTAAAAAGCATTGGATACATATCCCTATGTGGATATGAAGGATTATCCCGTGATATTTTTCCGTCTATCATTTGGTCTTGGATGTCACCAACAATGAATTCCTTACCACATATTCCTCTCTTTGGTGGCTTGTCAATGTCTCTTGTTTCCTTGGATATAGGTAGTAAATATTTGGGTTTGGCCCATCAATCACCAATACTTAGCAGCAGCTCAAAACTTAGAAGTGTTTGTGTACAATGTCACTCAGAGATTCAACTGAAAGATGAATTAAGAAGATGTCTGTATGATCTTCCTGAGTTGGAAACATCACAATCCTCAGATCTTCCCTTTAAATCTATTTTAATTGGAATGGGAAGTTGCCAAATAGTGAATGAGACTCTTGGCAACAGCTTATCACAGGTTTTCTATCCTTCCACCTTTTATGATATTGATTTCTTTAACTCTATTCCATTCATTTTCTTATTTTAACCATATTTTCTTATGATCATTGGCCTTTTACAAGTAAAAATTGTGTTTGGCATATCCATTTTACAAAATAGTTTTGCAGCTATTGCTTATATTCTTTCGATCAGTATCCTTGTATGCATTTTATTTTTTGTGTAGTTCACTATTTTGACAATGTCCATTTGCATCCATAATTACATAAATAATTAAGCATTTCTTTCTTATACAGGGATTGTCAACCAATAAGTCCAGTGCTTCTTTTCTTCCGAGAAACAATTTACCGGCTTGGTTAGCCTATACATCTGAAGGACCTTCAGTATGTTTTCAAGTGCCTAAGGATAGTGATCGTGGATTGACGGGAATAACGTTATGCGTTGAAAGCATGGCACCTGAATGTCTCACTAGTGTTTTAATCATTAATTACACAAAACTCACTATTCAGATATACAAGAGAGACACAATAATGTCCTTTAATGATCAAGATTGGAAGGGTGTAGTGTCAAAGTTAGGAGTTGGTGAAGATATCGAGATTTTTGTAGCTTTTGGGCATGGATTGACAGTTAAGGAGACTACTGTCTATCTAATCTACGGTGATTCAACTGTAATGGATATTGAGCCATCAATTGTTGTGGAAGTTGAGCCAATGCCTAATGTGAAAACAGAGTCATCGCTGCCATCACCAGGAGTGGAAGCACAACTGTTGCCTGATGTGAAAATGGAGCCACCACTTACTGTCAAGAATGAGCCATTACCAAAACCAAATGAAAAACTCTTTCGAAGACTTGTAAAGAGAGTGGGCAGATATTTATGTTTGAACCATAATTGAGATCTTAGCGATTTTCATCAGGAACACCTTGATCCTTGTTAGAATGAATCACATGCTTTTTATAATTAGTCTCATGTAAAATTTGCTGCATTTGTTGCTAATGGGATTGGAATCAACAATCACATTAACTTGTATTTATTATAAAAACATTATCAATATAGCTTTGTGTATTCTCATTTGACAGACAGAATTCAAATTCAATAATCCTAATATGGGGGTTTCCTTGTATGTGTTTGGTAATAGTTTTCTTGAGGGAGGACAGAACATTTCTTATGTTTTATCAATATATAGATGAGATCTTTGTGGTGTTGTTTGTTTCAATTAATGTGTTTCTGGAAACTGCTTAAGAGTTTCATTTCCCATTATTGCGGTCCTCGTGATTTCTTTACTAGAAAAGGCTTGGTGCTACAAAACTGTTACAACAATATTCAAGTGAAATGGGTAAATGAGGAATTGGTAGGTAAATTCCTTCATTTGTGGCTTATAATTTATTGTCTTGTTAGAGCCAATAATGGAAAAGGTAGTTGGATTTTACTAGCTTACTGCAGTTATATCTAGGGGTGTGCATGAATCACAAACCAAACCAAATTGAACCATATATATGGTTTGGTTTGGATTTTGTAATTGTTTCTATAAAACAAGTGGATCAGTTCAGTTCCAAACCGGTTTTTCACAAAAAACTAATTTTTTTTAAAACCAGTTTTAAACCGGTTTCTCTAAAAATCAGTTTTTTATTTTCTTTAAAAAAACCAATTTTAAAACCAGTTTTATAAAAAAACCAATTTTAAAACCAGTTTTATTAAAAAATCAGTTTTTTATTTTCTTTAAAAAAACCAATTTTAAAACCAGTTTTATTCAAAAATCAGTTTTATAAAAAAAATCAATTTTATATCAAAAATAGTTTTGTTTTCTTTGATTAGCCTTTTTATTTTAAAAAGTTATAAAATTAGTTTATGTCAAAAACATTCATTAAAAAAATTGCTTTAAATTTGATTCTTATAATCTCAATAAACAATATCTCAATTAAAAATAATACCAAAGTATGATGTGTTACATAAAAAGATCACAAAATAAAGTAATTATCAACATGTCTCTATAAATCATAATTGTTCATAAATTATCCAAGCTTCCAACATCTTTGTGCATCATCTAAGTTTCCAACATCTTTTTGCATCATCCATCACATCTACAAGTAAAATAAATAAAGTGGAAGATCAATGAAGCTGAATTAAGAAGACCAAGTTAAGATATCATATAACACTATATTGTTGCAATATTGTTCTAGAAACAACCATAAAGGATAAAATACCTACTCAAACTTATCAATATGGGAATACAATTCATGAGTAAATTTCATGTGACAAAGACAATTAGTGCTTTGAAAGAGAAAAATTTAATCAATAATACCGTTAAGTCATCTTCGAGTGCAACTGAGGTTGAAGAGGTTGAACAACTAGCACCATCTTCCGTATAAAGTAATTCTACAAAACATATAAAGACATTTCATTATGCCTCAAGTATAATAAATATTAATAAATTAGGCAATATAGTTAGTTATCATACCTTGCTCAAATCTCTCGAGAATATCAAAATCTTCATTTGTAATCAAGGATGAAGATGTTCCTTTGAGCCAATCCTGGGTGCATATCAATGCTTCGACTGTTGTAGGTGTTAACGAGCTGCGATATGGATCAAGCACTCTTTCACCTGTACTGAATGCAGATTCAGACGCCACCGTGCTTATAGGAATGGCCAGCACGTCTCTTGCAATGTTTGCGAGGATGGGATATCATTAGAGACCGAAGGTGGAGGGGTTGAAACCGTATTCTCAGATGTTGCATAATTTGTGCCAACATTAGTCATCTTGATTCTGTTAAAAATAGGAAAACAAATTAGAAACGAACAAATTAGTTTTGTCATCGGATGTGGAATATATTAAGATAATCAAGGAATACAAAATCATAATATATGCTAGGATACAAAAGCATAAGATACCCTATCCAAGTTTATTTATTGATGTATCATGTAACAGTTAATCAATCAATCGATGCCTTCCTAGCTACAAAACCAAGCAATACACAAAACACAGTTTGCTGCAATGGCCTCTGCACAGTGCTACAAAACCTGTGAACAAAGCTGCCACCACAAAAACAACATAGAAATCGCACTAGTTCTATCGATAGAAACCATTTCAACTTTCTTTGGTTTTCCATATTCTGTTGTTGCTGTTGTTAATGTCAGTGCTGCCCCAAGCTCTCTCTTTCCATATTAGCTCAACCTCATCAAATGTCAACCCTTTAGTCTCAGGAACATATAGAAACACAAACGCAAAGGCAAACACTGTAATGATAGCAATAATCAAGAAAGTGAGAGCAGTTCCTAAAGCTTCAGCCACAGAAACTTATAGGACTAAATTATGTGAGCTGTATAAATTTATAGGACATACATTAGTAAAAATAACATTTTTTATTTTTTTATTATTTTTTTGGTTTAAACTGAATGACTTATCTTTTATGGTAATCGGTGAAGCTTGAGTTCTCAAAGCACATTGAGTGTTGGTGTGCACATGAGATGTATGATCTTGGAAATGTGTATGTATTGATGCACATGACAGCATAAGGTAAATAAGGCAGGTAGTGTGCCACTAAACCGTAGGCTGATATAGGGTGTCGGTGTTTAGTACGTGTGGCATAATGGTATTGGTTTTGATGAGGGTGATTTGGGAAGCAAAATCATCGAAAGTACAATTTCAAGTTCCTTTCAACAAAAGACAGAATATAGATATCAACACATTCCTTCAAAAGGGTAGCATCCCTGCGACAAGAAGTGTTTTCTGTCTGAGTTTTGCGTTTTAGCTTCGGTTTCCTGGCTAACTGTAGTTCACATAATCTTTCCATATTTCATTGTTAAATACTTTCATTCTATTTCAGTTTTGGTAAAGAAAAATTCACCATTATTATGGTACATTGTGGGTAAGTGTGTTCATAGATGAAATTACATTATGTATTTGAAATCAGGCTTATCTAAAAGGAACACAAATTTAAAAGGATTTGGCTGATAAACCCAAGATTGTTGTTGATAGGTAATGACCAAAAGGATCATGAAAACAAACTCTCAAAACCACTAACAAAATCATATAAAAATGCAATGAAGTTGATAGCTAAAGGAAGTTTCAATTTCAAATTAATCACAAATCACAAAACATCATCATAGAATATTATCCATTATTGAACAACCATGATATATATACATCGAAAACACATAACAATCATTCAACAGTATTAAAAGACTTGTGAACATGAGTAAGAACATCCTTATCTCTATTCCACTCAGGAGTAGGAGCATTAACAAAATGAGCATAAATTTTATTATTAGCACAAGTAACAGAAATCAAACTATGAAAACTAACACCATCAATCTCATAAACATAATAAATTTGACCCTTATCATCTCTCACTTCCTCAAAACTCACATTATTAGCAGTACTAATAACATCTTGCAAATTCACATCAGAAAGAGCCAAGTTGTTCAAAACAGCATCTTTTGGTGCTAACAGTATCCTAGTTTTGTTCTTAAATGATATGATATGATAAATTCTTGTTGAAAATCTGGTTTTACTCATAATCATAGTTTAATAAGTTCCTTTCATGGCTATCTGGTTTTCTCCCTAATCACTCCAAATCCGAAGAAAAAACCGTGGCATAATCGCAACCATAACAATGTTTTCTCTCCAAACGAACCTCTTTCCCTCACCAATGCTAACACCGCAATCCTCAACAAAAACCCTTCCCACCACCACCACTGTTACAGCTACTCTCACCAAACGACGAGCAATGATGAAGAATATTTGAAATCATATGAATCATTAATACTGTTAAATCATCTACTTAGTTCAACACACAACAGAGTAATGCTAAAGAATATTTACCTGAGTATCAATGGAAGATTAGGGTTGGAAATTTGAAGAATGATGAAGAAGATTTGGATTTTGAGGATTAGGGTTTCTGAGATTTTGTTGGAAATTTGAAGAATGATGAAGAAGATTTGGATTTTGAGGATTAGGGTTTCTCCAAACTACTGCATTTTCTTGAAAAATGGTAACTGGATTCTTGATCCAGTTTGGAACAATGGTTACCGGTTTTTTTTTAATTTGATAAATGGGCCACCAAATTAAAAATATAACTTTGGGCTGGATTTTAAAATTTGGATTAATTTGGATAGAAATTTGGTTCATGGTTATTGGTTATTTTGCACACCCCTAGTTATATCTGTGTGAAATGTAGGAAAGCCGAAGAGTTTTTTCTTGTAATCAGTAATGTTTCTGGTATAGGTCAATAGATTCCAGCCTCGACGACTTCAAGTGTTCAGTGGAAGAGATGCTAGAGCACCTTTGGAGTCAAGAAGAAGATCAAAATTGAGGACACCAAGAACCATTGCTTGTCCATTATAACTTATAAGTGAAGGTAATCATCATTCTACTAGCCGGATTTTTTAGGGTTGAGTTAAGCCCAACCACATATTTTTAAGAGAGTATCAGAGTCTTATTTAAGATTTATTGGACCACCCACTATTTAGTTTCACGCCTCAAACACAAATCCTGGACCTGAGAGGGAGTTTTAAGAGCCACACATTGTACAATCTATGACCTGGACATATGTTTATAAGTGAAGGTAATCTTTATCCTACTAGTCGGTTTTGTAGGGTTGAGTTAAGCTCAACTACACATTTCTTATTACACCATATATGCTTCAAGCACACCGTATGGATTTCCGAAGATATATCTCTGGACGCACTCTATACATACGCAACCAAGACCATTATAAGATACGCCCCATTCGTTTGGTCTAGTTTTATTCTGGATTGGACGGCATACAGTCCTCCTTTTTGGGGTTGTTCGTATGGGAAATAATGGACAAGTTAATGTCATCGGAATGAGAGATATTTGTGTTGAAACTAGCAATGGGATAACTCTAGTTCTCAAAGGTGTGAAACACATTCTAGAACTTCGATTCAATCTTTTATCCGTTGGAAAGTTGGATAACGAAGGATATGATAAATCTTTTTCGGATAATGAGTGGAAGTTAAAGAAAGGCTCAATGGTGGTTGCTAAAGGAAAAAGGAATTTGAACTTGTATGTCGTCCAACTTGGGATTTCGAAGTGCTACATCAACACTTGTGACAATGATAGCTCATCAGAATTTTGGCACAAAGGTGTGATAGACGCCATGCATGCCGCTCTGTCGCGATCCCGACGCGAATCACCGTCACAATCCTCTTTGATTGCATTATTGCGGCCACGGCAGACACGCAGCTATACCGGAAAAGCCGATAGACGCCATGCACGCCGCTCTGTCGCGATCCCGGCACGAATCACCGTCACAATCCTCTTTGATTGCATTATCGCGGCTATGACTGACACACAGCTATACTGGAAAAGTCGATAGATGCCATGCACACCGCTCTGTCGCGGCCATGATTGTGATAATCAAAATGGTGTTTGACTGTGACTGAGAAGGAAATAGTTGGTTGAGAGAAAGGGATGAACGAAGAAGATGAAAAATAGCCTCTGTTCCAAAGAAAATTGGTTCTATTGCTGATATATTTTGTGGTTATTGAGGGGGGATGAATGTTAGGGGATGGTGGTTTATATGTTGTTTAAAGCAAATGACCTTAAGTGTTTATGATGTTGCTGATTTCTATTCCAATGAAGCAATAAAATAATACACATAATGATAAGAGTCTTATAGGACTGTGTATTTTACTGATAAATGGTATGTGGAACGTAAACATTATGGCTAAAATATTTAGAAAATAAATAAAAATGCTAGAATGAAAGGATGTATGTGAAATATTTTCTAAAGAACATAAATGAAAGAATGATGGGTATTGATTTTTATATTATTATTATTATAGTTGATTTGTTTACTCTTCTTTCTTATCGTTTCATAACAATTGTTTTACTATATAGATGTAAGTAGTATCATTTAAATCAAGATAATTGATCATTTATTTTTGTAATAAGGATATTGCGTCGTTACTATTATTATTACTCTCTGTTCTGCCTGCATATGTAGTGGTTGACTTGAGTGAAAGCCTTTCAAAACAATGTCTTCCTCCACCCGTCATCCATGGATCTACGACGTGTTCATGAGTTTCAGAGGAGAGGATGTTCGTCACACCTTTGCTTCTCATCTCTATGCTGCACTCTCAAACGCAGGAATCTACACTTTTTCTGACGATACGAATCTTCGAAGGGGAAGTTCACTTAAACAAGAACTAGAGAGGGCAATAGAGGGCTCTCAGATTTGTATTGTTGTTTTATCAGTCAACTATGCAGATTCTAGCTGGTGTCTTAACGAGCTGCTACATATCATGGAATGCCGCAAAACTTATGGCCAGATCGTTTTACCTGTATTTTACGAGATTGACCCATCATCTGTCCGTAAGCAGAATGGTAGTTTTGGAGATTCCTTCTTGAGAATCACTCAGAGTTACTCAGTAGATCTCGTTGACAAGTGGAGGAACGCACTCTACCAAGTTGGAAATCTTGCCGGCTGGGTTTCCGGTAATGTCGGGTAATAAACAAACACTTCTTTCAAATTATAATCTCTGGTGCTCATAATTTATAATGACACTATTTCATAATTTATGCTCATTTTTTTGTTTTATTATTATTATTATTATTATTATTACTATTTGTCGTCGTCATTATTATTGAAACAGTGAAAAGAAACTAGTGAAGAAAATTGTTGAGGACATTTTAAAAAGAATAGATATCTCGATGCCTATTACTGATTTTCCGATTGGATTGGATTCACGTGTGCAAAAAGTGATCAAGTTTATTGATGATCAATCAAGCAAAGCCTGTATGATAGGGATATGGGGAATGGGTGGATCAGGCAAAACAACTCTGGCCAAAGCTATCTACAATCAAATTCATAGTAAATTTGAGGGTAGAAGAAGTTTCATTGAATGTATTCGAGAGACTTTTGAAAATGATAGTAGAGGGATTGTTCCTCTTCAACAACAACTTCTTTCCGATATCCTGAAAACAAAGCAGGAGATTCATAGCATTGCATTGGGGAGAAATAAGATTGAGAAAACACTTCCGGGGCAAAAGGCTTTCATCGTACTCGATGATGTGACCAAGTCGAATCAATTAAAAGCATTGGGTGGAAATCCTAAGTTGTTTGGTCCGGGAAGTGTATTGATTGTTACAACCAGAGATTTACACCTTCTCAATTCACTCAATGCTGACCATGTCTTCAAAATGACGGAAATGGACAACAATCAGTCACTTGAACTTTTCAGTTGGCATGCTTTTGGGCAACCAAGTCCTAAAAAAGATTTTAGTAATCTCTCTGAATCGGTAGTTGATTACTGTGGGGGATTACCACTGGCTCTTGAAGTTCTTGGATCTCACTTGTCTGAGAGGACGGAACGAGAATGGAGGAGTGCACTATCAAAATTAGAGAAAATTCCCAACAAAGAAGTGCTACAGATATTGAGAATCAGCTACGATGGTTTAGAAGATTATGAGGAAAAGGATATATTTCTTGACATATGCTGTTTTTTCATTGGAAAGAACAGAGTTGATGTTACAGAGATACTTAATGGTTGTGGACTTCATGCTGATATTGGAGTAGCTATCCTCATAGAGCGCGGCCTAGTAAAAGTTGAAAAAAATAACAAGCTTCAAATGCATGATTTACTAAGAGACATGGGAAGAGCAATTGTTGGCGAATGTTTAGAAAAAGAGCCTGCAAAGCATAGTCGATTGTGGTTTCATGAGGATGTGCTGAATGTTTTGTCAAATAATACTGTAAGAACTTTTGAGTATCCTCTACAATCTTATCAAGTTCATAAGACTCTTTTGTTGTTTCTAGACTAGTCTTGCGCTTCATAAATCTTCATTGAAATTATTTGAATACATGGTGTGCATTCTCATCTTGTTTTTTAGCTACAAAGGACCAACACAAACACAATATTTTACACTAGCACGTCGACAATGAAATTAAATTGAGAAAAAAAAATTGAATATAGAATTCTTTTGTTTCAGCTTTTTTTGAAGATGATTTTTATAAACATATTTTTATTGAATATAATCACATGTGTCGGTATTGTTTGACCCTAACGCGTGTCAGATACAAAACACAATCTCTATATGGAGTGTCGGTGTTACCTAGCTTTCTAACAAGCAAGACACACGATAAACATTTTCCCTTAGTTTCTCAGCTTTTTTACTTCACACGCAGGGAACAGAAACGGTTGAGGGATTGATTTTGAAGTCGGATGGAACTGGCAGAATTCGTGTCAATACTAATGCTTTTCAGGAGATGAAAAAACTAAGGCTTTTAAAACTTCATGGTGTTGATGTCATCGGTGATTATGGGTTAATTTCCAAACAATTGAGATGGGTTGATTGGCAAAGATCTACCTTCAAATTTACACCCAATGACTTTGATCACGGAAATCTAGTTGTTTTTGAATTAAAATATAGTAGTGTTGAACAAGTGTGGCAGGAGACCAAGGTATAATAACATTTTATTTTAAAATTCAAAGGTTGATGGCAATAAGATTTGTTGCCTCCTTTTCATTTACTATTTTACTCACTTTTTTTTCTCTCTTTTAAACAAATATTTTCTTGTAGTTGTTGGAGAAGTTAAAAGTTCTCAATCTCAGTCATTCAAAGATCTTGAAAAGTTCCCCTGACTTTTCAAAATTACCAAATTTAGAAAAACTCATTATGAAGGATTGTCAAAGTTTGTCTGAGATACACCAGTCCATTGGGGATCTTAAGAATGTTCATTTGATAAATTTGAGGGACTGCACAGCTCTTGGCAGTCTCCCAAGAGAGATCTATCAATTGATATCAGTGAAAACTCTCATTATTTCTGGTTGTTCAAATATTGACAAATTGGAAGAAGATATATTTCAGATGGAGTCCTTGACAACTCTAATAGCAGAAAATACCGGTGTCAAACAAGTCCCTTTTTCAATTGTTAGATCAAAAAGCATTGGATATATATCTTTATGTGGATATAAAGGATTATCACGTGATATTTTTCCGTCTCTCATTTGGTCTTGGATTTTACCATCCAGAAATTCCCTACCCCGTATTTCTCCATTTGAAGGCAATTCATTGTCTCTTGTTTCCTTGAATGTAGAGAGTAATAATATGGGCTTTCAATCACAAATGCTTACCATCCTTTCAAAACTAAGATGTGTTTGGGTTCAATGCCATTCAAAGAATCAACTAACTCAAGAATTACATAAATTTATAGATGATCTATATGATGTGAATTTTACTGAGTTGGAAACAGCACCAGATGGACCAAAGACCTTAAATCATTCCTTGAGATCACTTGTGATTGGAATGGGAGGTTTCGAAATAGTCATGGATACTCTTGGGAAGAGCTTATCACAGGTTTCTTCTCTATCCTTTCACATTTACTAATATTTATTATTAATCAAGAGAATATGGAATGGTTTCCATTACTTGTTTAAATGTAGTATAAAAAATTCCATCTACAATTTAACAAGAAATTGTAACCCTTCAATACAAAACAGAGCTTCAAGTTGTTGCAGATACACAGCTAACAAATAACTTTTTTTGACCCTATAAATGGCACAAAATGTTTATTTTCTTAACATAATTAGAACATATATAACTATGCATATGCTCATGATACAGGGATTGACAGCCAATTCTAGTGATTCTTTTCTTCCGGGTGACAATTATCCTTCTTGGTTAGCCTATACATGCGAAGGACCTTCGGTAATTTTTCAAGTGCCCGAGGATACTGCCTGTGGAATGAAGGGAATAACTTTATGTGTTCTTTATTCCTCAACACTTGAAAACCTAACAGCTGAAAGTCTCACTAGTATTTTGATAATTAATTACACAAAATTCACTATTCAGATATACAAGCAAGACACAATAATGTCATTCAATGATGAAGATTGGCGAGGCGTTGTATCAAATTTAGGACTTGGTGATAATGTGGAGATTTTTGTAGCTATTGGACATGGATTGACTATTAAGGAGACAACTGTGTATCTAATATACGGTCAGTCAACTGCTATGGAAGTTGAGCCTGTACTTGATGTGGACGTTCAACAATTGCTTGATGTAAGAATAGAGCCATTACATGGAGTGGAAGCGCAAATATCACTTGATGTGAAAATGGGGACATTACCAAAGCCAAATGAAAATATCTTAATAAGACTTGCAAAGGGAGTAGGAACACTTTTAGGGTCTGTTTGCCAAGGAAGAGAAAGTAAGAAGAGAGAAAAAGATGAGAAAGAGTATGAAAAGAGAGAAATTGAGTAAATTTGATTTACTGATTGGTCCCTACTCTATCCTTTAGTATATGGTGTTTCTTTCTTCTATACATTATTAGGAATCCTTAAAAGTAAGTTAATGTTAATGTAATAGAACCTTTCATCAAAAAACATGTATCTGTTACGATTGTTACTGTGAAAACTGCATATATTGCCTAGTTTCAATTGATATAACTAAGCATATGTTCAAAGTGCCTGAGGATAATGATGGCGGCTTGAAGGGAATAACCTTATGCGTTCTTTATACATCAACCCTTGGAAACCTGGTAACAGAAATATCTTAATCATTAACTACACAAAATTCACTATTCAGATTTACAAGCCGGACACAGTAAGGTCGTTACAATGAAGATAGGCAATGTATGGTATCAAATTTAGGAGCTGGTGACAAGATGGAGATTTTTGTAGCTATTGGGCATGGATTGACTTTCAAGGAAACAACTATCTATCTAGTATAGTACCTAAAGTGGAGGTGCATACATACATCCTGATGTGAAAACGGAGCAAATACCTAAGAATAATAGAAAAATCTTTGTGAGACTCTCCATGAGAGCGGGAGAATGTTTATGTATGAACCAAATTTTATATATATATATATATATATATATATATATATATATATATATATATATATATATATATATATATATATATATATGGTATTTATTGCTTCGACCAGTGTGTTTGTTACGTGGTTTCTCATTGTTAAGAATTCATTTCTAATACTATGTGAAAGTACATTGATCAGAAAAGTGGAGACTGCATTTATAAACGATAGAATCCACATAGCTATTTGACACAATAAATGGGACAAAATGTCAGGTTGCATAACATAATTAGAATCATAAAAATAACGAAGCATATATGTTCATGATATAGGGATCGCCATCCAATTTCAGTGATTCTTTTCTTCCGTACTTTTTCAAGTGCTCGAGTATAATAATGATTGATGCCTGAAGGGAATAATTTTATATATTCTTGGTATAAATAGTTTTTTTTTTCCCTATAAATTAGCGAATTTTTTATTTTAGTTTCTGTAATTTATTTATTTTTGTTTAGTCCCTATATCTCACTTTTGCATTCTTTTTAGTCCCTAAAACCAAAATCCACATGAAAATCCAAAGAAAAATTCACAGAAAACCTGTGCGGATTTTGGTTTTAGGGACTAAAACGAATGCAAAAATGAGATATAGGGACTAAAACCAAAAAAATAAATTACAAAGACTAAAATTAAAAACTCGCTAACTTACATGGACCAAAAGACTATTTAAACCTATATTTTTTATTTGTCAACACCTAAAAACTTGGAGAAGATTGGAAAGGTGTAGTATCAAATTTAGGAGTTGGTGACAATGACGAGATTTTTATTGCTATCAGACATTGAATGACTGTTAAGGAGATGACTGTCTATCTAATAATCTAATATATGATCAGTGAAATGATATGGAAGTCGATCCATCCATTATTGTAGAAGTTGAACCATCCGCGTCGCAGAAATTGAGCCATTACATCAAGTGTAAGGGCAGCCATCACCTAGTGTGAAAATGGAGCCATCACTTATGGTAAAGAATGAGCCATTATCGAAGACACGTAGAAAACTTTTTTCAAGACTTGTAAAGAGAGTGAAAGAATGTTTATGCTTGATCCAATATAGATAACTCGATTAATGAAGTTCAAAACATATTGTTAAGAGTGTTGTTAGGACAAATTTTGGTGGAAATGAAGTGCATAAGTGGAGTATGCTAAATCCTATATCTAATTGAATGTATTGGTTGACAAACACTCCTTTCTTTTATTTATAACCAGAGTAACATGACACCATAATACAAAACTCACAACAGAAATAAAAATATATATCTATCATCAACACAACATTCACACAACAAGCTAGTCACGACTGCAATATTTTTAATCATGGAAGAGGACCACTTTCAGGGGAAGGAGCATCCCTACTATAAGGTACGATATTTGTGCGATCGCTAAATGGACAAAATTTATTATTGTGAATTAGATACCTTAGAAACAAAGTATAATAGGTTTTTTTAGGAAACCTACAAGGGTTAGGGTTTAGAGTTACCAAAGATAACAACAAGGATTTGTTATAAACTGCTATTCTTTCCTTTCTATGATACCAAGGTTTATTATCCTCACCACTGTCAACTGCGAAGACATAGGCAGGTCTTTCAAGCCGAGGGACCATGATTCGTGGCACGTAGTTCTCTTGACACACTTTGATCATGGATGATAAAGTTGTTAGAGCATCAGTGAACTGATTTCCATCTCGTGGAATATAACTCAGCTTGACTTTGGTGAAGAAAGTTAGCAACCTCCTGGTATAATCCATTTAAGGAACCAAGTGAGGTTGGTGAACTAGCCACTTCCCATTGACTTGGTTCACTACCAGAGCAGAATCTTCGAAGATTTCGAGGTTCTTGATTCGCAAGTTGATTTCCTCCTCAAACCCCATGATGAAAGCTTCATACTCTGCTTCGTTGTTGCTACATTCGAAAATCAGCCGAGCAGCGAAAGGCATATGGACACCCTCTGGTGAGATAATGACAACACCTACTCCGCTTCCGTTTATGTTCACAGCTCCGTCAAACATCAACTTCCATTTGGATTCAGGGTCTGATACCTCCTCCAGAAGTGGTTCTTCACAGTCTTTCAACTTGAGGAACATGATGTCCTCATTCGGAAACTCGAATCTCATGGGCTGATAATCGTCAATTGGCAGTTGAGCCAGGTATTCTGACAATACATTCCTTTTGATTGCTTTTTGTGAAGTGTATTGGATATCATATCTTGTAAGAATAATCTGCCATCGTGCTACCTTTCCTGTTAGAGCCGACTTCTCGAAGATATACTTTACAGGGTCCATCTTGGAAATTAGGAGAGTGGTGTGAGTCAGCATGTACTGTCTTAGTCGGCAAGCAGCCCATGCCAAAGCGCATCAAGTTTTCTCGAGTAGTGAGTAACGTGTCTCACAATCGGTAAACTTTTTTATAAGGTAATAAATGGCATGCTCTTTTTGTCTAGACTCGTCCTGCTAACCCAAGTGGGTGATGAAATCCATAGAAAGATCTTCCCAAATGTCGTTAGGAATTTGCAATGGTTGTAATAACCCTTGCTTTTGTGTTGGCAGGTACTTGTTTTGCTGACAAATAATACATTCTTGAATGTATTTCTTGACGTCTCTGTAGAGGCCCGACCAAAGGAAGGAAGTTTAAATACGAGACAAAGTTGGTTTTAGGCCTGAGTGTCCTGAAGCGAGTGTGTCGTGGTATTCGCGTAACATACTGATACGGAAATCCAAAAGATTTGGTAAGTAAATCATGTCCTTGAAATACATTAGACCATTCCTGAACTGATAGATTTGTTGTCTCTTAGGATCTGTTTGACAAAGAGAAACAAAATCCTGACCATCTTTATTTTTTTTGTAAAACTGCCTGAGGCGAACTAGGAATTGAGGAACAGAGGAAGAGATTGATAACAAAATTCTTTAAGCTCTTTTGATCTGTAAATATATGAAAATATTGTCCTATCAAATATTGATGCCATTTTTTGACAGCTTCAATTATCGCGTACATTTCTCGGACGTAGACAGAAGAGGCTTGCATGCGGGGACACATTTTTTTGCTGAAAAAAGCCAAGGGATGGCCAGATTGGGAAAGAACGGCACCAATGGCAACATCTGAAGCATCTGTTTCAAGAACAAAACTTTGGTTGAAGTCTGGCAGCGCCAACACCGGAGTCTCCGTCATTTTTTTCTTTAAGTTTGTAAAAGCCGAATCGGCAGCTATATTCCATGTAAACTTATTGAAACGTAACAAATTGGTGAGCGGAGCGGCGAGTGTGGCGTAGTGTTGGACAAACCGTCTATAAAAACCAGTGAGGGCCAAAATTCCCCGGAGCATCGTGAGAGATCGTGGCACCGGCCAATCCAAAATTGCTTGAGTCTTTGTAGGGTCCGGGGTAACACCATTAACTATAATCACATGACCTAGATAATCAATTTTTGAAACTGCAAAAACACAATTTGAAAGATTTGCCACAAACTGGTTTGAAGCAAGTAATTCTAAAATCAAACGTAAGTGAGTAACATGATCAGATAAACAAAGACTGTAAATAAGTATGTCATAAAAAAAACAAGAACAAACCGTCTTAAGTAAGGACGTAAGAGATCGTTCATGGCCGATTGAAAAGAACTATGAGCATTAGTCAAACCAAAAGGCATAACTAAAAACTCGTAGTGTCCATAAAAAGTCCTAAAAGTCGTTTTATGAGTGTCTTTTGGCACAACCCGAATTTAATAATAGCCTGACCGTAGGTCAATCTTTGTAAACAAAGAAGCAGAACCACCCTCATCAAAGAGATCATCGATTGTGGGAATGGGAAAACGATCACGAATTATTACAACATTTAAGGCTCTGTAATCCACACAAAACCGCCAAGAACCGTCTTTTTTCCGAACTAAGAGCACGGGTGATGAGTAAGGGCTAATACCGGGTTTTATGATACCTTCAGAGAGCATGTCATGTATCAAAGAGGTCATGGATTCCTTTTGGGAATGGGGGTAGCGATAGGGTTTCACATTAATTTGTGGGGTGTTTGGGGTGATTGGAATTTGGTGATCATTAGGGTGTTTGGGAGGCATGCCATGGGGAGGCTGGAAAAATTTGTAGTAATTGGATATCACTTCACGAATTTTGGATGGGGTGGATGTTGGGAGAAATTGAAAAAGGTCTTGGGACGAATGAGGTGTTAGAGTGGGGTCAGGATGGGAAGGTTGAAAAAGTAATAGATGAAATGAGGCAATGGAATCACTATGAAGCAAATGGCAGATTTGGTGAAATGTTGATGGTGTAGGTGTATTGGAGGGATCACCTGTGAGGGTAATTGATGTGTCTTGGTGGGAAAAAGATAGTGTAGGTATGGAAAAATCAGCTGAAATCTGACCCAATGTGCGTAACCATTCCATCCCTAGAACCACATCGGCCCCTTCAATTGGGAGTAAGTATAAGGGAACTTGAAAAACATGATTTTGAGTAGTAATAGGGACTTTAGGGCATAGACCAGTACAATGAAGTTGCGAACCATTGCCTACCATAACAGAGAAATTTGGGATAGGTTGTGTAGACAGTTTTAGGTGTTGAGAGATTCGAGGTTGTAGGATATTATGAGTGCTGCCAGTATCAATCAGAATGGTAACGAAAAACCCATTAACTAAGCCTTTGAATTTTAGTGTCTTTGGAGAATAATGACCACTAATAGCTTGGGAGGATAGTTGGAAATAATTTTCATCCACCAATGGGTCAGAATCCAAAACCTCAACTGAATCGGTTAACTCAAGAGGGAGAGGTGGATCTGCATCATCGATCAACAATAATAAGAATTTTCCAGCTACACATTTGTGGCCTGGATAAAAATTCTCGCCACAGTTGAAACATAGTCCTTGAGCCCGACGTTCTTCTAGTTGAGCAGGATTAATGCGCCTGATTGGAAAACGAGTTGGGCCTGAAAGTGGATTGGAAGGTGGTGTTGATTTTGCGAGTGAGAGGGTGGTGTTGTGGAATTGGTAGGTTTAGAGTTAAGGTATTGGTGTCGGTATGCAGGTTTTTGTGTTTTTGGTTTAGAGTCTTTGAGTTTTGCTTCAATTAGTTTGGCCAATCCCATTGCCTGTGAAATAGAATGAGGGCGTTGAATAGCAAGTTCATTGCGGATTTCTGGATTTAGACCTGAGATAAAACAATTTAGCATTGCATCTGGTGGGAGTCCAATGACTCTATTTCCAAGTTTTTCAAATTTAGCTTTGATATTCTGAAACAGTGCCATATTGACGCAGTTTGAACAATTGGGCCTGATGGTTCTCAAAAATGGAAGGCCCAAAACGCAACTCAAGAACCCTAGTGAATGATTGCCAATCTGTTAATTCTTGATTTTGAAACATCCATTTATACCAGCCCAAGGCCTCGCTTTTCATATAAAAAGCAACAATTGGCAAACGATTTTCATATGGAATGTGATAAAAAGCAAAAAACTGTTCAGCTTGAAAAATCCACTCTAAAGCATCGGTACCATCAAAAATGCCTAAATCAATTTTAGGATTTCTAAAAGAGGGTTGACCAAACTGATTAGTGTGTGGAAAGGAAGGGAACATTTGGGGTTGGTAGGAATTTTGGGCAAAAACATGGGGTTGAGGTGGGATGAAATCTGAGTTTGGAGAGTGGAAAAAATAAGGGGGTTGTACGAATGAAATGGGAATGGTTTGGGGTTGAGTGAGGAAAGGGGGTTGGACATTTGAGTTATGGGATGGAACGATGGTTGAGGGGGAAGAGAAATGTAAGTGGGTGTAAAAGGGATGGAGGTTGTTTGGGTATGAAGGGCATGACGGGAAAGAGGGGTGGAGGAGGGTACAGTTATGGTAGGACTAGAAATAGTGGTGTGAGGAATGACATTTTCAGAAATAGGAACAACTTGTGTTAAAGAGATACCTGCTGCAAATCTGTTATTGGATGAAGATGCTGCCATAGAAGCGTGTTGTTGTTAATGCTGAGCTGAGATTTTTGTGAGAACAGACATGATAGATTCATATCTAGCATCAACCACCATTTTTTCCTTGTCAAAACGTAGGTTCAGCTGCTCTAAATCTGAGTGAGTCTTGTCAAACCTCTCATCAAGTTGTTGTTGGGTATGAGCTGTGTGGTCAGCCTCCTCTACAATTTCTTTAGGGGTATGGTTTTGGGGTTTAGGAGGCATGGGTTACAAGAATGAAAGCACGAATGATAGGTGGATTCTACTACTATCAAGAGAATTAGGGTTAGCCAAAGAAGACAACTATAAAATAAGAAAAATAACATACTTCCAATCTTTCTTGTCTTTCCAATAAGAGAAATTCTCTTTAAATACATACCCTACTAATGGGTCTAGCATAAAGGGCCCAGCCCAATAATTAAAAGACAACAAATAAAAGAGCTTTAAATTAAATAGAATTATAAACTAATTCATAATAAAGTCTTCATGCCAATTGGGTCTCCTTAAATTTCGTTTGGGCTTAATCAGCCTATCACATATTGAAAGGATCTGAAAAGTTTCGTAGCATTTCAAACAGTCCTCGATTTAATTTGATTTTTTGACTGAAACTAGTATAAACTAGTTATAATATATTATGATTTTTTTATCGAAACTAGCATTTTAAAAAGTTTCATAGAATCTAATTTTGAGATGATTTTTTGCATGGACTTCCCTCATGACCTTCTCTCGTAACATATAGAAAGGATCTGAAAAGTTTCGTAGCATTTCAAACAGTCATCGATTTAATTTGATTTTTTGACCGAAACTAGTATAAACTAGTGTAAAATATATTATGATTTTTTTACCGAAACTAGCATTTCGAAAAGTTTTATTGAATCTAATTTTCAGATGATTTTTTGCATGGACTTCAATTATAACCTTCCCTCGTAACATAAAGAAAGAATCTAAAAAATTTCGTATCATTTCAAACAGTTCTCGGTTTGGTTTGATTTTTTGACCGAAACTAGTGTAAACTAACTTATAATATATGTAACTCAGATGTATGCCCGACAAAAAATTGAGAGTTCATAATATATTAGTTAGGCGTTCTAGTGTTAATCTTATGGGTACTTTCGCTACACCTCTACGTATCTCTCGTATATCTTGCTCCACCATAGAATAATGATGTTGTATGTAGGAACCAATCTTCTTCCTACTATAAACTTCAGTCAATTTTGTGCAAATTGTAGTAACATCTTAAGTCAACTCGACTAGTCGTCATGTGTAAAGTCTTTGCCACGACGATTAATGCTTGTGATCTTATGAGAGGCTTCACCTCCTCCAACACAAGAAGCATATCCAATCCAAGTAACTTCTCCCTCCGTTTTGACTCCTCAGATTCCAGTTCCTCTAACTATCGACCAAAACACATTCTATAAAGGATCTATCTATCTTCCAACCTCTACGGCGTGGTTCTACTACTAGATGCAGCATCATAACTCACATCTCCTCTTCGAAAAGCTTATTATTAGAATTGAAGAAGATCTTTTAATATCATAATATCATTCATTCAAAGTACTTGATAAACACTTACTTTTATTCATAACCATAATTAAAGAGAAACTTAATACAAACTTCATAGCACAAAAATAAAATATATCTAACCTGAAAGCAAAGACATATACCAATGAAGAGGCATTGTCTTGTCCATAAAGAGTACATAGATATAACATTCAGACAATAAACAACATTATTTCGAATATATCAATAACACACAAGCTAGAGATGGCTACAATATCTCTTATCATCATGGAAGAAGATCACTCTCAAGCTTAGGAGTGTCACTGCTATTAGGTGCGACATTTGTGTCATCGGTACAAAACTTAGCATACACAGGCCAAAAGTAAGAAGAACTCAAGCACATGCTATACAAAATCATACAATCTACACACTTTCCAAATTTTTGAGATTTGTAAATACCATCATCTTTCTTCCATTGATTAGTTCTTCCTATTTCTTCAGCACTATAACCATTCAGAAATATTGCCACAAGAAGAAGAAATAGAATAAGTGAAGTAGTGGTTTTGCTCATAGTGTATATAAATGAGTATTTTCTATTTTCTGTTAGGGATATTGTTTTGCATTGAATGAAATTGGCTTCAAACCATTCTAATTTATAGAACTGTTTTAGTGTTGTATTTAAATATAAATTATATTTTATCTTCGATTTACTTTTAACCATTAAATTTATATAATTAATTCGTTCAAAATAATTCTTAACCAAATTTAAACCAGACATGAAATGTTATTAACTTGTGATTTATTTTTATGATTGTAGTTTAAGAATGACTAGTTAATTAACAGAACAAAATTAACTAAATAAATAGTACTAGGTAAATGATACAAATGAAAATTTATTATGTTTTTGAGCTGTTAATTACAAATGAAAATATGCATGCCTTCAACACACTACAACCACACCCAAGTGTTTCATTCTTTTATCATATGACAGTGTAATTTCTTTTATCATATGACAGTGTAATTAACATGACTATAGAAATTGAAATTCTTTCAAGAAAATCTACTATTACCAACAATAACGTTTCACAATAAAATTATTACATTATTCTATTATTACACAAGGATGGTGACTTTTGAAAGATTAATAATGCACTTGTCATTATTTATGATATGGACAAATATGCATGCCTCAAATACGCTGCAACCACACACATGATTTCTTTCCAAAACCTAGGTATAACATGCAAATAGAAATTTGTCAGAATATTTTTTTTTTAAGATTGGTTGTAATTTATAATTTACTAGACATCTACATTCTAGATTGCGACTGATGTCAAATGGCAAGATCAAATTTATAGGATTGGTTCTATAAATTTTAATTTTATTTAAATAATTTCATATAAATATTTAAAATATTATGATAAAATACATAGTATTATAACTAAAATAGTTCAGATGAATTTATAATATTAAATTACAAAATTCAAATTCTCTAAAAAAAAACATAAAATATATGAATTTAATGATCACACACATTGTTGGTTTAAAACTATTTTACACAATTATTCAATAAAAACTCGTTATCATTTTAAGTATATCTATTTTATAAATATTTTTTTAAAATTAATCACCTTATACTATATTATAATTGGAAATTAGTATAGAACTAAGGAAAATGCTAACCCTCATTAAGAGATTAAAAAGGTAAATTAAATATTTTTTAAGAATATATATATATATATATATATATATATATATATATATATATATATATATATATATATATATATATATATATATATATATATATATATATATATATGTATTCAATACGCTGAAAATAATATAAATAATTAAATTTTTTTATACTAATTCAAATTCAACATATACATTTCATAATTTATATATTTGTGTAATGTAAAATAGTATAATGATAAAAGAGAGAAGAAGTGAATGTAGATTCAAATGTTATAATATAAGGAACTTATATGAATATAAAATATAATAGGTCTGAAACATTAAAGCAAAATTAATAAAACTAAATCAAAGGAGTAATAAATATCACATACATTTTATTATAATAATTCAACACACATTTTACTATTTTTAAATAATATCATGACATATTTAAATGGTGAAATCTAAAGGAATAGATAAAACATGTATGGTATTTGATTGTAATATAAATAAGTGTTGTATGAATTAAATCGTATTAAAATAGTATGATGTTATAAACCATTCATGAATATTGTATGATCACAAAAATAAACTATTATATGTCATGTATTTCAGAGTTTTTTTAATTAAATATCTTAGTTATATAATCATAAATACTTTATTTTAAATGAATTATTTTTTTCTTATAAGTAAGGAATTCTATTAAAGTGAGTATAAAGGATATTCAAATCCATTACAAGAAGAAATGTCAATCCAACTAAAACTATGACAAACAACCCACATAGAAATTAAAGTTTGGATGAGACATATCTCCCATAATATATCATTTCTAACTAAAGTATTTAATTGTCCAAACAATGTCATTGACATCAAAAATCCGTCCTTGGAATAAAATTTTGTTCCTAATCTTTTATATGCTCCATAGGATTCATTCTTTATTGTTTTTATTTTCAATCTCAAAAAGTTGCTAAATTTCCAAGTAGTGACTAAAACACTCCTCCCTTCAATTAAACCAAGAAATCGATCCAACCAAAAATGACAATTCAAACCTTCATAGCAGCTCTACACTCAAAGAATACATGATACAAAGTTTTCTCCGTTTGAAAATATTTTCATCAAACTTTTCAGAGATCCATTAATTGGAACAAACAACACCTCAAAGATCTTCATCAATGTACATAAAATATAAGTATTGTCTGTCCTCCATCCAAAAATAATATTACAAAAAAAACATACAAGGGAATCCCATGTTAGGACAAAGGTATGCCAGTAAAAATTGCTGAGATCTCAAGTTTGGTTCAAGCATAAACATTTTCCTATTCTCTTTCCTAGTCTTATAAAGATTTTTTCTTTTGACTTTGGTAATGTCTCCACTTTTATATCAGGTGATGATTGCGCTTCCGCTCTAGGTGATGGCTCCGCTTTCACATCAGGTGATGGTTGCGCTTCCACACCAGGTAATGGCTCCACTTCCGCTCCAGGTGATGGCTTCGCTTCCACTCCAGGTGATGGCTCCGCTTTTGCATCAGGTGATGCTTGCACTTCCACTCCAGGTGATGGCTCCACTTTCACATTAGGTGATGGTTGCGCTTCCACTCTAGGTGATGGCTCCGCTTTCACATCTGATGATGGTCGCGCTTCCACTCCAAGTGATGGCTCCATTTTCATATCTGACGATGGTTGCACTTCCATTTCAATTGTTGGCTCAACTTCTTTAGCAGTTGACTGACCAAATATTAGATAGACAGCTGTCTCCTTAACCGTCAATCCATGCTCAATAGCTACAAAAATCTTCACATTGTCACCAACCCCTAAATTTGATATGACACCTTGCCAATCTTCGTCATTAAATGACATTACCGTATCTCGCTTGTATATTTGGATAGTGAATTTTGTGTAGTTAATGATCACGATACCTGTGAGACATTCAGTTGTCTGGTTTTCATGTGTTGATGAATAAAGAACACATAAAGCTATTCCCTTCATCCCACAATCATTATCTTCCGGCACTTGGAAAAGTACCGAAGGTCCTTCACATGTATAGGCTAACCAAAAAGGATAATTGTCGCCCGGAAGAAAAGAATCAATAGAATTGGCTGGCAATCCCTGTATCATGAACATATACTTATGCTAAACAAATGGAAATTTAGTACACCATTTATAGGGTCAAAATAGTGTAATACACAGAAAAATGGACACAAGGAAACTGATTCAATGAAACCATGCGATATATTTTCTCTTGAGAGCATTAACAATGGAACTGTTGTCAATTATGTATAATAATTTGTTTCCATTTCACACACAGTCAATTATATAGTTACCTAGTTCTTAATTTTATTTCTACTCAAGTTCTAGATAGATTGTAGACTGAAACTTTTATACTATCATTTAAAGAAATAAAGAAAACCATTCCATGTTCTCCTAATTAATAATAAATATTAGTAAAGATGAAAGGATAAAGAAGTAACCTGTGATAAGCTCTTTCCAAGAGTATCCATGACTATTTTGGAACTTCCCATTCCAATCATAAGTGATTTCAAGGAATGATTTGAGGTCTTTGGTCCGTCTGATGTTGTTTCCGACTCAATCATATTCACACCATAAAGATCATCAATAAATATTTGTAATTCTTGAGTTAGTTGATTCTTTGAGTGGCATTGAACCCAAACACATCTAAGTTTTGAAAGGATGGTAGGCATTTGTGATTGAGAGCTCGTATTGTTACGCGATACATCCAAGGAAACTAGAGACAATGAATTGCTTCCAAATGGAGAAACATGGGGTATGGAGTTTCTGGTAGGTAAAATCCAAGACCAAATGAGAGACGGAAAAACATCACGTGATAATCCTTCATATCCACATAGGGATATATATCCAATGCTTTTTGATCTAACAATCGAAAAAGGTACTTGTTTGATACCAGTATTTGCTGCCATTAGAGTTGTCAAGGATTCCATTTGCAATATATCTTCTTCCAACCTGTCGATCTTTGAACAACCAGAAAGAATGAGAGTTTTCACTGATATCAATTGATAGATCTCTCTCGGGAGATTGGGAAGACTAGTACAATTCTTCAAATTTATGAGATGAATCTTCTTCAAATCCCCAATGGACTTGTGTATCTCAGACAAATTTTGACAATCCTTCATAATGAGCTTTTCTAGATTCGGTAATTTTGAAAAGTCAGGGGTTCTTTTCAAGTACTTAGAATGACTGAGATTGAGAACTTTTAGCTTCTCCAACAACTACAAGAAAGAAAATGAGAATCGAAAAGGTGGTAAGAAATCTTATTGTCATCAATCTTTGAGTTTTAAGAGAAAGTAGTATTATACCTTGGTCTCCTGCCAAACTTGTTTAACATTGCTATATTTTAATTCAAAAACAACTAGATTTCTCTGATCAAAGTCGTTGGGTATAAATTGGAAGGAAGATCGTTGTAAATCAACCCATCTCAGTTGTTTGGAAATTAACCCATAATCTCCCTTGAGGTCAACACCATCAAGTTTTAAAAGCCTCAGTTTTTTCATTTCTTGAAAAGCATTAGTGCTGAAGTGAATTCTTCCTGTTTGTTGCAACCTCAAAATCAATCCTTCAACAGTCTGTGTTCCCTGCAATGTGAAGTGAAAAACCAGAGAAAAAAAGGGAAAATGTTTATCATTTGTCTTGCTTGCTAAAATCTAGGTATCACTAACACATTGTATTGAGGTTGTGCTTTGCATCGGACCCATGTCGGTGTCAAACAATACCAACTTACGCAATTCGTTACCATTGTCAACGTGTAGTGTAAAATGTCATGTTAGTGTTAGTGAGTGCTTCATAACTAGAGGTGTGGCGGCAGAAACATATTTGCAATGAACATTGAGAATGTAAATCATGCATCCAAATAATTTCATGCAAATCAAACCTCCAATCTAGTCCAGAAACAAACAATTGTACATTCTAAATATTATAGAGGGTGCTCAAAAGTACTTACAGTATTATTTGACAAAACATCCAGCACATCCTCTCGAAACCACAATCGACTATGCTTTGCAGGCTCTTTTTCTGAACTTTCGCCAACAATTGCTCTTCCCATGTCTCGTAGCAAATCATGCATTTGAAGCTTGTTATTCTTTTCAACTTTTACGAGGCTGCGCTCTATGAGGACAGCTATTCCAATATCAGCATGAAGTCCACAGCCATTAAGTATCTGTGTAACATCAACTCTGTTCTTTCCAATGAAGAAACAACATATGTCAAGAAATATATCTTTTTCCTTATAATCTTCTAAACCATCGTAGCTGATTCTCAATTTCTGTAGCACTTGATTGTTAGGAATTTTCTCTAATTTTGATAATGCACTTCTCCATTCCTGTTTCGTCCTCTTAGATAAGTAAGATCCAAGGACTTCAAGAGCCAGTGGCAATCCTCCGCAATAAGCAACTACATTTTTAGATAGTTCACTAAAATCCTTTCTAGGACTTGGTTGCCGAAAAGCATGCCAACTGAAAAGTTCAAGTGACTGATTGTTGTCCATTTCCGTCATTGTGAAGACATGGTCAGGATTGAGTGAATTGAGAAGGCGTACATCTCTAGTCGTAACAATCAATATACTTCCTGAACCAAACAGCTTAGGATTTCCACATAAGGCGTTTAATTGCTCCGACTTGGTCACATCATCGAGTACGACGAAAACCTTATGCCCCCGAAGTCTTGTCTCGATCTTAGTTATCCCCAATGCAATGCTATGAATCTCCTGCTTTATTTTGAGGAGATCCGAAAGAAGTTGTTCTTGTAAATGAGTAATTCCTCTAGGATCATTTTCACAACTCTCTCGTATACTTTCAATGAAACTTGTTCTACCCTCAAACTTACGATAGATTTGGTTGTAGAGAGCTTTGGCGGTGGTTGTTTTGCCCGAACCACCCATTCCCCATATCCCTATCATACAGGCTTTGCTTGATTGATCATCGATAAAGTCGGTCATATTTTGCAGACGGGAATCCAATCCAATAGGAAATTCAGTAATAGACAACAATGAGACATCTATTTTTGTCAAAATGTCCTCAACAATTTTCTTCGCTAAATTACCTTCACTTCTGCAGTATTGATAATAAAGATAAAGAATGAGAGTGTGATTATAAATTCAAAAATGTGTTTGTTTATTATTACCTGAAACTACTGGAATCCCAGCCAGATAGACTAGCAACTTCCTTGAGTGCGTTCCTCCACTTTTTCAAGACATATCCTTTCGTTTTCGTCCTTCTTATCCTAGAAGATTCTACAGGTGTTGCACTAATTTTGTACTTGCGGATAAATGATGGTACAACACCGTAAAACACGGGTAAAACGATCTGGCCATAAATTTTGCGGCATTTCAGGATATGTAGCAGCTCGGTAAGACACCATCTAGATTCTGTATAGTGCTCTGATAAAACAACAATAGAGATCTTAGAGCCCTCTATTGCCCTCTTTAGTTCTGGTCCAAGTTTCTTTCCCTTTGTAAGATTCTCGTTGTCAATAAAAATGTTGATTCCTGCGTTTGAGAGTGCAGCATGGAGATGAGAAATGAACGTGTCACGAGTATCTTCTCCTCTGAAGTTTATGAACACGTCGTAGATCCATGGATGATCCGTGGAGGAAGACATTGTTTTTAAAGTTTTTCAATCAAGTCAACTACTACACAAGATCACAAATGAAGAACAATGGCATAAGATAAAGAGTGTTGCTATGTTTACACTAATTCAACTCATCTACCTTTATAGTATATTATTTTGAACGACTCATCTACCTTATAGTATATTATTTAGAACGACTATAGTTGTTCTTTCCTATAATTATTCTTTTTTCCAGTATAGGTACAAGACTTCTTTTAATAAGAATATCCATATTACAAAAATAAATGAGCAATTAAGTTATCAAATTAAATTATAAAATATGTTTTGTAATATTTTTTTGGGAGTGAGACTAACTGTACTATTTTATATACAGAGAGGAGACTTCATGTCGTTATTGGTTGTTTCAATTAATGTCCTTCAGGAACTCTTGTTAAAATTTCATTTCTCTATATTCCTAACCCCATCATTGCTTGATTTGGTGTTACTTCTTTGTTGATGCTTGCTTTCTCTTCTCTTCATATTGTTCCTTGACACCTTCCAAGCTGCCGGCAGAATTTCATTTATTTTACTGTCTACTCGCTTTCGGTTTTCTCATCTTTTGAGAGAGAAATCATTGTGCGTTTCATAAAATGACAAGACAACATTGTGCAAAACAAAACAAGTCAAAAATAATTACAAAATTACATATTCTTATGTAGGAAAGAGATTGACCACAAAATATTGCCAAAACTACTTAAAATTCTTATTCAAAGGAAAATCTACTAAACTTCACTTATCAATCTTCTGTTACACACACTTCAATGAAAATCCAAGTACCATTCATTATTCTCTCATGGAAAATCTATCTTGAGTTATGTCATACAATACAGAAACATCACTCACCACAGCACATTGTGAACAACTTTCAGATACAAGTATGTACTAATCCATCCATCCACTCACAGCACAATATATTCCACTGGTCACTTGAATTTTGGCCACACCTTTGGGAGTTGAGACAATCAGATCAATTGCAGTTGCATTTCCATCAGCATTCATAACCGGTTTCTTGTGATGCCATCAGCTAGATAGTTACAATGACACAAACATAACAGTAAGTAACTATAAAAGTCATGAGGGAAATAATTTTAATGAATCCTGCAAGAGTGCAAGTATACGACAAAGTAGAACATACTATAAACTGATTCAAAAGTCTGCCATATAGAATAGAGAAAATAATTTTGAAATTTGACATGAAGATTATAAGTAAAGTAACAACGCAAACCAAATAAGATTAGCAGTGATTCTAAGATGTCATGTCATGTGCGTATCTTTAATACCTCTTTAAGATTATGTTCGGGATGTGAGCAATTTTGGGCCATGTTGCAGTTGTTTCTGTCTCACATTCTTTAACTAACAAGGGACATGCGATGATTTCGAGGGACTGTAATTTGGTAAGACGAGGCATTCCTTCAGGCAATGAAGCCAATGGCTTACATTCCAAAAGAGTGATATGCTGAAGTGAAGAGAGGTTGCACATCCAATGTTTTCTATTACGGAATAGAAAAGACTTCCCAATCCTTCGCAATACTGTAAATGAAGATATCTTAAATGCTTCAATTTTCCGATTAAATCAAACAACTTAAAGAACAATATGTGATAGCTTCAACACACGCAAGTTTTCGAATTTTGAAATGACAGACAATTACTTCTCATTCCAACTCTCTGAAAAGTTAGACAGCAAAATCAAAGTTCGTGTCCTACTTGCATCCAATGACTCCAACAAACTAATAGCATCACTTTTAAACATTACATGCATGGGACTTCGTACATGTATTTTTGTTGCACTATCCAAATAACAACAGTCACTTCCGGATAATTGCATTGCAAGATCATGTACTAAATCATGCATTTTGAAACTACGTATATCACCAAGACGGTCAGTTTCTGCATCTTGGAAAAAAGAATTCATGAAGAAAATCTTCACAATTTGATTACCAATGTCTTCCATGAGCCGCTTTTCATTTGAACATTCGAGATAACCTTGTGCCATCCATAGTTGAATCAACTCATCCTTCTTTATTTCCCAATCTTTAGGATATAAAGAACAATAATCTAAACATTGTCGAAGTTGAGGAGACAGGTTTTGGTAACTCAGTTTCAACACAGGCGTGATGCTTTCTTCATCGTCACCTGATTTCCAAAAATCACCTTCTAAAATATCATTCCATTCCCTTTCTTCACTTTTCAGCTATCTTCTTACCAATTGATTCAAGAGTTTGGTTCACTACTCCTCTGGTGTCATCCCCATATGTAATAAAGTTTTTCAATAAAAGCCATGATTCTTCTGGAGTCAAACCATTCTGTTATGAATTGGATACCTTAGAAACAAAATATAATAGGTTTCTTTGTGATCAGTTAGAAAACCCACAAAGGTTAGGGTATAATAGGTTTCTTTGTGATCAACTAAAAAACCCACAAAGGTTAGGGTTTAAGGTTACCAAAAATAACAACAAATATTGGTTATAAACTGTTATTCTTTCTTTTCTCTTCCACAAGATTATAAGTATACAAGAATAACAAATAACTTCTCTCACTATTGAATTAGGGTTTTATCTTCCTATTTACCTTTATGCAAAATATGAGAGACTAGTATACTATTTATAATAAAACAAACATACTAACCTAACGGGTTTTTTAACAATTACCCATTACGAGCTAACTTAGGATACAGGCTAACTTAAACAATTGGATCCATAACACAATGCTCAATTAAACAATAACATGTGAGCAGACTTCGACGGCATGTCATTCGTACTAGGGTTTGTTCCAATATTCCACAAATCTCCACCTTGGAACACACCTTATACCAACAAGAAACAAACTAGCTTTCTTCATGCAACTTTATTAACTTGCAATTGGACAACGTCTTGGTGATCATATCAGCAGCATTATGATCTGTCGAAACCTTCAGCACTTGGACTTCTCCATGCTCGATTACCCCTCTGACGAAATGTAGTCTCACATCAATGTGTTTGGTTCGCTCATGGTAGGCTAAGTTCTTCGACAGGTGTATTGTACTTTGACTATCACATTTAACAGTGATACCTCGACCTTGAAGTTTCAGCTCCTTTGCAAGACCTTCAAGCCATAATGTTTCCTTTACAGCTTCAGTTAGGGCAATATATTCCGCTTCAGTGGTTGATAAGGCAACAACCTTCTGAAGTGTTGTTTTCCAACTAATTGTTGTGCCAAACATAATGAAAACATATCCAGAAATAGATTTTCTAGAATCCATACAACCTGCATAATCAGAGTCGACATATCATTCGATTGCTGCTTTACTATCTTCACCCAAGACTCAACAATAAATTAGGACTCTATTCAGAGACTCATTTATGTACCTTAGAATCCACTTCAATGCTTGTCAGTGAGCCTTTCCAGGATTCGCCATGTACCTGCTTACAAGACTTACTGCATATGATATGTCGGGTCTAGTACAGACCATAGCATACATCAAAGAACATACTATATTAGCATATGGAATGCTATCCATATATGTTATTTCGACATCAATATTGGGACACTGATTTATAATTAGCTTGAATTGAGGGTTTGTCGGAGACACAACAGGCTTTGAATTCGACATACCAAACTTATCGAGAATCTTCTTCAGGTATGCCTCTTGAGATAAGCATAATCTCGACTGTTTTCTCTCCGGATGTTAATCCCAAGAATCATGGACACAGCTCCCAGATCCTTCATATCGAACTCCTTATTGAGTTCAGCCTTCACCCTCATTACATCTTCGACATTGTTGTTTGCTATTAGAATATCATCCACATAAAGCAACAAAATAACAAATGAATTATCAGGTCGAAATCTGAAGTAAACACAGTGGTTGAACTGGCTTCTGATGAAACTTATGCATGTCATGAACTTGTCGAATCTCCTATTCCACTGTCGAGGAGATTGTTTCAACCCATATAAGATCTCTTCAGTTTGCACATATACTCTTCTTTCCCCTCTTCGACATACCCTTCAGGTTGCCTCATCAGGATTGTTTCATCAAAATCACCATACAAGAACGCAGTCTTTACATCCATCTGTTTCAATTCAAGGTTGAACAGTGCCACCATGGAAAACAACATTCGAATGGACCTATGCTTCACAAAAGGAGAGAACACATCATTGAAGTCGACACCTTCTTTCTTAGTGAACCCCCTTGCAATCAACATTGTCTTGTAAGTACATTGAAGATAAAGTTAAAGAACAATAAGATGTGGAAAAAGAAGAAAAATGAGCTGAAAAACTAATTTTTATATTACCAAATATACTCTAACTTATACAACTGCATGTTAGAACAAATTTCGATTACAACACACACATCTTCGAATCTTGCATGTTTGAACAAACTTCAATTATTACATGCACAATTTCTATAGAAAAATAAAACATCCCTATCGAGACTAGAGTTCAATCCAACATATCAGAGAGACACTAAAAATTAAAGAGTAATTTAAAAAATTAAAATAAGACAAAAAAAACATAAAATTAAATAGTATCGGCTATTGCTAATCATGATTATTTTCAACCCGATAATATTATCACCATTGGCAACTCAAACTCTTTAGAGTTTGCATAACAGAGAATAGTAAAATAACAATCCACATCACTTTAAAAATAAATATAAATAAAAAAATCGAAAAATAATATTGATGAAGTTGTAGTGCAATAGAAAGCTTACATAAAAAATCACGTGGAAAGCTCTTAATGTACTGTTTTGTTCTCCTCCCTATGTTAACAAATAATGGCAACAAGATATTAAATCATATCAATAAGATAGTCCATAAAATCCAAATACTGTTTAAAGTTTTATCAAAAAAATCAAGATATTAGTACCTTTCTAATGAAGAGATGATAGGATTATCTTTGGGATGTGACCAACTTTGAGCCAAGTTTCACCTGTTTGTGTCTCGCATTCTTCAACTAAGAGGGGACATCCAATGATTTCTAGGGACTTTAAGTTGGTTAGACTGGACATTCCTTCAGGCAGTGATGACAAATTTATGCAATCATACACCCTAAGATGCTGAAGCGATGAGAGGTTGCATATCCAATCAGGTAATGCCTCTATGTCTTCACAATTATGAAAGGCAATTATTTGTAGACAAGGAAGACACTTGAGGTCATCCTTAAACCAAGTTTCGATATCCTGAAATGATTGACTTGAAAACCAATTAATTTGGAGGAGTTGGAGAGATGTGAAATTTTGCATCCAATCCTCTGGGATACTTTTCACATTGAGGCTCACTCCGTCAATGTGCAAGGATTTGAGCATGGAAAGAGGAGGGAAGGCATTCAAACTTTCTAATGATACGGTGTTCAGTGTTTCTACCAATGTTTCCACACTACTATCGTACAAATCCAAACCGTTCACAAGATTTGGAAAGGTAGGCATGCAAGTCAACATCAGACATCCTGTGATTGATAATTGAGAAAGACGAGGAAAAGGAGGCAAGGAGAGATTTTGCGAACGGTTAGTATTATCCCCCGTCCTCCACCATCCCTTCAGCTTGTAACAAAACTGCAAAGAGAGGCTCTCCAAAGATGGAAAGAATGCTGAAGTAAAATCTTGTTCATAATATATGTACTCCAGTTCTTCAAGGAAACTTATATGCAGTGACTTAAGGAATGGGAGACGCTCCAACGGTGGGAGATACTGGAGATTTCCACACAAAAAGAATGATATTTCAACAATATTCGTCACTGAAAAAAGCCAGTTTGAAAAAATCTTCCGCTTATGCTGCCAAATGCTCAGTTTTACAAATCCAAATGGTGTCTCGTCTTTGGAGACTTCCCAATCAGAGATGTGAAGATGTCGCAAAATGATTAATTTTGATACAACCTTTGTAGGAAACTCCACTTTTTCATTAGGCGTCAATATTAGTGTTTGTAACAAAACAAGACTGCTTAACGATTTGTAAAGACTTCCCAGTCCTCTACAGTTGGATAGGTTAAGATATCTTAAATGTTTCAATTTTCCAATTGAACTAGACAGCTTGCTTAAATAACAACTTGACAGCTTCAAGACCCGCAAGTGTTTGAATTTTAAAATAACTGACAATTCATCCTCATTCATTTCTTCCTCCTCACTGGAAGACAGCATAATCAAAGTTCGCAACCTGCTTGCATCTAATGAGTCCAACAAATGAATAGCACAGGGTTCCAACGATACATGCATGGGTCTCTGTAGACATATTTTTACCTCACTATCCAAGTAACAACAATCATTGTCAGATACTTGCATTGCAAGATCATGCATTAAATCATGCATTTTGAAACTAACTATATCACCATCTTCGCCCACTTTTGCATCTTGGAAAAACGACTTCATCAAGAAAATCTTCACAAATTCTTCACCAGCATCTTCCATGAGTTGTTTTTCATCTGAGCATTCAAGATAACCTTGTGCCATCCAAAGTTGAATCAACAAATCTTTCTCGATTTCCCAATTCTTAGGAAATAAAGAGCAATAAGCAAAACATTGTCTCAACTTAAGCGACAAACTTTGGTAACTAAATTTCAGGATCGACATGATGCTTTCTTTGTCTTTACTTAATTCCCAAAAGTCGCTTTGTAAGACATTGATCCATTCCCTTTCTTCACTTTTACACTGTAATAGGCCTCCAAGTGTTCTAATTGCTAGTGGAACTCCCATGCACTTTTCTGCTATTTTCTTACCAATTGATTCAAGTTTTTTATTCACTCCACTAGTTTCATCCCCAAATGTAATTTTCGTTAACATACTCCATGATACGTCTAGAGTCAAACCATTCAAAACATGGATGTAGTTTACTTCTAGTCTCTGTGACACAATTTTACTACGAGTTGTCATTAAAACCTTACTATCTTGAGCACCACACATCAAGTTAGTTTTCAATTGAGTCCATTTTTCATGAGTAGCATTGCAAATGTCATCCAAGACTAGCAAGTATTTTTCACCAGTTAAATTATCACGAAGTCTTTGTTGTAAGTATTCAACTGATAACTTATCATCAAATTTGCTATTAGTTAATGACTCCAACATTTTCTTCACAATAGCCTTGACATCAAAGTTATTAGATACACATACCCACATTTTCTTTTCAAAATGATTTTGCACTTCCACATCATTATATATGAACCGTGCAAGAGCTGTCTTGCCTATACCTCCAATACCCACAATAGCAATTGACGAGATATTTCCATGCGATAGCTTCAGGAGATTTATGATCTCCTTTTTATCTTCTACTCTTCCAGTGATTTCTGATTCTAACAAAAAAGAAATAGATTCACTCCTTAAACTACCAGTTTGCTTAACCACCATAGCTTTTGGGCTTAAATTCAACTTAGCTATTTCTTCCACCACAACATCAAACTTTTTTTGCACCTTTTCAATTTTAGGAACCAGTGTTCGGCGAAGATAACTACGGTTTGAAGATAATGAACTAAATACCCGTCTCATTTTTTTCTTATCACTTGCATCTACTTGGTATCTCATACCTTCAATAAGAAATTCATCTAACAAGTCATCTGTAAGATGAAGCACATCTTCAAGACTTCCTATCCAATTTTGTACAGCTCGATTTTGTTCTTGTTTCTTCTCGGCATCAAGGAGCACAACTTTTATGCGTTCAACAGAGTTCTTAAGCCTTTCCAACTCATCTTTAACACCATAAACCTTTCCATGTTCACGAAAGGTTGCAGAAGCCAACCTATTAAAACAAAATTTTGTAAACTAACTAATTGTTTTCATTATGACACTTCTCTTTTTTCTTATAAAAATTGATAAAAATATTTACATATCTTATATTTGTTGGGTATTATATATTTCTTCATTAAATTTATTCACCTGTTAAAGAGGCTTTCAGCAACAGCATACGGAATTTGCTTGGCCATCCTACAGAGAAAGCAGAGAAGACAAAATGAAATATTTTCACTGAAACAACCAATAATCCTAAATAAATTTTAAATTACTACTATCAAATGCAAAATTAAACTAAATTAACCTTCCGTTGACATCATCATTCGCCAAAGCCCGTTTTTCATCAGCATCCTCTGATTGATTCAGAATTTCTTCATGTCTTTTAGTTGCTTCATACATGTCCCTTTGATTATCACACCTCGAGGGACCACCTTTGGACTTGGCATCAACATCATTCTTCAAAACATGTTTCTCATCGGCGCCAACTTCCATAGTGATTGACTGGTCATATATTAGATAGACAGCAGTCTTCTTAACAATCAACCCATGCGCAAAAGCAACAAATATCTCCACATTGTCGCCAGGATAAAGACTTGATTTTACATTCTTCCAATCTTCATCATTAAATGACGTTATTGTATCTCGCTTGCATATATGAACATTGAATTTTGTGTGATTAATTATCAAAACACTGACGAGACACTCAGTTGCCATGTTTTCATATGTTGATGAGTAAACAACAGATAAAGTTATTCCCTTCATGCAAAAATACCTATCCTCAGGCACTTGAAAATGTACTGAAGGTCCTTTACCTGTATAGGCTAACCAAGAAGGATAATTGTCCCCCGGGAAGAAGAATTTACCAGAATCATTGGTTGTTAATTCCTGTACCATGAGAAAATGCTAACTTAATTATGTAATTCTACTATTCAACTGGACTTTTTGTGAATGCCAATATAAACTATAAAGAAAACTATAAACTAGGAAGCTAGTTGAAAGAACTGATATGTTCTCGGGATACAAGTCATAAAGAACAATCCATCAACATATTTCTTGTGTGATAAGAGCTATATACTTTAACACTCAAAAAAAGGTTTTACAAGGTGACACCTAATCAAAAATATTGACCAGCCAAAGTTATTGAGAAGTAAAACATGATGTGCATATGCTACATTATGAGGTGCTTTAGATTTAACTTATTATAAAGAATAAAGGTTAGAAAAGCCAAGGGAATAGGGAAGGAACCTGTGATATGCTCTTGCTAAGAGTATCGATGACTAATTGGAAGCTTCCCATTCCAATCAAAAGTGATCTCAAGGAAAATTTTGGCAAAATTTTGGCAAAACTAACACGATATGCATAAAATGTTTCCACTTTGGCAAAACTAACATCATATTGATCATCAAGAATTCTTTGCAAATCTTGAGTAAGTTGAATCTTTGAGCGGAATTGTACCCCAATAATTCTCAATCGTAAAAGCCTGCTAGCAATTGGTGATAGAAAGCCCGAGTTATTTTTCTGCACATCGATAGAAGCTAGACAATATGAAGTGTTCCTGAATGGGGAAATACGCGGTAGAGAATTCATGGACGGTGTCATCCAAGACCAAATGAGAAAAGGAAAAACATCATGTGATAATCCTTCATATCCACATAGGGATATATAACCGATGCTTTTCAATCTTACTATTGAAAAGGACACCTTTTTAATAGATGTATTGTCTGCAATCAGTGATGTCAAGGATTCCATCTGCTCTATGTCTTCTTCCAACTTGTCAATCTTAAAACAACCAGAAAGTATGAGAGTTTTCAAAGATTTCAGTTGATAGATCTTCTTAGGAAGATTGCGAAGACTAGTACAGTCCTTCAAATTTATCAAAAGAAGATTATTTAGATCTCCAATGGTTGGGTGTACCTCGGACAAACTGGGACAATCCTTCATAATGAGCTTTTCAAGATTTGGTATTTTCGAAAAGTCAGGAGTGCTTGTCAAGTACTTGGAATGACTCAGATTGAGAATTTTCAGCTTCTCCATCATCTGCAAAAAGATAAACGTTTAAAATAAAAATTAGAGAAAAATGGAAAATAAAATGTTGACAACAATTATAATAATCAACAACTTCTGGTTTCAAAATAAATGTTAATACTATACCTGGGTTTTATTCCAAACTTTTTTAATATTGCTGTGTTTTAAGTCGATAACAACTAGATTTCCTTGATAAAATTCATCAGGTATATAGTTCAAGGTTAATCCTCGCCATTGAAGCCATCTCAGTTCTTTAGAAAGGTTCCCATAATCTCCATTGAGGTTAACACCATCAAGTTGTAGAAGTCTGAGCTTCTTCATCTCCTTGAAAGAATTAGTACTGACGCAAACTCGATTACTTCCTTGCGACTTCAAAACCAATCCTTCTACGGTTTCTGTTCCCTACAAGTGAGGAAAAAGTAAAAATAATTGGAAATCGTTTTCTTTTGCTACAAACAAAGTGATGCATAAATTTACAATATTGCAGCGTAAGCACACTTGTAAGAAATATGACAAGGCAAAACAGTTTGAAACAAATAAAGAGTTTTATGATCTTGATAAGATAAAGTTCTTACAGAATTTTTGGTCAGAATATCATGTACATCTTCGTGAAACCACAATCGACTACGCATTCCAGGTTCTTCAGTTGAACTTTCGCGGACAATTTCTCTTCCCATGTCTCTTATTAAATCATGCATTCCAAGCTTGTTATTCTTTTCAACTTTTAGGAGGCTCCGCTCTATGAGGATAGTTATTCCAATATCAGCATCAAGTCCACAACCATTTAGTATCTCGGTAACATAGGCTTTATCCTTGCCAATAAAGAAACAACATATATCAAGAAATATATCTTTTGCCATATCATTCTCTAATCCGTTATAGCTTATTCTCAGTTTCTGTTGCACTTGATCATTAGGAATTCTCTTTAGTGTTGAGAGTGCAGTTATCCATTCTTCTTTTGTCCTCTGATATAAGTAAGAACCAATGGCTTCAAGAGCCAATGGTAACCCTCCGCAATAAGCAACTACATTCTTTGAGAGTTCATTGAAGTCGTTTATCGGACTGGGTTGTCTACAAGCATGCCAACTGAAAAGTTCAAGGGACTCACTTTCGTTCATTTCCTTCATTGTGCATACATAATCGACCTTAAATAAATTAAGTAGCCGAACATCTCTGGTTGTAATGATTAATACACTTCCCGGACCAAACAATCCAGGATTTCCACATAGCAACGTTAACTGTTCGATTGTGGTCACATCATCAAGTACAACAAGTACCCTTTTCCTCTTAAATCTGATATTGGCCAAAAATTTCTTTAACGAAATGCTATCATTCATCACCATTGTGTTAAGGATATCTGAAATTAGTTGTTGTTGTAAATGAATAATCCCTCTACCATCCTTTTCACAAACTTCTCTAATATTTTCAATGAAACTGTGTTCCACAAATTTGCGATGAATTTGATTGTAGATATCTTTAGCTACTGTTGTTTTACCTGATCCGCCCATTCCCCATATCCCTATCAAGCAAACTTTCCTTGTTTGATTTTTAATAAATTGAATCACTTCTTGCACATGAGTATCCAATCCAATGGGAAATTCGGTAATAGACAAAAATTTGATGTTTAGCTTTCTCAAAACTTCCTCAACAATTTGTGGAATTAGTTCTTCTTCATCCCTTAAATGGTAATAACAGTAAGCATAAAACACAGTTAGCATATCATATACTACAAGGTCAAAAAATATTCTAATGTTCTGGAAAACAAAATGAAAAATAAAAAACCAACAACTATTAAATATCGATTTAGCTACACGTAAGCAAGTGATTTGGATCAAATGGTTGATGAGCTTCAGAAAACCCGAATTCGAATCATGGATAAACAAGTTTTAGTTAGGCTTCACTTATGGAAATATCTAGATTACCAAGACCTAATTCTCAAGAAACCCGAGAGTTAACATCACTGAAACTGACACTTCTGAACAAAGACATGGCTCGTGTTTGGTGTGTGACACTTGTAGTGTCTGACACCAACACACATGACTAAGTTCAATTTATTCATTCTACCACTATCACGGCGTGTCAGTGTCTAAGTCGTGTATGTGCTTTATAGATTAACACACACAAAAGGCTACCTGTAATTGGGGACATGCCAACAAGGAAAACTGGCAGCTTCTTTGAGTGCACTCTTCCAACTAGCCACCATCTCTCTCCTTCTAGTTCTTGAATCAAAACATATTCTTTTGGCAGTAGCTTTCAATTTTTTTCCAAAACTACCATTCTGGTGGCGAACAACCGATGGAAAAACATCATAAAATACAGAAACAACACGTTGGCCAAGAGTTCTGCGGCATTCAATGATTTTTTGCAGTTCTTTAAGACACCAACTAGATTCAGTGTAGTTTTTTGAGAAAACAAGGATTGATAAACGAGATTTTTCTATTGCTCGCAGTAATTCTGGCGATAATTCGGTTCCTATGCGAAGCTGATCGTCGATGTAGGTGTTGATTCCGGCTTCTGTGAAGGCATGAATTAGATGAGAAACGAAAGTGTTGCTGGTGTCTTGTGGTCTGAAACAGATGAACACGTCGTGTATCCATCGAGGATTGGAAGACCATGAAGAAGAAGAATCCATAGATCACAAGAAATGAAGTCAACAAAGAGCAACAGGTTCGTTTTTTCTTGTTGTAATGACTTAGAAACAGTCTTCAACTAACTACTTTTTTTTAGTTGAATGTATTTGTATATGCATTCATTATTTATGGTGACATTTGGCCTAATTTTTCTACGATGGAAAATGGCCAATTTTTTTTAGTTCAAACTAGGATAATATCAGTGCGTTGGTTATGCGTATTTTTCTTTAAAAATTAATTTTTATGAAAATAATAAAAATAAATAATATCTAATAAAATCAATATATTTAATAAGTTTAAATATTTATAAATTAATTAGTGGATACCTTATATGGTAGGCTGACACGCGTTAGTTTTTAAAATATAATAAAAAAAATTAAAATTATTTTACAAAAATAATTTATTATTTATTATTTTTAAAAGAAAAATATATTTTTGAAATAAAAAAATATTGTTTTATCCATTTTTTTTACATATGCACGTATTATATCAGTTAAGGGTGTTCAAATCTAAATCAATCCAAATAAAAATTGAAAACCGATCCAAAAAAATCAAAAACCGCAGGAAATTATTGAATGTGTTTCACAAGAACAAAACTTTGGTTGAAGTCTGGCAGCGCCAACACCGGAGTCTCTGTCATTTTTTTCTTTAAGTTTGTAAAAGCCGAATCAGCAGCTATATTCCATGTAAACTTATTGAAACTTAACAAATCGGTGAGCGGAGCGGCGAGTGTGGCGTAGTGTTGGACAAACCGTCTATAAAAACCAGTGAGGCCCAAAATTCCCCGGAGCATCGTGAGAGATCGTGGCACCGACCAATCCAGAATTGTTTGAGTCTTCGTAGGATCCGGGGTAACACCATTAACCGTAATCACATGACCTAGATAATCAATTTTTGAAACTGCAAAAACACATTTTGAAAGATTTGCCACAAACTGGTTTGAAGCAAGTAATTCTAAAATCAAACGTAAGTGAGTAACATGATCAGATAAACAACGACTGTAAATAAGTATGTCATAAAAAAAACAAGAACAAACCGTCTTAAGTAAGGACGTAAGAGATCGTTCATGGCCGATTGAAAAGAACTAGGAACATTAGTCAAACCAAAAGGCATAACTAAAAACTCGTAGTGTCCATAAAAAGTCCTAAAAGTCATTTTATGAGTGTCTTCTGGCACAACCTGAATTTGATGATAGCATGACCGTAGGTCAATCTTTGTAAACAAAGAAGCGGAACCACCCTCATCAAAGAGCTCATCGATTGTGGGAATGGGAAAACGATCACGAATTATTACAGCATTTAAGGCTCTGTAATCCACACAAAACCGCCAAGAACCGTCTTTTTTCCGAACCAGGAGCACGGGTGATGAGTAAGGGCTAATACTGGGTTTTATGATACCTTCAGAGAGCATGTCATGTATCAAAGAGGTCATGGATTCCTTTTGGGAATGGGGGTAGCGATAGGGTTTCACATTAATTTGTGGGGTGTTTGGGGTGATTGGAATTTGGTGATCATTAGGGTGTTTGGGAGGCATGCTTTGACACTTATATAATCATATAGAGGTTAAGTGTTTATACCTTATTCCTTTGCAATTCAATCTTCATTAGAACATCAAGACCTGATTAATTATTTGAAAATTCATTCTTGAGCTTGAGGCCTTTGATCAATCATTTTTGACAATCTATCTTAGACATGAGAAAGTGTGTCGTCATCAAAACATTTGAGAAGCTATGTATTCACACTTTCATTAACAATACAAACCAAAAATACATCACATTTCTTAAAAAAAAAACAAAGGGCACATTAATCAGTCCAATACATTGCAAACTATTTATTGACATTAAAATTCAAACAAAACACAACAAATTCAACAACTACATTTCAAAACCAAATACACATTAATCATAAAAGACATTGCAAAACACAACATCTTCAAGTTTCCATGAAATTTCTCTGTTTTCAATGTGGTCTTCAAATTCTTGTTTTCTTCCTTGATTCTTCATACAAGGTCTTCATATATTCCATAGATGCCATAACTTCCAGCTCTGAGTTCATAGTGCTTCCATACTCATTTCTAAATTTGTCTTCATTCCATATGAACAAATTACACGTATTAACACTCCTCCAATAAGGACATCTCCAAAACAACCTTCCTTTATTAGGTCCACTCTTGCATTGGTACGAAATCATACAAACCTGACACCCACAAAACTTCCCAACACACGTTTTAACAGAAACAGACGACATTAGGTTAGGTAATACGAACAAAACAGAAGAGAAACAAATAAGCTTGGTTGAAAGTGAACGAAGCTTTGAGGAATAAAGCAGACCAAGATGAACGAAAAAGATGAAGAAAAAAACGAAGTTGAGGGGAAAAAAATCAGATAATGAGGAAAGAAGCAGATGGACATTTGATTTAGGCCAAAATGAAAATGAGTCAGGTTTAAATTGTGAAATTTTACACGCTGTCATTCATGAAAGTAAAAAATAATAATTAATCCACATGTCTTGCTACGTAAGCATCTGTTAGTGGCATTTGACATTAAAGACTTATTGTATGGATGAAATTTTTTGGAGGGACAATTAGTTGAAGGAAATTTTAAGAGGGACTAAAATTGAAAAACGTTATATTTATGAGAACCAAAAACATATTTAACCCTGAAGGTTCTTGGTTTGACTGCATGTGTAGGAAAACATTATCATGTGTTCTGATGTCTTGTAAGATGTCTTTGACATGCTTGAAGAACATTTGTGCAAGCTTATTTGTGATGTCAGATCAGATGTCGTAACATCTGTTTTGTCTGATCTAGGACATCCTGATGCAGAAAGTTTTTATTTGATTTCTACATTTTTTTAACAAGTGTTTATCTATGTGATTTGTTCCAGTGTCTGCGAAAATCAAGGAAGTTTTGATGTCCAATACATAAGTTGTTATGTGTTAAGCTTTTGGAGATTTTGAAGATATTTTTATCCTTGATTTAAAGTATATCATGGTATTGTAATTTTGGAAGTTTCTGATCTCATCCAGGTCCATTCAGAATGCTTTATCTACAGGATGTTTAACCTAATTGGTCGCATGGAATGATTGTATTTGTGAAGCTTAGTGCTTTTGAGATTTAGGATTTTATTGTGTGTGTGTGTGTGTGTGTGAGTGTCTCTATTATCATTCTGATATTACGGTTGGACTGTGTTTTTGAGTTGTAATTTGTTAATAATCCATAAGCTTTTAAGTAGTAATTATTATGTGTCTTTGAATGATGGCTTCGTTTCTTGTTAGTTCTGGTTTGCTTATCACTGTGTGTGATTGAGGGGGAGTGAGAGGTGTCTCTTATTTAAGAGTTCTTAGATAGAAGTTTCATTGGGTAGTGATTAAGTGAAGAGTGTAAACTGAGTGGTTTAACTCTGAATTGATACTACTGATAGTGGATTTCCTTTCAGGTTTGGTAGCCCCCAGAGTAGGTGTGTTTGCACTGAATTGGATTAACAATTTCTTGTGTTCATTTATTTTCTGCAACTATATTTGTGTTCTTGTCATTGTGTTAAGTGCAGATATCAGTTGTTCTGATATCTCATAGGACATATGTAATCTACTATTCCAGAATTTCAAACTCTTTAATTTAAATGAGAGAAAGTTGTTTTAAATAAATTTTGATCGAAGTCTATTTATTTTTATTTTTTTAAATTAAAATTATCAAAATGACGTTGATTAGTTAGTTTTTATCGATTTTGATTGGTTTCAATTGATTTGATAAGTTACCCAATTCAATAATCAAATCAGATTGATGGTCTTTTCGATTCTCGATTCGATCGATTCAACATGCTAATTTCATCTGATTTTTATAACACTGCTTAAGAGTACATATTCAAATATATTATTAGTATTATTAATTGTTTTATTTTAGTGCAATTCTAACACATATTTTCAATTAGTTTTTAAACTTACATATTCAAATTCAAATTAGTCTCTAAAAATAATCTACTATCTACATATCAAAAATAAATTGCATGAGTTGTCGGTTTTGTCCATTGCACTTTAAAAAATTACACTACTAAAAGATTATTTAGTAAACAACTTAACATAACAATTAAACTCTATGCATTATCTCTTTGCTTGACACATGACAAACACTCATTACCTCACAATCCAAAAAAGAATTTTCTACCAATACACAAACACACACCTACTCTCTCAATTTCAAATTTTTCTGAAATTCAAATTTGATTTTTTTCTATCTTACGTTTCATCTTATTTTCATTTTTCACTCAAATATTTATTTTCTCTCTCTTTCTCATATCTCTATCCCCCAATTTCAATTTTTTTACGGACCACTATTAACAAAATACCTATTTTTTTAATTAACAATTGTTTTTATTTGAAGGAATACATGTTATTTTCAAATGTCAATTTTTTTTTAAGGACCACTCTTTAATTTTAATAAAATAGCACTATATATTTATCTCACTATAATATCTATTTTATTTTAATCATTCATTATTTTAATTTAAGAGATAAAATTATTATTTTTAAATATCAATTTTTTTCTTTTTTTTATCTCACTATTTTTTTTAATAATTATTTAATAGAAATAAAATTGTACAATTTCTTTCATCTAAAAAATGCTTTGTTGAAGAAACCTGTCGTGCCTTATCTTGTTCTCAGCGTTGACTTAAATTCCTCTGATCTACTCGAATCGAATTGATGGATTCTTCTTCATCATCGCTGAAATTCAGTAAAGAATGGACCTATGATGTCTTCATCAACTTCAAAGGGAATGACACACGAAAGAGTTTCGTTTCACATCTCAATGACGCCCTCACAAATGCTGGAATCAAGACCTACATCGACAACCAGCTTCGCATAGGAACCGAGCTAAGACCAGAACTATCACGAGCAATAGAAGGCTCTCGCATATCTATACCTGTTTTCTCCAAAAACTACACTGAATCTAGTTTGTGTCTCAATGAACTTCAAAAAGTCATGGAATGCCGCAGAACTCATGGCCAATTTGTTGTTCCTGTATTTTATGATGTTGAACCTTCCGTTGTGCGCCGCCAGAAAGGTGATTTTGGACTACTTTTGAGAGCTACTGCAAGAAGAGTCTCAACAAAGGGAAAGATGGAACGTGTGCTGTCTAGTTGGACGACGGCACTCACCGAAGCTGCTAATTTGTTAGGTTGGGATGCCACTAAACACCCAAGTATGCTCAATAATTATTATCATTATACTCCAAGGTATGGAGATGGAATAGTGCAGCAAATTGTTGAGTATGTTTTGAGAAAGCTAGACAGTGGATTATTGAATATTACCAAATTTCCAGTTGGATTGGATACCCGTGTGCAACAAGTGATTCAGTTTATTGAAAATCATTCAAGCAAAGTTTGCTTGATAGGGATCTGGGGTATGGCTGGCTCTGGTAAAACAACAACCGCCAAAGCTATCTACAACCAAATTCAATACAAGTTTGATGGCCATAGCTTCATTGAAAATATTAGAGAAGTTTGTTCAAAAGGTGATGGAGAGATTATTCATCTACAAGAACAACTTCTTTCAGACATCTTGAAAACAAAGGAGAAGATATACAACATTGAATACGGGATGTCCATAATTATGAAAAGATTTATTTGGAAAAAGGTACTCATTGTACTCGATGACCTGAGCACATTGGAGCAAGTAGAAGCCCTATGTGGAAACCGTACATGTTTTGTTTCAGGAAGTGTGTTGATTGTTACCACCAAAGATAGGCAACTACTTAAGTTACTTAAAGCTGACCATGTCTATAGTATAAATCTAATGGACGAAAGAAAGTCCCTTGAGCTTTTCTGTTGGCATGCTTTTAGACAAGCCAGTCCAATAGAAGACTTCCATGAGCTCTCAAAGAATGTAGTTGCTTATTGTGGAGGATTACCGGTTGCTCTTGAAGTCCTTGGTTCTTCCTTATTCAAGAGGACAAAAGAAGAATGGATAAATGTACTGTCAAAACTAAAGAGAACTCCAAATTATCAAGTGAAAGAAAAATTGAGAATAAGTTTTGATAGTTTGAAGGATGATATGACAAAGGATATATTTCTTGACATATGTTGTTTCTTTATCGGCAAGGATAAAGGCTATGTTACAGATATATTAAGTAGCCATCGATTTTATGCTGATATTGGCATAACCATCCTTGTAGAGTGCAGCCTCCTAAAAGTTGATAAGAATAACAAGCTTGGAATGCATGATTTAATAAGAGACATGGGAAGAGAAATTATTCGTGAAAGTTCAGCTAGAGAGCCTGGAAAGCGTAGTCGACTGTGGTTTCACGAGGATGTACATGACGTTTTGGGAAAAAATACTGTAAGAACTTTAATCACCCTTATCAAGATCATAAGACTCTTAATTTGTTTCTGAACTGTTTTGTCCTGTTATATTCCTTACAAGTGGCATAGGCTGCAATACTGTAGCTTCATACATCACTTTGTTTCTAGCAAAAGAAAAGCGCTTCCCATTACTTTTATATTTTCCTCACATGTAGGGAACAGAAGCTGTAGAGGGATTGGTTTTGAAGTCGGAAAATACTGAAAGAGTTCGCTTCGGTACTTATTCTTTCAAGAAGATGAAGAAGCTCAGACTTTTACAACTTGATGGTGTTGACCTTAATGGAGATTATGGGAATCTTTCTAAAGAACTGAGATGGCTTCATTGGCGAGGATTTACCTTGAACTATATACCTGATGAATTTTATCAAGGAAATCTAGTTGTTATCAACTTAAAACACAGTAATATTAAAACAGTTTGGAATAAAACCCAGGTATAGTATTAACATTTTATTTTGAAACCAGAAGTTGTTTATAATTAATTATAATTGTTGCCACCATTTCATTTTCCATTTTTCTCTGATTTTTATTTTAAACATTTGTCTTTTTGTAGCGGATGGAGAAGCTGAAAATTCTCAATCTGAGTCATTCCCAGCACTTGACAAGCACTCCTGACTTTTCAAAAATACCAAATCTTGAAAAGCTCATTATGAAGGATTGTCCATGTTTGTCCGAAATACACCCATCCATTGGAGATCTCAATAATCTTCTTCTGATAAATTTGAAGAACTGTACTGGTCTTAGCCATCTTCCAAAGAAGTTCTATGAACTGAAATTTTTGGAAATTCTCATCCTTTCTGGTTGTTCGAAGCTTGACAAGTTGGAAGAAGACATATTGCAAATGGAATCCTTGGCGACGCTGATTGCAGACAATACAGCTGTTAAAGAAGTGCCCTTTTCAATTGCATTATCGAAAAGCATCAATTATATATCCCTATGTGGATATGAAGGATTCTCACGCGATATTTTTCCTTCTATCATTTGGTCTTGGATGTCACCAACCATGAGCTCTCTCCCATGTATTTCCCCATTTAGGAACATTACATATTATCTAGCTTTTATTGATGTACAGAAAAATAAGTTGGACTTTCTATCACCAACGGTTAGTAGGCTTTTACAACTGAGAATAATTGGGGTACAATTCCGCTCAAAGATTCAACCTATCCATTTTGATGTTAGATTTACCGAAGTGGAAATGTTACTTGCACCACAAATCTCAAATCTTTCCTTGAGATCACTTTTGATTGTAATGGGAAGTTTCCACATGGTTATCGAAACTCTTAGCAAGAGCATATCACAGGTTCCTTTCCTATCCTTTTGGCTTTTTCTAACCTTTATCTATTATAACATGTTAAATCTAAAGCGCCACATAATGTAGCATATACACCTCAATGCTCTATTTCTAAGCAGTTTTGTCTAATCAATATTTTAGATTAGTTGTCACCTTATAAAACCTTTCTTTTTAGTGATATTGTATATACTATCTCACAATAACTAGATTGCTAGATTGTTCTTTACATAACTGAAAACTGTACAGCTCCTAATGTTTTAAAGAGAAGGCATAAAATAAAATAAAAAATAGTGGTGTTATCTATTTTTCTGATTTATGCGTTGGTTGCAACAGTTAATAAAATAAAAACTTCATTCATATAGAGCAATAAGATCATAGAACTGTTGGAGGAATTGGGCACAAAGATAAACTTTTGACTTTTGTTATTTTATCCTGTTAATTGTGGAGGATTACTCCCTACTCTAATATTTTGGTATTTTATTTGAAAAAGTAACTTGAACTTTGATTCAAAATTCTACTTAAAAAAAAAAAATTCATCCAACATTATTATTGGAAAAAATAGGTAAAAGCTATTGTTTTTTATTTCTCAGTCTTAAGCTGATTTATATAGAAAAGATATCATCTTAATGGAGAATAAAAGAAAATAAAGACAAATAAAGACATTAATAATAAAACTGAAAATATAATATTTTCCAACACCCTCCCTCAAGTTGGTGCATAGATATTTATCATGCCCAACTTGGCTATCAAATGCTCAAAAGTAGGTCGCCAAACTTTTGGGAAGGATATCCGCAGTTTGCTGACTTGAAGTCACGAAGGGTAGACATATGATTCCAACATTTAACTTCTCCTTTATGAAGTATCGATCAATCTCAATATATTTGGTTTTGTCATGTTGAACTGGATTATGAGCAATGCTAATAGGAGCTTTACTATCAGAGTACAATCTCAATGGAAGTTCAATTTTCATCTTAAGTTCATCTAGGACTCTAAGGATCCATAATCCTTCACAAATACCCTGAGACATAGCTCTAAACTCAGCTTTTGTACTACTCCTTGCTACAACTCCTTGTTTCTTACTCCTCCATGTCACAAGATTACCCTAAACATAGGTACAATATCTAGAGGTTGATCTTCTATCTGTGTCTGAATCTGCCCAATCAGCATCGGTGAAGATAGAAACATTTCTTTCACTAGTCTTAAAAAATAATCCTTTTTCAAGATTTCCCTTCAAATATCTCAATATCCTATAGACTGCCTCAATATGTTCTTCGAAAGTAGAATGTATAAACTGACTCACTACACTAACTGAAAAAGCAATATCAGATCGGGTGTGTGACAAATAAATCAGTTTTCCAATCAATCTCTGATATTTTCCAGTATCAAAAGGAACATTACCTTCTCCGCAAAGTTTAGCATCAGGATCCATAGGGGTATCTGCAGGACGACATCCACTCATTCCTGTTTCTTTCAACAAGTCTAGAATGTATTTTAGTTGTGAAACTACAATACCATTCTTTGACCGAGCAACCTCCATACCTAGAAAATATCTCATGAATCCCAAGTCTTTGATTTCAAAGTTTACTGCCAACTTCTCTTTTACTTTTGCCATTTCCACTGTATCATCTCCAGTAAGGACAATATCATCAACATAAACAATCAGGACAACAACTTTCCCATCATGGGAGAACTTTGTGAACAAGGTGTGGTCAGCTTGTCCTTGGATGTACCCTTGTTTCTTCATGAACTAAGTGAATTTTTCAAACCAAGAGGAGACTGCTTTAATCCATACAAAGATTTATTTAGTTTATACACATTTGATCCAAATTTGTTTTCAAAGTCAGGAGGAATGTCCATATATATACTTCTTCTTCTAGATCTCCATTAAGAAAGACATTTTAATCCTCCAACTATCATCTTAACAAAGATCCAACTCTTGCTATGAAGTCAACATCTCATTATTGTAAGTTTTTACATCTCGGTCGCATTGTTTAGCATGGCATAACTTTGATTTTAATCCAAAGGTTCGGAAGGAGTTTTGAATATGAGAGTATATGTTCTTGAAAGCTTCCCAGACTTCCTTTGCAGACGGTAAAACATGAATGACTTGCATATTGTTGGTTACATAGAGCTAACTATCATATAATAATTAGCGAGTTTTCAAACTTCCATTGTCTGTAAAAAGGATCTTGTGTTGCTGGTTTTGCTATTGCTCCTGTTAAAAAACAAACTTTTCTTTGCCTTCCAAGATAAAACGAACGGTTTAGGTCCATTCATTATAATTTTCCTAATTTATTCAAGGAACATTGACCTTGAGAATGTTTGAGGATCCCTCTTGATCATTAAAACCTGTGTTAAAGTTGTTACCCGTATTAAAGTTGGTGACAGTGCAGTGGCGAGCACCAGCGCTGATGCCACACGGCCTACACCACCACAGTGCCTCTTCCTGTGTCGCGTTCTCCCCCTTATTCAAAGATACCAACTCTGCAGCCAATACCATCATCAACAATCCCACCGCCTGCTCCACATCCCACTTCCTATCATTGTGGATTTATCGTTGGGACTGTTGTTTGTTGAGCTAGTGAGGAGTTGTACTTGTCTCCAATGGACTCGGTGATTATGGAGAAAATAAGAAGGAAAAAAACCTAGATTAGAGAACCTAAAACCGCTGATACCATGTAGAAAGAAATAGGGCCAAAGGATGGTTTTAATAGAGAAAATTGAATTAATAATGACATTTTTTCATAATTCAATAAAGGAGAATACAACTAAGAAATAATTAGAAACAGCATATTATGAAATAAAAACAAAAAATACTATTAAAGGGAGAGGGCAAATCACAGATTCTCCAACATTTGGTTTTAGATAAAAGGAGGAGAAAAATAACAAGAACTTGGAAAATTATTGATACTAACTTGACCTGATATAAAAGCACTAATCTCTAAATATAGGGATTCTAGACTTCTAATCCTAAATACATAAATCTGAAAACAGGTTAGGACAATAACTTGTGGTGAATAACGTACCGATAGAAACCAACAGATATATAAAAGAAAATAGAGAAAATCCTTTGAACTACCTAATAATAATGTAGAATTTTGAAAGTTTGTACCTCCCTAATGTCAAAATGACCTTTTCCCCCGTCAAATTCCACAATAAACAACCTCATATATCTTCCCCTATTTATTCTAAACATGAACACAAAATTAGTAAAATGTAACTGCTTTTAATAATGTAGTAATTTCCCACTAAATCACTCCTAATAATATAATAACAGTTGCAAAACTGAAGAGGTCTAACATGTACATTTGTAATTATTTATAATAATTGTACTTGGCCTATTAAAATTAGATTAGTGCATTTAAACAAATCAGTGCATGTACTCTTCTCACAACTTTAAAATATATCAGATATTATTTTCTACATAACTAATATATATGAAGCCGATCCTAGGAAATAATCTAAGATTCTAAGATTACAACTGATCCTAGAACATGAACTAAGATGCTCTACTTAGTAGTACCGAATATTTAAGATATTAAATATATTCTAATATGAGATATTATTTTATATTCTAACATACTCATTACAAGTTGAAAGACATTTATTTTCTTAATGGGAAAAAGGGTATCCCCGAGAGCATATCAGTTCTTTCAATTAGCTTCCTAGTTTATATTCTTTATGCAGTACACTGTTATTTTCATAAACATATTAACCTTTTGGAATTTGGATTGACATTCACAAAAGCCCATTTGAATAGTAGAACTACATGATTAAGTTAGCATTTGCTCATGATACAGGGATTAACAACCAATGATTCTGGTGAATATTTCCTTCCGGGGGACAATTATCCTTCTTGGTTAGCTTATAAAGGTGAAGGGTCTTCAGTACAATTTCAAGTGCCTGAGGATAGCGATTGCTGCATGAAGGGAATAACTTTATGTGTTGTTTATTCACCAACATCTGAAAAAATGGTAGCTGAATCTCTCACCCGTGTTATTATAGTTAATTACACTAAGTGCACTGTTCATATATACAAGCGAGATACAATAACATCATTTAATGATGAAGATTGGAAGAACGTAGCATCAAATCTAGGACCTGGTGACAATGTGGAGATATTTGTAGCTTTTGGGCACATGTTGATTGTTAAGGAGGTAGCTGTCTATCTGTTATATGACCAGTCAATTTATATGGATGTTTCTGCTGATGAGAAAGATGGTTTGATGAATGTTGTTGGTCCTATGTTCAAAGGTGGTTTCTGGAGTTGTGATTATAAAAAAGATATGGATGAAACAAGTAAAAGATACCAGGAAATTCTGAATCAATTAGAGAATGCTGTTGAGATAGAGGTTTTGGGGAATGATGTTGACGTCAACAAAAGGTAGAAAAACTGTTTTGCATTTGATTGTAGCATTTTAAAATTGATTTAGGAGAAATGTTTGTATGAATCAAAACATTTCATTTTTAATAATAAAATTCATCTCATCTGGCCTTTATTTTTTGGTATGCTTCATTTAAAGCTCTATTGCACTAAGACCTTTTCAGCAAATATGAAAAGTTGCATATAAAAACTAAAATCTCAAATATAGGTTATAACTATAAGTCATTGAACCTTGCTATATGTCATTGCTGAAAGCCTCTTTAACACGTGACTAATTTTTTTTTTTTAAAAATAAATATGATACCTATCATATATAGCATATAAAAGTATTTTTATCATTTGATAAAAAAAAATGAGAAGGGTCAAAACGAAAACAATTAATTAGTGTATTATTTTTGTTTTTGTTTTAACAGGTTGGCTTCTGCAGCAGCCTTTCATGAACATGGACAGATTTATGGTGTTATGGATGAGTTGGAAAAACTTAAGAACTCTGTTGAATGCATGAGATTTGTGCTCCTTGATGCACAGGAGAAACAGGAACAATATTGTGTTACGCAAAGTTGGATAAGAAGGATCGAAGATGTGCTTCATCTTGCAGATGACTTACTTGATGAGTTTATTATTGAAGGTATGAGATACAAAGTGAATGCAGGTGATAAGAATAAGATGTCACGGGTATTTCGTTCATTATCTTCAAACCATACTTATCATCGCCGTACACTGGTTCCTAAATTCAAAAAAATAAAAAAAATGTTTGATGATATGGTGGAAGAAATGGCTAAGTTGAATTTAAGCCCTAAAGCTTCGGTGGTTAAGCAAACTGACAGCTTAAGGAACAAATCTATTTCTTTTTTGTTAGAATCAGATATCACTGGAAGAGAAGATGAGAAAAAGGAAATTATAAATCTCTTAAGGCAACCAGGTGGAAATATATCATCAATTGCTATCGTTGGTGTGGGAGCTATAGGCAAGACAGCTCTTGCTCAGTTAGTATATAATGATGTGGAAGTGCAAAATCATTTTGAAAAAAAAATGTGGGTATGTGTATCTCATAACTTTGATGTCAAGACTATTGTGAAGAAAATGTTGGAGTCATTAACCGATAGCAAAATGGATGATAAGTTATCCATTGAATACATACACCAAAAACTTCATGAAAATTTAGCTGGTGAAAGGTATTTGTTAGTCTTGGATGGCATTTGGGATACTAGTCATGAAAAATGGACTCAATTGAGAACTTATTTGATGTGTGGTGCTAAAGATAGTAAGGTTTTAATGACAACTCGTTATCACAGTGTGGAAGCAAGCAAGTGCTATTCATTGAGTGGTTTGACTCTAGATGTATCTTGGAGTATGTTGAAGAAAATGATATTTAGGAATGAAACCAATGGAGTGGATCAAAAACTTGAATCAATTGGTAAACAAATAGCAGAAAAGTGCATGGGACATCCACTAGTAATTAGAACACTGGGAGGCCTATTACAGAGTAAAAGTGAAGAAACAGAATGGATCGATGTTTTACAAGGCGTGTTTTTGGAATTAGGCGAAGACAGAGAAAACATCATACAACAGGTCCTGAAAATGAGTTACCAAAGTTTGTCGCCCCGGTTAAGACAATGTTTTGCATATTGCTCTTTATTTCCCGAGGATTGGGAAATCGAGAAGGATCTATTGATTCAACTTTGGATGGCACAGGGTTATCTTCAATGCTCAGATGAAAAGCAACTCATGGAAGACACTGGTGAAGAATTTGTGAAGATTTTCTTGATGAGGTCATTTTTCCAAGATGCAAAAGTGGGCGAAGATGGTGATATAGTTAGTTTCAAAATGCCTGGTGTTATGCATGATCTTGCAATGCGTGTAGCTCGCAATGATTGTTGCTACTTGTACAGTGAGACAAGCCGTTTACAAAGACCCATGCATGTAATGTTGGAACCCAAAGCCGTTCATTTGTTGGACTCATTAGATGGAAGCAGGTTGCGAACTTTGATTTTGCTGTCTTCCAATGACGATGAATTGAATGAGGATGAATTGTCATCAGGCATTTCAAAATTCAAACACTTGCGTGTGTTGAAGCTGTCGAATTGTTCTTTAAGCAAGTTTTGTAGATCAATTGGAAAAATGAAACATTTAAGATATCTTAACTTGTCCAACTGTAGAGGACTGGGAAGTCTTTACAAATCCTTAAGCAGTCTTGTTTTGTTACAAACACTAACGTTGACACCTAATGAAAAAGTGGAGCTTTCTACGAAGATTGTATCAAAATTGATCAATTTGAGACACCTCCACATCTCTGATTGGGAAGTCTCCAGAGACAGGACACCATTTGGATTTGTAAAATTGAGCATTTGGCAGCATAAGAGGATGGATTTTTCAAAGTGGTTTTCCCCACTGACAAATATTGTTGAAATATCTTTCTTTTTGTGTGGAAGTCTCCAGTTTCTCCCACCGTTGGAGCGCCTCCCATTCCTTAAGTCACTTCATATAGGTTTCCTTGAAGAGCTGGAGTACATATATTATGAACAAGATTTTTCTTCGGTGCTCTTTCCATCTTTAAAGAGCCTCTCTTTGCAGTTTTGTTACAAGTTGAGGGGATGGAGGAGGATGGGAGATGATTTCAATGATACTAACTGTTCACAGAATCTCTCCTTGCCTCCTTTTCCTCGTCTGTCTCAATTATCAATCATAGGATGTCTAATGTTTACTTGCATGCCTACCTTTCCGAATCTTGAGAACAGATTGGAATTGTATGATAGTAGTGTGGAAACATTGGTAGCAACACTGAACAACGACGCATTGAATGGCTTCCCTGCTCTTTCCATGCTCAAATCCTTGCACTTTGACGGAACAAGCCTGGATGTGAAAAGTATCCCAAATGATTGGATGAAAAATCTTACTTCTCTCCAGTTTCTTCAAATTAATTGGTTTTCACCTCAAACATTCCGGGATACAGAAACTTGGTTTGAGAACAACCCCGAGTGTCTTCCTTCTCTACAGATAATTAGCTTTCATAATTGTGAAGAGATAGATGCATTGCCTGATTGGATATGCAACCTCTCATCGCTCCAGCATCTGAAGATTCATGATTGCATAAATTTGGCATCACTGCCCAAAAGAATGTCCAGTCTAACCAACTTACAGACCCTAGAAATCATTGGATGTCCCCTCCTAGTTGAAGAATGCCAGAGACAAACGGGTGAAACTTGGGACAAAATTTGTGATGGGCCTTTAACACATGTGTATAAGTGGACGGGTAAAAAGGAAAACAGGACGGAAGGAAAAAGGATTGAAAGGAGGAATGATGAAGTGGGAGGGGAAATCAGGGAGCACAGACAGAAGAGAGTAAAAGGGAAACGTATGTATGGCGTGAGGCATTCTAGAAGCAATTTAGTGGCCGAGTATTGAGAGTCATTGTCACTATCAGAACTCAGAAGGGGTATTCTCTTGGAGACCATTTACCAATTTGTAAGGAGCTATAGTCTCCATTCCAGCTGTTACACTTTTGTTATCTGTTATTACTGCTTTGGTCTATTAATTTGTAAAGTCCTAAAGATAATCTTATCATCTCTTCATTAGAAAGCTATGAGACACAAACACCTCTAGGAATAGGTATGTCGCGGTATTTGATATGCGTCGGTGTCTGACACTTGTATGACATCCGTACGATTCGTGTCGGAAAAGTTAAACAAGTATTGGAAGAGTGAGATGAGTGTCATCAAAATATGTTTTTTTTTACCTTTGCTTCAACACTCTTTGTATTAATGTCTGACAGTCATATAACAAACATACAACACATGTCGGATAATTCAGATAGACAAGTGTTTTAAAAAAATTGTTTTTTCTTTACTTCATAGCATTTTATATATTTTATGGACAAACTTTACACACATATAAATGAGTTAAACATCTTTTTAAGGTGACGTTATCAATGAATAATTAAACACATGAACAATTAAACACATGAATTTGGGTTATAATACTTTTAGTTTTTTCAACTGTAGATGGATAAATGAAGTTCAAATACAATCATATATGTAATGGTGTCAATGTTTTATGTTTTGATATTATCGATATTGAAATATCCATGTTGTGTCATATCCTAGTGTTTGTAAAGGAGTTTGCACTGCATAGTTACCATAGCCTCTACAAACAATTCTTTGGTTTTTATTATGTAATTTTTTTTTTCTTTCAAAAATAAATGGTTTCTATTATGTTTTTATTTTTTTTATTTTTTCAAAAGAAAATGGCTTTCACTATTGTAACCTTAAAACACTTTTTCACTTTTTGTTTCTGTTCTTCCCCTTATTTTCTTGACCTTTCATTAGTTATTGCATCTATTTGCTTAAATAATGAAACCTTTTTAGCTAGATTCAATTCATTCACATTCATTACATATATGTCACTTTAATTTTCACCTTTTTATATTTTACTTTTAATTTTTAATTTTTTTTATAAAGTCTTTAATTCTCACATTGATTTGATAGCTCATTTTAATATTTAAAAAAACTACTCATTTCAATAAACTTTTAATAATAATAATAATAATAATAATAATAATAATAATAATAATAATAATAATAATAATAATAATAATAATAAAAATAATAATAATAATAATAGTGTAACTTTTAAAAAGATTTTTTCATTAACTTTTATAATTCTATATAAAGAAAAATAAACCAAGTGTTAAGATAAAATACTTAACTAAAAAAAATGTCCCCGTAAAAAAATCACTCTACAATGCTAGAAGCTATTTCTCTTCGATCATTTTATATTATTTTTTGAATAATGATCTACACAAATATTTAATAATTTTTACTTTCTTGAAATCATAAATACTAAATAATTTATACTTAGATTGAATTAAAACATTTTTTTTATAGGTTTTGTAGTAATAATAAATAGAATAACAATAAACTAAAATTAATGAATCACTTATATACATGAAAAATATGGAAAAATGAATAATAAGAATAGTGAAAGGTTAAAAATTAGAATAGATACAATATCACAAAAATAATAATTTAAAAATATCATTAATGAAATAAATATATAAATTTAACACATAAAATTGAACTATATTTTTTTTGCTATTATGTAACTCCTATTATTTAACTATTCATTCATTTAACATATTGCTATAAAATTTAAAACAAATATAATATCACAAAATCTAATAACTATATATTAAAAACAATCCTCACTAAATAACCATTATGCCCTACTAATTAAATAGCTAATTTAAATTAAACACAAGGGTATTACATATTAATTACAAGCTTGATGCAATATTAGGAATTTTTTTTTAATATAACATACTTTATTAAATAATTTTCCAAAATAACATATATTTGAAAAAAATTACCAAACTAACATAGTTTGGTAATGCATTCGCCAATCCATATGAAGAACATGTGAAATTCTGGTGCAATTCGCCAATTGGATTGTAGAACATGTCTATTTTTGCATGTATTCGCCATACCATTTGGCGAATGAGTGTACTTTGATGTACCAATTCGCCAAATGGATTGTTGAATGTGTACATGTTGATTTTTGAATTTTTGGATTTAAGGTTTTTGATATTTTTGTGTTATATATATTTACTTATATATTTACTTATATATATATATATATATATATATATATATATATATATATATATATATATATATATATATATATATATATATATATATATATATATATATATATAAGTATATATATTTACTTATATATATTTACTTTTATATATATATATATATATATATATATATATATATATATATATATATATATATATATATATATATATATATATATATATATATAAGTAAATATATATACTTATATATATTTACTTTTATATATATATATATATATATATATATATATATATATATATATATATATATATATATACTTATATATATATATATATATATATATATATATATATATATATATATATATATATATATATATATATATATACTTATATATATTTACTTATATATATTTACTTATATATATTTACTTATTTATATATATATATATATATATATATATATATATATATATATATATATATATATATATATATATATATACTTATATATATATATATATATATATATATATATATATATATATATATATACTTATACTTATATATTTTTTTTTTCTTTTATAAATATATATATAAAGGAAAATTATAATATGAAATAAAATTATATTTAAAGAAAATTATTGATATAAAAGAAAATTAGAGAATATGAGAAAACGAAATATATATTAAAAGAAAATTCTTATTAATAATTCAAGAACGACATTACAAAAACTAATTTCCCGCCCGATCTAACTGCCCCCCAGTACCACATCCACGGGGATGACCCCGTCTTCGAACCCTACCACCAGGTTGTCGAGGTTCCGCTTGTATTTGTGTGTTTGGTGGAGGCGGTTGTTGTTGAGTCCATGATTCAGCCTGTCCCCAATTACGTGGAAGGTTGCTGCCAAAGGCGCTGCCGTAACTGAGTTGTGTGCCCATGTTTTCAAAGCTGGGTCGGATAGGTTGGGCTGGGTTGGATTGGGTTGGGTGAGGATGATAGGCTTGACCAAACGAGGATATTGCCTCGTTTTGAGAACGAAACAAAGGTGGGGGGCTATAGGTTGGTGTGGACATGAAGGGGTTGTCGGGGGTATAGTGGTGTTGGTAAGGCTCTTGATGTTGTGATTGGGTTTGTGGCATGAAGGGGTTATGTGTTTGGATGAATGGCCTATGGGTGTTTGAAGTCGATGGCTGGAATTGGGTGGGGTAGTCATGTTGTGGAGTTGGTGGTTGGGCGTATGCTGCGGCCTGGGAGCGGGGGTCAATCAAGTATGGGTTATCAGACACCCATTGTTGCATAGTAACTGACCTAAACCAAACTAAATATTCTCTAGTTGGTCTGACGTTTTGCAG